>CM050516.1:96143141-96495641 GCA_027563665.1 Antrozous pallidus | reverse complement strand
ACTTGATTTTTTTTTTTTAAGAGAGAGGAAGGGAGAGGAGTAGAGAGATAGAAACATCAATGAGAGAAGAACATCATGTATTGGCTGCCGTCTTCACGCCCCACCCCCACCCCCACCCCAGAAATTGAGTCTTAAACCTTGGTATGTACCCTGCTTGGGAATCAAACCAGCAACCTCAGTTCCTGGGTCAACACCAAACAACTGAGCCACACTGGCCAGGCGAGACAACTTTATTTTGATCGTACAACCAAGAAATAAGAATTAGGAAGGAATTGCCATCCCCCCGTCCCACCCAGAGCAACCCCTTCCACTTTATAGAAGGGGACACTGAGGCACGAGAGTAGGAGAGGGGATTCCATCACCCCACCAGTACTCTTCAGCCGTACCCAGCACTGCCAGAAAATTGTGTCCTCATCTGCCCCTATCTCTCCATGGGCCCACCTCTTAGTCCAGGCCTGACAGTGCCCAGCACACAAGGACCTCTCACCAAGCCCCCTTAGAGGGGAAAGAAGGCACAGCAGCCTATACCCTAGCCCACATTTTAATTTTCACCAAATTATTTTTCTCTTCTCAGCACAGTAACCAAGGCTGTGGCAGTGTAAGAATAGCCACCAGTTCCCAAGCCGTGCAACCTTCCCTCTGGTCCATAAAGCGCTCTCCCCGCAGGCAGCTCTTGCTGTGAGCTGGTGAGAATTGCAGACAGAGCAGGAGGGTGAAAGAGGCTTTTGGTGTATCCCAGTTCCCCCCAAGCCCAGAGGCTACTTCACAGGACCATCCCCAACTTCTCTTCCCTTGACCTGCCACTTACCAACTGTGTGACCATGGGCACAATACATGGTCTCTCTGAGCCCCAACTTTCGCATCCATAAAATAGAATAACACAGCTTCCCTCACAGGCTGGTGATAAGGATGAAGCCAAGTAACAAACACCAGTGACAAGCAGCACAGTGATGAGCAGCAAACAAATCTTTCCCAAATGACATCCTGATGCAGGACAGGCTGCAGGGGCAAGAGACACCTGCGAGCTCCTCCAGGGAACTGGAACTGGAACGCGGGCGAGAAAATTGCTCGCACAGGTGACATGCTTGCCCAAGGTCACACAGCTGGCTGAAGACAGAGCTGGACTCCCACCAGACTGGGCCCCTCCACAGTCTACTTTCAACCCAAAGAAAAAGATTGTAAGGGTTTGGGATGGAGCCACTCTCTATTGGAGGATCAGTAGCTATTTCTAAGGCAGGACTATAGTATTTCCAAATTCCCAACCACTAGAAATCTTCCCGATTTTGAAGCAAGTAATCAGAATTCCCATAATCATGTTATTTTTAAAATATTTCCAATAGCCTGGCCCGTGTTGCTCAGTGGATGAGCATCAACCTGTGAACCATTCTATTCTGGTCAGGGTTAGGGACTTAATCCCCACAGGGGATGTGCAGAAGACAGCCGACCAATGATTCTCTCTTTTCCTCTACCTTCCTCTCTGAAATCAATAAAAATATATTTTAAAATACTTCCAATCGTTTTCCTATTCTTTACTTGTTATTATGAATATATTTTTTGAGAAAGATGTTTAATAAAAAAGAAAAATGTCGCTTAGCAGTATTTACAAAGACCTATAGCCTCTAGTGAATTTTTAAACTCTAGAAAATGCCAGAGAACAATTTTAGGTGGTATTCAAATACGTGACACTCAGGTCTCCCAGACAGGTAAATAGCATTGCATAGGATCATGTGTCAACCTGACAGTTTAAGGACTTATTCTGCTTCAAAAATTGTTATTTCTTAGAACAGCGTTCTAAGTATCTGTGTACAGTATACTGCACACATAAACTTAGTAATATGTATTTTATTTGCAGGAGTGACTCACTGTTGGCAGCAGACAGGGCCATAAAAACAGGTGTTAGCTTGACAATGATTGCTGATCAGGTCATTACCACGTGTCTCTTACCTGCTCCAGTACCGCTCCAGTAACGTCCACCTCAACCCTTGGTTCCAAGCCTTAACATAGCCTGCTCTTGCTGTCCACTCCATTGAGTGGAGAAATCAGGGAGTTTCCTCAGAGCTGTAAGATCCATATGTTGATTGCAAGCTTGTGTTCTTGCAGGAAACTTATAATACTTTTTCCCATTTTCCTGATTTCTCAATTGATTTTTCTCAAGATTCAGATTTTAAAAAACTATTCTCCCTAAGAAATGCCAAGAAGAAGTTCCCACATGAAATCATAAGCCAAGAGTCTGACCTCTTGCCTGCCCAGCAGCCCATTGGTTGGACATGAGACTCTGAGGTCACACACTGGACATGGAGTAGGCAGCAGTTTAGGGAGTTCATTCATCCAACTAAACAATGTGCTGGACCAGGCGTCCTCCTAGGTAGGGTTCCGCATGAGTACCCTCTGGCTATATTAACAAATTACTCCAAGTTAGAGAGAGGGGTGCAAGTGGGGAGAGGGCATAAAACAGCAGAAATTCGTTCTCTCACAGTTCTGGAGCCAAGAAGTCTGAAACCAAGTTGTTCAAGTGCCGCCTTGACTGAAGGCTTGAATTGTTCTCGGTCTTCTAGAGAAATAATTCATCCTCACCTTTTCCCAGCTTCAGAGGTGTCCAGAGATCCTTGGTTCTCGTTGGCTTACAGCTACATCACTCCACCCACTACTTCCACCTTCACATGACCTTCTTCCCACTGTGTACCGCCATCTCCAAATCTTCTTACTATTATAAGGACACCAGGCATTGGATTTAGGATCCACTCTAATCCAGCAAGACCTCATCTTACCTTGTTTTAGAGACATACTTCAACCCACAACAGTCTCCAAGAGCAAATGAGCTAGAATTGGTTCTGGCCAGTCCAGAGTTTATAAGTAAACTAGAAGCCCAGTGCACGAAATTCTGCACAGTAGGGTCCAGCTGGCCCACCCCAATCAGGGATGATCAGGCCATGCTGGCTGGGGGGGGAGGGGCTACAGGAGATTGGTCAGTTGGCCCTGACTCTGATTGGGGTGGGGAGATGATTAGGGATGGGGGCAGCTAGAGGAAGGAGTTGGGGGTGGTTGGCAGGCTGGCCCCACACCCCTGATCAAACTCCCAGTTGAGCTCCTGACCAAGGGGACAATTTGCATATTAGCCTTTTATTATATAGGATGGGAAGGAAGTATATTCAGTGTAACAAGAACCACTCCAGACGAAGGGGGAAGCATGGTCTACAAGTAGAGCACAAGAAGAGGCAGTTCATTCAGGGTGTGGTGATCAGGAAAGACTTCCTGGAGGAAGAGGCACCTATGTGGAATGGACAGGAGTTAGCCTGATGAAGGTGCCAGAAAAAAAGAGGAGCAACGAATAAAGGCCTGGGGTTAAAGGCTCAATGTCTTTGCTTTGTCAAACCTGTTCCCTTTGCTCAGAAAGCAAGTCCCCAAGATACAATCCTTGGGCCTCAGCTTAAATGTCACATCTTTGGAAAGAAATCCCTGGCCAGCCTTTATCCACCTTTCTCTATCCATCACCTAAATTATTTTCTTTAAGGCATCATCACAGCTTGCGTCGGTTACTTATTAGCTCACTTATCATCTTCCTTCAACACCAGAAGTTAGCTTCTTGGTGTCAAGGATCCCACCACCTTTCCATACATATACCTATAGTATTTAATACAGCACCCAATGTGATAAAAACTAAACAAATAAATGACCGAATACATGGATAAACAAACAGAAATAGGTTCAATGTGGCTAGATTGCAGATTTTGAGGCAGGAAGTGACAAGAAAGAAAGCTAGAGAGAAAAATGTGAGCCAGAGCATTCCGGTGGGACACTTAGATGGAGCCCCCGAAGCAGGATCAGGAAGGAGCAGGGGCTTGTTCTAAGAGCAATGGGGACAACAGGGGTAGGGTGGTGGTTGGGGTGGGTTTCTTTATGTAAGCGAGAGCACGCAGGATGATACTTGGCACCTAGCAATGAGCCCAAGACCCCAGATTTCAGTGGGAATAAATCTGAAGGAGCTGGAGATGTGCACCTGACAAGTACACTGCACATAGTAGGAGCACAGTAGATATTGTTGGGTTGAGTGAGTGCATGAAAGGCTCTTACAGGAAGCCATTCACTTCCAGTTGGACAACGAAAACCAGGAAGAGGTCATAGAATTCCATAAAACTCTGCATCCCTGATCTTCTCTCATCTTCAGAATCATAGGAGACTGCTTTTCCCCTCTGTTCTCTTCCACCTCCCAGACCAAGGACAGGGAGGGGCCTGCACACTGCTGGGGGCAGGGGGGCCACACTAAAGAGCCCAAAGCCAGAGAAGCAGGAGTGAGGAGGAGAGCCAGCACCATGCTGTGTTAGTCATCTCAGAGCCTCTTCACTGGCTGCAGCCAGAATCTACTGCTGCATGAGCCCCAGTGGATGTTTAAAAAGAAAAGCTGGAGGGGCTAAGTATTCGAAGGCCTGGCCACCCGGCAGGGTTCAGAGGGGCCAGCAGCCCCCTTCCCTCACTCCCTACGGGGACTGAAGGTCACCAGACACCTGCAAACCTCAGATATTCCTTTGCATTTGCACAGCAAGGGTTTTCTTAGGCCCCTCGGTGTTTCCCATCTTATGCTGAGCAGGAACTGAAGAAGTCTAGCCTTGGTCTGGTTTTATTTATTTTTTTAACATGCTAGGCGGTGGCCGCTGCTGTTTTTACTGTTACAGCTCAGTGCAGGGATGGAATTTGCTGGGCAAGGAGCCTTTGGGATCCTAAACAAACTTGGGTATTTTGATCCATTTTCTATTGAGATGCAAAAGCTATCTTTTAATCACTAATCAGATGAAGGGTCTTCTCCATGCCCATCCCAAAAGGGTTCCAGAGTCCAGAGAGCTTTGGGCAGACCAGCCTCCTCCTGTTGAATTAGTGTAACTTCTAAGCAAACTGACTTGCAGGACTTATCAAAATTACAAAAACATGAGCCCTTTGACATGACTTTCCCATTTCTCTTTGGCCCATGAATATACTCACGTACGTGTGAAATGATGTTTATCAAGCTTTTTATTGCAGCTTGGTTTGAAGAACACAGGCTTGGAAAAGACGAAATGGCCATCCAAAGGGTACTGGTTAAAACAAGCAATGCTGTGTCCAGACAATGCTTTACCATACAGCCGAAGAAAGAAATAGACACGCCCTCCATGTACCCCTATGGGAGGGTCTCCAAGGATCTATTGCCTCTTAACAAATGTGTTAGCTTAAAGGCAACAAACACACTCACTCACTGTTTCCCCAGGCAGGAGTTTTGGTGAAGCTTAGCTGAATGAGTCTGGCCCAAGGCCTCCCATTAGGCTGGAGTTAAGCTGTTTGCTGGGATCCTCTCAACATGTGATTGGGAGGATGGAGGGTTTGCCTCCTTTCCTATATCAGTTTCATCTAGGCTAGTGTGGCTCAGTGGATAGAGCATTGGCCCATGCACAGAAGGGTCTGGGTTTAATTCCCAGTCAAGGGCATATATCTGGGTTGCAGGTTTGATCCTTGGCCTCAGTCAGTGCTCCTGTGGGAGGCAATCAATCGATGTGTCTCTCTCACATCCATGTTTCTCTGTCTCCCTCTCCCTACCTCCCTTCCACTCTCCCTAAAAATCAATGGGAAAAATATCCTCGGGTGAGGATCAAGCAAAAATAAGATCAGTTTCCACATTCACAGAGTGTGGGCAGCCTCAGTCCCTCACCTGGTGCGCAGGCCTCTCTGAGGTTGCTTGAGTGTCTCCAGGATGCGACAGCTGGCTTCCCCAGATAAGGGATTCAAGAGAGAGAAATAGACCTCCCCAGACAGAAGGGGCAGTTTGTTTATAACCTAATCTCTGAAATGACACCCCATCATTTGGGCTGTTTTCTATTCATGAGAAGCAAGTCTCTAATTCCAGCCCACAGCCAGGGAGAGAGCAGTTCACCTTAGAGGAGACGATATCAAAGCATCTGTGGTCATATCTTTATTTTCTTAACATCTTTATTCTTGGTTGTGGACACATGTTTAAAATCACCACATCAAGATAGATTCCTAAATAAAAATAAAACATAAAAAAGCAAAGTGCAGAGCAGTTTGTATGGCTGGCTACTACTGCATATGTAACATGAAGAAAAAGCATCGTTATATGTATTCACTTGCGGACGCATAAAATATCTCCAGAGGGATACACAATAAACTGTTAACGCTGCTTGCCTCCAGGGAGAACAATCTGGTAGCTTAGAAACAGGGGTTACCTTCATCCTACTCTTACAGTGAGCACCATGGCAAATTACCTGCTTTTAATAGGTATTAGATAGGATGCAATCATTTTGTTATTCCATTAATGTTTACTGAACATCATGGAGCAAAGCCCTAGGGAGTGTCCTACCCTAAGGAATCTGCAGTCTCTCTAGATAAATGAGATTCCAGCACCATTAAACCCTTTTCAAAATAACCTCATAAAATAAGTTAAAGGTCAAGCAAGAAGTGCCATGCAGGTGGCTTGGCAGGCTCTGGGGGAGGGGGTTTCCATGGGATTCTGATGGAAAGTGCCTCAGAAGCAGAGAGAAGGGGGTGGGGCATGTAAAGGGACCAGTGAGCCAGGATAGGAAGGGGAAGAAGGACTTTGGCGAGACCTGTCAAATGTGGTTGGAGGTTTGTGTGTCTTTGCTTATTGCTTTTCCCTGAGGCCTTGGTTCCACTCTTGGCTGCTGTTGCTTTAAAGAGAAGGCTCTGGATCAAACAAAGCCTCTGCATGCTCCTATGTCAGAGAAGTCATTCTCATCTTAGACACGGAAAGTCATTCAGTTCAGATCCAATGAAAAGGTACCCTGAAGGGCTCTGAGGAACCTCATAGAACCCAAGTAGAGCTGAATCTGGTGGCTCAAAACTGGGGAGTTGAAAATCAAACTCTCGGGAGGAACTAAGATGGCGGCAAAGGTAAAACACCTATCTTGCCGTCATAATCAGCAATTTTAATACTACAACTTAACGAAAGAACAAACACCTTCCAGAATCACCAGAAAGCTCGCCGAGTGAAAATTCCACAAATAAAAGTGAAGATAAGACACTGTGACTCAGAGGAGCGGCGGCAAACAGAGTTGAAAGATTAGCGCGGAGAGAGGTTTGGAGCGCGCCGCGGAGAGGGCGGGCGGCTGAAAACCGGCCAGTTTTCTTGAACGGGGAGACAAAGGCGTCCCACTGGACTGATTCTCCAGCTCTGGGAGAAGTCCAGAGAACCCACTATCACACAGGGTGAAAACTGGACAGTGGGAGGGCACGCCGAAGTTCGGATGCTGCCGGGTCTCCCGGCTTGTGGAGAAGGCAGCTTGCGCGCGAACAGCTCGGCTGCGTGACGGCGCAGAGAGCGCACCGCGACTTGTCTCTCATTCGGGAAACCGTCAGACTGCTTTGTTTTATGACCCTGGGTGAGACATTGTGCATGCAGACTCATTTTGGGAAAGTCTGAATTCCCCGGCAGCCTGTGGAGCTCCGCAGCGGCTCTCTCTCAGAGGTGCTGGCAGCCATTGCCCCCTGAACAGAGTCCCCGGGGCCGCATAGGGCAGAGCTAACACTGTCTGCTTGGCCCCGAGACTCCGCCCATCCAACCTGAGCACAGCTGAGCTTCACAGACAATTGGCCTGGAGGTCAACCCTCCAAGTGCTAACAACGATTAACTGAGCTTAACTTCAGCAAGACTGTGCAGCCCATATCCACCTCAGGTAACCGGGGAGGCTGAGCCACTATCCCTAGTAGGAAGTCTACCACACAAAGCTAATTGACCAACTCAGGGAAGCAGCCACCATGCAGAGACATGGAAAGAAATCAGATGTGAAAGAAATGGAGGAAAAAGAACGACTGGACATGGAATTCAAAACCACGGTTATAGGGTTTTTCAAGAGGCTCCAACAAAAGATCGAGGCCTATAAGGAAATAAGCACAAAGGAAATGAATGAGTCCTACAAGAAAATGAACAAGACCCTCAAGGATATAAACGAGAGCTGCAAAGAAATGATCAAGACCAACGTGGAAATGAATGAGTCCTACAAGGAAATGAAAGAGACCCTCAAGGATATAATGGAGATTCTCAAGGATATGAAAAAGGACCAACCAGAAATTAAGCATACACTGACTGAAACAAAAAATATTATACAAAGACCTAAAAGTTCTCTGGAGCACCCCAAGAACCAAGTTAAAGATTTGAAATACAAAGAGGTAAAATCCACTCAGCTGAAAAAGCAAGAAACCAAAATAATCCAAAAAATTGAAGATAGTGTAAGGGGCCTCTGGGACAACCTCAAGCATACCAACATCCGAATTATAGGGGTGCCAGAAAAAGCGAGAGGCCAAGACAATGAAAACCTATTTGAAGAAATAGTGACTGAAAACTTCCCACACCTGGTGAAAGAAATTGACTTAGGAGTCCAAGAAGTGCACCGAACCCCAATACATAGGAACCCTAAGAGGACCACACCGAGGCACATCATAATTAAAATGCCAAGAGCAAAAGACAAAGAGAGAATATTAAAAGCAGCAAGAGAGAAACAGTTGGTTACCTATAAGGGAGCACCCATACGATTGTCAGCGGATTTCTCAACAGAAACGATGCAGGCCAGACGGGAGTGGCAAGAAATATTCAAAGTGATGAACAGCAAGAATCTACAACCAAGATTACTCTATCCAGCAAAGCTATCATTCAGAATTGAAGGTCAGATGAAGTGCTTCGCAGATAAGAAAAAGCTAAAGGAGTTCATCACCACCAAACCAACATTATATGAAATGCTGGAAGATATTCTTTAAGAAGAGGAAGAAGAAAAAGGTAAAGATGAAAATTATGAACAACAAATACACATCTATCAACAAATGAACATAAAAATCAAGTGAATTGATAGGCTGTTGAACAGGATAGACTGGTGAATATAACAGAGACATGGACATAGAGAGGGAATGGACTGACAATTCTTGGGGAGAAAAGGGTTATGGGAAGTGCAGCAAGAGACTGGACAAAAATCTTGCAACAATGGGAGAGGACAGTGGGGAGGGGGAGGTGAGGGTGGAGGATGGGATAGGTACAGGGTGGAGGGGAGCTATAGGGGGATAAAAAGGGGAAACAATGTAATTAATAAACTGAACAATGAAGATTAAAAAAAGAAAGAAAACCAAACTCTCTCTCTCTCTCTCTCATCTCTCTCTTTCTCTATCTCTATCTCTCTCTTTCTCTCTCTCCCCTTTTAGGCCTCAAACTTATTGGCCTGCCTCTCTCTACACATTTGTTCCATTTCCTGCCTGCTTTACATCTCCTCTTGATTAAACCTAGTTTCTGCTCCCCCGTATTATGGGTTAAATTGTGTTCTCTCCCAATCCATATGTCTATGTTCTAATGTCTTCAGAACATGACTTTATTTGAAAACAGGGTCACTCTAGTTATAATTAGTTAAAATGAGGTCATTAAGGGCCCTCCTCCGATATGTCTAGTGTCCTTACAAAAAGGGGAAATTTGCACACAGACACACACATAGAGAATCTGTTATGTAAAGATGAAGACAGAGAGTGGGTTGATGTTCCCACAAGCCAAGGAATGCCAAAGATTACCAAGAAACCACCAGAAGCTAGCAAACAGGGACTGAACATATTCTTCCCCACAGCCTTCACAGTAACCAACCCTGCCCACATCTTGATCTTGGACTTCTGGCCTCCAGAACTGGGAGGCAGTACATTTATGTCAAACACCCATTATGAAGCACTTTGTTTAGGCAACTCTCCCACCCCTTATACTCAATTGTTCTTGGCTTTGGTTCTCCATGGCAGAGCTGCTCACCCTGGAGCACAGCACGTACTGGCCCCCAACCACGAGTTTGTCAGCTCACGTGACTTGCAGCTCTTGTTTATGGCGGAGCCTGGTCCATGAGCCACGAGAAGGGTGGATGGGATCCTCTGCTATAAACTGGTCGCAGGCCCATGGCCACTGCAGGGTTGTGAGGAAAGGCTGAGAAGGGGCAGAGTGTCCAGAAGTGTAGCCCCATAAGCAACATGCTCTTTCTTTCACTGGATCCCTGGTGCCCAGTCCTCAGCCTGAATGGGAGGATGACCAGGAGTGAGGGGGCCCTAGCCCCTCATGCCCTTATGCATTCAAAAAATTGTAAAAGTCTGTTATGTCAGCAATTTTCAACCTTTTTCATCTCATGTCACACATAAACTAATTACTAAAATTCTACAGCACACCCAAAAATGTGTTCTGTTTTTTGTTGATCTGACCAAAAATAAAGTATAATTTTTATTCATTCATACCTGATGGCTATCATTGGGTTGGCTGCTGTTATTGTTTATTTGACAATCTAAGGGAAAAGAGGTCAGTGCCCCTGACTAAATAGTCAAGTGTTGGATGTTTTAAAAATTCTTTCGGCGCACTGGTTGAAAATCTTCTATGTTATGTAAGAGGTATGATATTGGTTGCTGGGATCATCAAGTTGAAGAAGACACTGAAATTTTCTGAAGGAGCCCACAGCCCAAAGGAAGACAGATAATGGTAACAAACACCCATCACCAGATGCTTGCTCTGCTTTCATGTTTTGAAGGCATTCCACAAATTGATTCCTTGTACAGCTGGACGGGTGTGGACCCTGTGTGCTTTTGTTCAGGTAGGGAAGCTGGGTTCTACAGCAGCTGGAAGATCATATAATTGGGTCTCAAACCTGGTCTGGCTGGTTCCCTGCCCCCAGCTGCCTTGTGTTCATGCTGTTAACATAAAAAAATTTTTTTTAATTAAAAAAAAAAAAAACATTGAAACCTGTAAATAATTTTTATGAGCTTATTTGAGCCTATCTGTGGATATATGCAGGGAAGCAGAACCTCAACGAGTTGAGGTAATGCTCCAGAGAATGGTGGGTTATATCTGTATTTATACATTGCAATCAAAGGAAAGGGACTCAAGTGAGTTACATGAAATCCATTGGTGATAGATTAGAGAAGCGGGAGAAAGCAAAGTGAGGAAACCCCTGGAATTGGATAAAAAGTAAAATGATAGACACATACTTAGGTGGGTGCAAGAACAATTAACATGATAATGAAGGAATCTGTGGTATCTGTCCTGGCACCCAGCATATTTGCTTGTGCCCCAGGGGCTCCAGAAAAAGGGAACTTACAAGTTACCCAGACATTTCAAGGGCATGTTATCATAGATACAAAAAGACAGATAGGTTCAGTTAAGGTAAAGCTTAACCTTGTCAGTGAAAATACCAGCCTAGGCGGTGACTACTCACCATAACTGCTTTTAGTTAAAGTTTAATTTCAGGCCATCCTTCGTGGTTACTTTAGATCTCTGAGTTTACAAGACGTCATGCAGGCCTCCCCTGAGCTTGTCAGGTCAGCATGTGGTCCCTTTCTTCCACAATACCTGTAAACAATTGACGCTCCTGATAAGTCAGGATGAGTACCATATGGAGCTAGATAAGAGGTGTTCTGGAAACAGGGATGGAGAAGTCGCGTGTGAACAGGGCCAGGATACCTGCGTGTGAACAGTTGCAAGGAGGCTGCAGAGGGCGTGTCTGGAGAGCATCCTTCTAGCATCATTGGGCATGAGAGGCCAAGGAGGATCTTGTGGAGGAGGCTGGACAGGCAGTGAGGGATCAGGTGGAGGGCTAGAGGCCTTGAAGGTCAGGCCAAGGAGTATGGGGTGAGAATAACAGGGACCGGACTTTTCCAGCACAATAACATGATCTAAGCTGACTTCCAGAAGGCGCCTCTGCAGCCCTATGAAGATGGTCTGTAGGAGGTTAGAGATGTGACACGAGAGAGTGTTGAAACAGAGGAGGACTGACTACAGAGTGACGGGTTAGAAGGGACTCTGGGAAGCAGAGTCCAGATGACATTTTCTTCAAAGTCACCAAAAGAGAGGGAGGACTGAAACATCAGGATCTCTCCCATGTTTCTCCTTTAGGTTGCTCTAACACAACAAAAAGTCAGTTTCTGCCCACAGTTTGGTACATTACTCTTTCTACAGTCTCTCTCTCTCTCTCTCTCTCTCTCTCTCTCTCTCTCTCTCTCTCTCTCTCTCTCTCTCTCTCTCCCTCTTCCTTCTCCTCCTCCTCCTCTGACTTATTGTCATATCTAACGCCTTTATTTTATTGAAGCGATCTCTGCCACAAGAGGAGGTAATCGGAATACCTTCTTTGGGAAGGCAAGAACTGTTTATATTCTTGACCTGGTTCCAAAGACCCAGCAAATCCCTAGGGAGCGATTAATTAAATGGCTACCTCTGTGTCTAGCCTAGAGATTTCTTTCATCCCTCTCTGGTCCTTGTCTCCAGTCCTCCCCAATCTTCCCTCTCTCCCTTTCCCCCACGTTGTACTTACTGGTGAAAAAGCTAAATTTCATTTCCCTTCGTGGTGGAACATTGCTTTGTTTTTTAAAGACACTCCCAATCTAAGAGCTTTAATTTTTCCTTTGTAACCATGTTGATGCTATATTTAGTAATTTTATTAACGAGGTAATTTACGTAAATTCTATACCGGAGCCCTGCTGAGCAGCAAGCTAATTCTATTCTTCTTATTAGGGAAAACAGACAAACCAAATGAGATTTAGAGACTAGACAAATGAATTTGCTGAGGTCAGGCCTGGGACCTCGGGACAGGCATCTGGGAATCTGGAGAACGGAATGCCGTGTTCCACCCACCAGCCCACAGTTGAAAGGAGGAGGGAGGGGAAGAGGAATAGGTTTCAATAAAGGGACAGAAAAGCTGCACCAAGAATTCACCTGGGCTCAGTGGCACTGTCTCGCAGAAGAGTGTACACAGATCTAAAATGGAACATCCTTCCTCGTTGTCTCCTTCTCCAGGTCTCAACCACAGTTCACACGTGTGGCCCCCTGAGAAGCGCTCCTGGCCTCGTGAAGTGTTTTCTGTGGCTCTGTTTGCTCTCCAGCATCCACCAGCTTGTTTCCCTTCTCCCCGGTGTCAAGGAGGGAGCAGGCCTGATAAAGCAGCTCCTCCAATCTCTGTGTCAGCACAGAGTGTGTATGGGCTTCTTGATAAATACAAGAGAACCCCACTTCCAACAAAGCCAATAAATGAAAAAACTGATTTGTACCCACGACTTCAAGGGGTGGTTATTAGCTTTACAAAAAGACAAACTAGAGAATTCTTTTAAATCCCAGCTCCCTCGGTGCATTGGAAATGAGATTCAATTTAGAAAAAAAAAAATTCAATAGATACACAACTTTTGAGAATGCTCTGCTGGTGAAAAGAGGCACAGCAGGGACCAGTCACTGATGGTGATTAAGAGAAGTAAGCAGACATATTTCCTTCCTTCCCAGTAGGACTGAGATTTCCATGGAGCAAGAGCAGGTACGCGCCAGTCCTCTCACTCACCTTCAGCAGATCTAATCCTCATGCAGCCCTGAGACAAGAAGCTTCTGTGACACACACCTGAGGACAGGAGGCTCGGGGGCTGCGGAGCTGGCCCACAGCCAGGGAGGGGTGAGTCAGAACAGCGCTTGGGGCTTGTGCCTCCAACACCCTCCCCTCTCCCTAGGACCCCATAGTTTCCTCTTCCTCAGAGACACATTTCTTTTTTTATATTTATACTAGTGGCCCAGTGCATGAAATTTGTGCCCAGTGGGGGAGAGGGGGCGGGGAAAGTGTCCCTCAGCCCAGACTGCACTCTCTGCAATCTGGGACCCCTCGGGGGATGTCCAGCTGCTGGTTTAGGCCTGATCCTTGGACACTCTCACAATCTGGGACCGATGGCTTTTAACTGCTCACCTTCCTGCCTGCCTGATCGCCCCTAGCCATTCTGCCTGCTGGCCTGCTCACCCCCAATTGACCTCCCCTCCTGGCCTGATCACCCCTAATCACCTCTGCTTTGGCCCGGCCACCATGGCTTTGTCCTGAAGAATGTCAGGAAGGTTCTCCTGGTCTAATTAGCATATTACCCTTTTATTAGTAAAGATATTTTTAAATTTCAGAGATGATTTCAGAGATGAAGGGAGAGAGAGAGGAGGAAGAGAGAGAAATAGAAACATCAATGATGAGAGAAAATCACTAACTGGCTGCCTTCTGCACACCCCACACTGGGGATCAAGCCCTCAACTGGGGCATGTGCCCTGACCTGACCTGGAATTGAACCATGACCTCCTGGTTCATAGGTCAATGACCAACCACTGAGCCACAACAGAAGGGCTCAGAGACACATTTCCATGAACTCTAAGCCCAGCTTTCCTCCTCTAAACACACCTGCTACAGGGCATAACAAGCAAATGCCCCTCCAAGTCAATACTCTTCTTCTGGAAAGTTAATTGAATCACCTAGGACCCGTTCCCTGTCTGGGCTATCAGGTTATTAGAACTCTAAGGGCCTCCCATAGGGTCATGTGAAACAGGCCTGCAGCCCTGGGTGCAGCCAGGGTGAGACTCTCACGCAGAGGACAGAGGGTGGAGGGCAGCCTCGCAGCTGATGCCCAAGCGCTCCTCACTCCTCCACAAGCTAATTCCCCACTCCCACCATTTTTTCCAAGGCAGAGTCACTGCCCCCCAGCCTCCCCTGCAGTGACTTGACACTGAGCTCCAGCTATGAGCAGAGGTGAAGTGGCTGGCGAAATCCCCAGGCCTGATACTCTCCTTCTCCAATGCAAGTGGAGGTGGCAACCCTGGAAGGCAAATGTTGCAAGGCTGGACCTACAGTGGAGATTTGAGCTTTGTTTCAGGCAGTAGTTTGTGTTACCTTAACTTAGTGGTCGGCAAACTTATTAGTCAACAGAGCCAAATATCAACAGTACAACGATTGAAATTTCTTTTGAGAGCCGAAAACCAACTTCTGCGCTTGGGCCACAAAGTTTCAGTCCCACTATATGTGTTTCCCCGCACATGGTATTTTGTGAAAGAGCCACACTCAAGGGGCCAAAGAGCCGCATGTGGCTTGCAAGCCACAGTTTGCTAACTACTGCCTTAACTCATACAAACTTGTCAAAAAGGCCTGATGGGGGCTCAGGGCACAACTCGAAGAGTAAGCCCCAGGATATGGGGTGGCAATGTAGCCAGGTCCATGCCTGGGACCAGTGAGAATGGGCTGCAGCTGCAGCTCCAGCATCTGCTTCAATACTGGTCCAGCTTCCATCACCATCTTCATTATAAGGCCAGGGGTGGAGCTAGGTGAAGCCCACCTGACCACACCCCTGCTGACCCACAGGAATTAACAGGTGCAGAAGAAGGACCCCAGATATTGGGTCAGTTCCACAGACTGAATTCCACACACACAAGCATACATACACCCAGCACAGGGTCTAGGGCTAAGAATGTGGTCGCTCCTTCCCGGCCCTCTGTGCCCACTCCCCTTTCCCAGCAGGGCCCCTGATAGGATAATCCTCCCACCTCTAGAAAGAATTTCCTTATAGCCCCACCCTCAAATGACCAAGGCTATCCAAGTTGGGCAGAAAGCAGGAAAGGGTGCTATGGAGTTGAAACAACTCTCCCAGCTTCATTGGAGGATGATGAAGAAGTCCAAGATTCAGTGGATGGATTCAAGGTTCTCTGGAGATGGTCTTCCCCTCATACTACCTGGAAGGAGAGAAAAATTTACATTTTACATCCCAAAGACCATCCTCCCTACGACCTTCCACATACTTCTCACCTTCCAGACAACCTATTGAAGAGGGTATTTGAGTCCTGTTTTATGAGTGAGGAGAGTGGGACTCAGAGTGCCTTATCCAGGACCAGAAGTCTTAGAATTCAAAACCAGGTCCCTCCCGCTGGCACTGGGAATCACACTCACCCCTCACCATCTCCCAGATACACTGAAAAGGAAGCCCTCACTTCTTTTCTCCCTTTCCAGGGGCCTGGGCCTATTATCCCTACCATTCTCTGGATGGCTGTCTTTCTTGGCTAGAAAAATATGTTACTTCAAATGACCATGTGGCTCTGCAGGACCAGAAAGGGAGATCTGCTTACCCACCAGACCTGGGGCTATAGTGAGGGTAGAGAGATGCCAAGGATGCAGTGTGTGAACATGGACCTGAGAGCAAAGTCTCCTTAGATGTTGTGCTGTTGCACCTCTCTGGCTCCATCCCAGCCCCAGGCCAACACCCACCACTCACACATCACACACTCGGAGACCCAGAAGAGCTACTAAAGATTGTCTGGGAGAACCAAGATGGTGGCATAGGTAAACACCTATTGTTCTGCCCTGCGCAACGATTCAAAAACTACAACATAACAACAAAACAAACATCACCCAGAATCACCAGAAAGCTGGCTGAGTGAAAATTTCACAAATAAAAGTAAAGGTGGGAGACTGAGACTCAGAAGAGCGGCGGGAGCGCAGCCTTGAAGATTGCATGGAAACAGGTTAGGTGCTGTCCTGGTCGTGCCCACGGGCTGTAGGGCTGGAGCAGCAACCCCGGCTGGATTTAGCCAATGGGGAGGGTGGAGACGTCCCACTACACAGATTCCCCAGCACCAGGTGAGGTCCGAGGTCCAGGGGACGCACCCTGGAAGCCGGGCGCGGCAGAGGTCTCCTAGTCTGCGGAGAAACCGGTTAGCTGGAAAAGAAGTTTGCGTGCAAGTGTCGCACAAACGCTCGACTTGCTCTCTGGAAACTTGTCTCCTGGTCCCAGAAACCACCTATTTTACAACCCTGTGCTAGACTTTGGGTGTGCAGACTCATTTGGGGAGAGGTAGAGTTGTCTGGCAAGGGGAAGAGACTAGCGGCTTTCTCTTGGAGGTGCCTGCAGCCATCCCCATCCAACAGAGACCGGCGAGCACAGCATAGGATGTAGCTGACACTGAGGCTGCCTGCGCAGCTCAGAGACTCCGCCCATCCAACCTGAACACAGTCTCCCTTCACAGCCAATTGGCCTGGAGGTCAAACCCTCCTAGGGCTAACAACAACAAGCTAGGTTTAAATTCAAAAATACTGTACAACTCATAAAGGATTGCAGTAAGAGTACCCATCTCAAATAACTGGGGAAGCTGTGCCACTGACCCTTAGAGGACATCTACCACATAAAGCAGCCACCATGCAGAGATATGGAAAGAAATCAGGTGTGAAAGAAATGGAGGAGAAAAGACGACAAGACATAGAGTTCAAAACCACGGTTATAAGGCTTTTCAAGAGGCTCCTAGAAAAGGCCGATGAACTTAATGAGAACTACAAGGAAATAAACAAGACCAACCAGGAAATGAATGAGACCCTCAAGGAAATGAACAAGACCTCTGAGGATATGAACCAGACCCTCACGGATATGAAAAAGGACCAACTAGAAATCAAGCATACACAGACTGAAATAAAAAATATTACACAAAGTCCTAAAAGCAGTCCAGAGGGCCACAAGAACCAAGTCAAAGATTTGAAATACAAAGAAGCAAAATCCACTCGGCTGGAAAAGCAAGAAACAAAAAGAATTCAGATAATTGAAGATAGTGTAAGGGGCCTCTGGGACAACCTCAAGCATGCCAACATCCGAATTATTGGGGAGCCAGAAAAAGAGAAAGAGCAAGTTAATGAAAACCTATTTGAAGAAATAGTGACTGAAAACTTCCCCCACCTGGTGAAAGAAACTGACTTAAAAGCCCAAGAAGTACACAGAAGCCCAAAATATAGGAATCTAAAGAGGACCACACCAAGACATATCATAATTAAAATGCCAAGAGCAAAAGATAAAGAGAGAATATTAAAAGCAGCAAGAGAAAACAGTTGTTTACCTACAGGGGAGCACCCATACGATTGTCAGCAGATTTCTCAACAGAAACAATGCAGGCCAGACGGGAGTGGCAAGAAATATTCAAAATAATGAATAGCAAGAATCTACAACCAAGATTACTCTATCCAAAAAAGCTATCATTCAGAATTGAAGATCAGATAAAGTGCTTCACAGATAAGAAAAAGCTAAAGGAGTTCATCACCACCAAACCAGTATTATATGAAATGCTGAAAGATATTCTTTAAGAAGAGGAAGAAGAAAAAGGTAAAAATATAAATTATGAACAACAAATACACATCTATCAACAAATGAACATAAAAATCAAGTGAATTGATAGGCTGATGAATAGGATAAACTGGTGAATATAACAGAAACATGGACATAGAGAGGGAATGGACTGACAATTCTTGGGGAGAAAAGGGTTGTGGGAAGTACAGCAAGAGATTGGACAAAAATCTTGCAACAATGGGAGAGGACAGTGGGGAGGGGGAAGGGAGGGTGGAGGGTGGGATAGGTACAGGGTGGAGGGGAGATATAGAAGGATAAAAAAGGGGAAACAATGTAATTAATAAACTGAACAATAAAGATAGAAAAGAAAAAAAAGATTGTCCGTCTCATGGTCTCTAACCTATTTCATCAAACTATCTTTTTCCTGGAAGCCCCTGTAGGAGAGTTTCTTTGCTGACTCCAATCATTGGACAAGATATCCAACCGCACTTGCTTCTGAGAAAGTTGGAGCCCAAGACCCCAGTCACAGCCCGCCATCCTGCTCTCCCTTAACTGAGGAGTATTCAATTCCCTGTCACTCATGCTTCTTACACAGAGGAAACACAGGTCCTGGTGCACAACCAGGGCAATCTGACGAGCTGACTCTGGGAGGCCACAGTGGACAGGAGGGTGGGAGAGAATCCATCTTTATTGAAAGACCTGGCAGACGTTTCTGCCATCTGACTTTCAGTCAGCTCCAGCCTCTTCCTTTTGAAGAATTCAGGCCTTGCTCCATTCCCCCAAAGGGCAAACATGAGTGAGATGTCTTCCATTCTCCGCCAGGCCCACCCACCTGGCCCCCGTTCCCAGCCCGGGACACCACCCTCCCCTGGTTCCCTCAACAGAAAGCTGCAAGCCAGTGAGAGAAGCCAGGCAGTCTCATTTTTGTCATTGTTACTGAGAAACACTGTTGTTTTTTTTATTTCCCAGTCTATGTTAAAGCTATTTGTGAAGGCTATATGACTGCTGAGGGGAAAACAACGTTCTAGCAACAGCCAATCACCTCTTGTCCTAAATGGTTTGTGCTTTCCTGTGCAGGCAACATTGCTTTCTGTTCTGCTTAGTTTTTAAGTGAGCTCTGGAGGAGCAGGAACAGGGCTCCAAGAATATACACAGGGAGCTAGAGACTCAAGGCCTGGGAATTTCTGTCCCTGCTCTGTTGCTTGCAGGGCTGCTGGTCAAAGCGTTCCCACACTCTTTCTCTGCCATGCCTCCTGCAAAACAGTTGATACATCTGCTTGTTCTCTGGGTGGAGGAGTGGCCACAGTTGACTCTCACTGCGGACATAAAGCTTTGGAGTGGGAGTGGGAGTGGGGGTGAGGGTGGGGCTGGGCTGGTATTAATGCTGGAGAAATCAGAATTGTTTGCAATCCCCCAGCATGATGATCAACCCTCCTCTCAGCCAGAAGAGAAGGCTCCAGGGGAATCAAAGACCACAGTGTGAATCCAGCCTTCACTCACCTGTGACTTTCCTGGTCAGAAGCCTCAGTTCCTTCAGCTGTGCAGAAAAGGGAAGTGGTCACCTGTCCCCTGGCAAAAAAAGAGAGAAAAGACAATGTATTTATGAAACACCTGTATGACCTGTAGCATACACACGGATCTTTTTCATTCCATCTTCATCATGTTATGAGGCTAGCATAGTAAACTCCACATCCTCCTTCCCACAGGCCTCTTGGTATTGCCTCTGTGGGATTTCATGATGCTTGGTACAGGCTCCGCTGAGGCGACCAGAGTCAGGGAGAGAGAAGCAGGCACAAGGCAATGTCCTACCACTAGAGTAGGGACTGTGGCTTATTTTATTTGTATATAACCAACAGGTAGGAGGGGCATAGATGTCACCTGGGATGTGGAGGAACATCTCTGGACAAGGAGGCAAGAGACATGGCTTCCAGGCATGATAGGATTCCTCATGAGCTATAGGATTTCTCTCCAAAACCTTACCTGTGAGGACTTATCACTGGGTTGTTGTGAGATTGATTAAGCAAAATTAATATGAAAAATATCGTAGCCTTTTAAGAATGATACCTACAGATATCTCTGGTGGATACAATTGCTGGGGGAAACTGGAAACATGGATAAGAGACAAACTCATGAAGTGGTGGCCTTCACGCTCACCTTAATGAACATGTAGGATTTAGACATGCCGAAATGGGGATGGGATGGCAGAGGAGGCCAAGTGAGGAAATAATGAGACCAAATGTTGAGAAGACAGCATCCATTTAGTCAACAAATTTTATAAGTGCTGGAGATTCAGGAGTAAAGAAAACAGACAAGGTCCCTGGCCTGAGGGCTTACATTCTAATTGGGAAGAACAGAAAAATATAAACAAAGAGGAACACACAAGAATTTCTGATAGTGATAAGTAACAGGAAGCCAATATATTAGGATGACTGGAGTGCGGGGGTGGGGGGGGAGACACACTCTAAATAAGGTAGTAAAGAAGTGGTGATTTCTCAGCTCAGAGAAGAGTGGAGAGGATGCAGAGCAGGACCAAGGAAGCAGCAAGTGCAAAGGCCTTGGGGCAAGAATAAGCTTGGCACATTTGAGAAACAAACAAACAAAAATGGCTTGTGTGAGCCCAGCTGGCATGGTTCAGTGGTTGAGCATTGGCCTATGAACCAGGAGGTCATGGTTCGATTCCCGGTCAGGGCACATGCCTGGGAGGCTGACTTGATCTCCAGTGGGAGTGTGGGAGCAGGGGCATGCAGGAGGCAGCCAATCAATGATTCTCTCTCATCATTATTTCTATCTCTCTCTCCCTCTACCTTCCACTCTGAAATCAATAAAAATATATTCTTTAAAAAATTGCTTTTGTGGCTAGAGCAGATTGGACAAGGAGAAAAGTAGAATGAGATGAAGACTGAGGTCTTATCAGAGGAACAAGAAGTTATTCATTTGGACAGGAGTTGAAGTAACAGATGATCCTGAAAAACTAATATGGGAATAAAATTAGGAAACCTCAAACCCTATAGTAAGGTAGATATGAGTCATTCCTCAAGGGCATGAATGCACAAGCTGAGTGTGCAAGGACAATTCTCAGGGACACCCCCAGACACTTGTCATAAAATAGGGGGACTTTGGGGATGCAGAGGCATGTGATCCAGAGCATGTGGGCACAAGGCAAAGAGGTGCTGGACTGTTGGCCATGTTCTATGACAGGATATCTGAGCAGGATATCCGGCTCCTCTTCATCACTGAAGAAGGAAATGCAGACAGAGAAGGAAACTGAAGTGTAGGACAATGAGAGTAGAAGTAACTGATGTGCATCAACCCTGTTTCTCCTCTACCACCAGGGTGGTAATGTGTCACTGTGGAGCCAAAACATTTAATGTCTGGTGTGCGGGTCCGATCCCGCCATGGCAATCACTTATTAACACAGGGTTGGTGTGGAGGCAGCAGCAGTGTGGAGTGCCAAGCCAGCGTCCAGGGGAAAGCTGCAAAAGAGAGAAACAGACTCTGGTTGTGCTAAGTCAAAGTCCTGAGCTACTTGAGGTTGCTGGTTGTGGCAGATAACCTAATCTGCAATGAGTAACACAGAAAGCAGGCAGAATGACCCAGCCTGCTATGAACAACATGGTTCCTGCTCCATGAGTTCCATATGTTTTCAGCATGTGTGTGTATACAGGTTGCTGATGAGTACACAGGTTGCATAGGAGTCACTCTGTGTGTCCACCTCTGGAGGTCTGTGTCTGAGGTCCACCAGGCTAGCAGGAGCTGTGGTGCCCTCACCATTCATCCTGGCTGAGCCTGGACAGACTCTGGGAAACCTGCCCATGCCCACCTGTCAGGTACCTCCAAGGACAAGCTCATGACTTGGAACCAAAGGGGGTGCTGCCCTGCTCATGGTCCAAAGTGCCCTATAGAGTTAGTTCCCTGAATTGCTTATTTCCAGAAACACCCTCCAACCATTTCCATCCTTCCTAAAACTTGGGCCAGGAGACTTGGCTTCAAAGGCCTATTGGAGATGGACTACCAAGAGAAGAAGGTAGAAACAGTAGCGGTCAAGAATCTAGAGGCCTGCAACAATCTCCTGACAACAGTGTACAGTGCCAGGAGGACACTTGAAATATGGGGGAACCACTCTGTAAAGTACATGCCTGTCTAACCATATGCTGTACATCTGAACTAATGCAGAATAATACTGAATGCAAATGCAATGAAAAAAAATAAAATATATATATATATGGTAAAAAAAAAAAAAAAAAAAAAAAAAACCTAGAGACCTGAACCCTTTCTTCCCCTTGCCCACCCTCCATTCCAGGGAGGCCCCTGGTGGAAGCAGGTGATTTACACTCACACAGGCCTCCATTTGTACCTCATTCTATCATAGAAGGACAGAGTGAGGCTCTGTCCCCTCACTAACACCCAGGGAAGAGGACTGAGCACAATGGGGACCCATTTCACAGCTGAAGAAACAAGGCCATGCAGATGAGGAGAGAGGAACCCATGCCATCCTCTCTTGCCAGCTCCAATGTTTCTTCTCACATGCTTTCTTGGACTGATACACTTGCTATATTTTCCACTTCTCTGAAAACATGCTTGGCCAGCCCTACATAGTACCAATAAGATGAGAAGAAGAAAAGAAGTCATTTCATCAATAGCTCCAGCTTCCTTGGATAGAATTCTAATTAAAGTGAGACTTCAGGGCCTTCTGGAAAGGGCGGAAAAGAAAGAAGGGCACTTCTGGATTGGGGCAAGTGTTGGAGGCAGGGCTGTGAGTGGGGGCATAAGGGGGAGGGCAAGCAGTATCCCAGCCCCGAAGGAGACAAGCCTAAAGGGAGAAGGAGGGACTTTTAATGAAGACTACACTGCCCTGGCCTCTGCCCCTATTCACTTCTTTCCTCCAACTTCCCTTTGAATAATGTGTTTTCCCACTACTCCGCCTCAGTCCCCCTTTCCACATTAGCATGTATATTGCTTGGTTAAGGGCTACCTGGCCAGTAGTTCTAAATAACCAGAAAGTGACAGGAAGGTGATGAGGGCAGGATGGATGAGGTCTCACCAAAAGCTCCTGACTGCCTTTGTCATTTAGAAACAAATGCCCAGCTGGCTCCCACAATTCGCTTTCCAACTGCTCTCTCCTTAAGTGGGCGGCCCACTCACTCCCCTGCCCCCTCGTCCTCTCCCTGCCCTGGACCACGGGGCCCAACATGGCTCAAACCTTTGACTGGGCTTATTCCCTGGGGAGAGGGACTACCAGAGGCCCTGAGGGTCACAGTCACCACCCTCAGGGAGCTCATAGCCTCCAGAGACAGGCACGAAACCACTAACCCACCACTTCTGTTGGTGCATTAAGTGGCCAGTCATGGCTAGGGCAGAGCAAGGTGCTCTGGGAACACAGACAATGGGTACTCCACCAGATGATTCTGATCCAGGAAGGCTTCCTGCAGGAGGTGAGCTCTGGTCAGAGTGTGGATACACTAAAACATGTAAGCCTAATAAATCAGTAATCCAAACCCACCACCCCCTCACCCCAGGGACTATTATTACCTATGCTATTTACTTCCCCTCCTGGCATTTTCTGATCATAGACACACACACACACACACACACACACACACACACACACACACACATACACACACACAATGGCATTTTCCAAATGTACATACTGAAACTAATAAATCAACTCAAAATCAATGAATTTTGGTGATTCTTTCTTTAAACTGTGTCTCCACTATAATGTAACCTCTGAGCGACCAAAAACGCCGTATGTTGCTAACTGCTGTAACTCCAGCATCGCACATCAGATCTGGCATATTGTAAGGCTCAATCTTATTCGCCAAATTAAAGGAAGAATGGATGGATGGGAGAGCGTGTTGGAGGCAGAGGGACCTGCATTGCAAAAGCAGGGGCCGTGAGGCGATGTGGGGAGTGGCAACATCATCCAGATCATTCCTGGGGCTGGAGAGGGAACCAGGTAAGACAGGAGTGACTGAGGAAGATGAGGGACAGATTATACAAGGAGGAAAGGAGGAGAGAGCCTGGGAGATGAGAGGCAGATGGGAGACTGCAGAGCTGTTAGCTCTCATCCAGGAGAGAGAAGGCCGAGGGTGACCATCCTGTCCCTTGGCTGGAAGGGCAGCATGGTGGCTCTGAGGAGCCAGCACAAGACCAGGAGCCAGGAGCTGGACTCTGGGCACATCCTGCGGGTTTGAAAGGGAAGGAAGAGGCACAGAGGACAACACTTCCCAGTTGGAAGTGTTGACTTTGGTCAGAAGCATTTACCTGCAATTTGGCAGCAGCTTATCTCCCTCACCATTGCCCTCTGGGGCTAAAATGATGACAAGGCAAACAGTCCTGAGCACCCTGCTGTGCCAGGTGTGTTTCCCAGGGTTTACTAGATCTTT
This sequence comes from Antrozous pallidus, assembly GCA_027563665.1. Classification (NCBI taxonomy): domain Eukaryota; kingdom Metazoa; phylum Chordata; class Mammalia; order Chiroptera; family Vespertilionidae; genus Antrozous; species Antrozous pallidus. The sequence goes on along the minus strand of CM050516.1, from coordinate 96,471,384 downwards.
AACCCACCATACACTCTGAGAGTGCCCATCCCACAGTGGGCGCTCAGTGAACAGTAGCCACGTGACAGCTGTTCCCCTGGTCATGGCTGACATCACTGCTCATCATCACCATCCATATAACAGACACTGAGGCGCTGAGCGAGGTCATCATCCCTCACACCACGGGTAGGGGAAACAAGGTCAAGAGGACCCACCTCTTGGCACGTGGTTAAAGAAACAGAATAAATGTAGATCAGCCCAGCTCATAAGAGCAGGACCCAGGGCTGCAGGAAAAAGGGACATTTTCACCCAGGCAGGCCTGGGCTGTGCACGTGCCACGGTTTCTCCCAACTGTGTTTCACAAACAGGTAAACTGAGTGTGGTTATCCCCCTTCTTGTTGCAGATGGGAAAACAGACTCAGAGAGGCTATGGGGCTCCCCGAAAGTCACACAGCAAGAACAAGGAAGAGCCAGAATTTAATCCCCAGTTTTTCCTACTTCATTTCTGTCACCTGTGGGATTCTTATTCCCTGGACCCATTCGTTCCTTCCCCAGTTCCTTATTTCACCCCTCCCCTGCTCCTGGCATTGAGGTCTATTCCTTGATGTGGGGCAGAGGAGAGGATATTCCTGGGTGGGGGTGGGGATTTGGGGAGCTGGGGCCTCTGTATGGCTTGCAGGACACAAGGAGAAGAGGAGACATCTCTAGTCACTGCTTTCCCTGGTTTCCCAGAGTCCTGCTGCTTGTAGCCATTTCCCCTTGCAGCCTTCCGGCTTCTGGTGAAATGCTGATGCTCACTGTCTGAATCACAGGTCCTCCCACCTGTCTGTGATGCCACTGGACAGCACAGCACCCAGTACGCAGTGCTCTCTGTGAAGCTGCTGTGGGTTCAGACCCTGTTCCTCCTCGGGGAGTCTTGGCATGTCACTGTCCCTCCCTGAGCCTTGATGACCCTCCTTTCAAACTGGGCAATGGGGCACTCCACTGGGTTGAGGCCTGTCGGAGTTGACTGCACTGAATTTCTGAGCATGTGTGGACAGGCCTGTTGTTTTTTTCTTAATTCTCACCCGAAGACTTGTTTTTATTGATTTTTTTAGAGAGGAGGAGGAGGAGGAGAAGAAGAAGAAGAAGAAGAAGAAGAAGAAGAAGAAGAAGAAGAAGAAGAAGAAGAAGAAGAAGAAGAAGGAGGAAGAAGAGGAGGAGGAGGAGGAGGAGGAGGAGGAGGAGGAGGAGGAGGAGGAGGGGGAGGAGGAGGAGAAGGAGGAGGAGGAGGAGGAGGAGGAGGAGGGGGGAAGAAGAAGGAGGGGGGAAGAAGAAGGAGGAGAAGGAAGAGGAGGAGGAGGAGGAGGAGGAGGAGGAGGGGAAGAAGAAGAAGAAGAAGAAGAAGAAGAAGAAGAAGAAGAAGAAGGAGGAGGAGGAGGAGGAGGAGGAGGAGGAGGAGGAGGAGGAGGAGGAGGAGGAGAAGGAGAAGAAGAAGGAGAAGAAGAAGAAGAAGAAGAAGAAGAAGAAGAAGAAGAAGAAGAAGAAGAAGAAGAAAGAGAGAGAGAGAGAGAGAGAGAGAGAGAGAGAGAGAGATCAATGTGACATAGAAACATTGATCTGTTCAATCAGGGATTGAACCTGAAACCTAGATATGTGCCCTGACCAGGAATCAAACCTGCAATCTTTTGGTTTATGGGATAATGCTCCAACCAACTGAGCCACCCAGCCAGAGCAGGCCTTGTTAATAAGGCCTCACTTCTTTCTTTCTTAGAAAGTTGTTTAGAGCTGAGGAGGCCCAGTCTTGTGCAGAGGCAGAGTACTCAGCATCTGCTCACCCAAAACTTAAAAGCTGTCCGTGGGTCTGTGATGCCAGCCTGCTACACAGCAAAGAGCAGCCATTAACCAGCTGCTGGTGACTCCTAAGATTCCTGGGGGCTCCTCCCTCAGGCAGGAGTGTCGGGCCAGTCTCTCAGTATCTTTCAGATCCCAGGACCTCAGTTGAGACTGGGGCAAGGGTGATGAGAAAGGCCTTGGGCTTTCCTCAGACCTCTGCTGCTAAATGGCTAGCACTCTGGGGGAATTATGCATCATCTCATCGCCTATTACAGAGTTTGAACATCTCTGGGACAACTTTCTCTCAATCTTGCTACTCAGAGATGTCCAAGCCAAACAAAGAGAAAGAACACTCTGAGTGATAGAAACCGTGAAAATCACAATGAGATATTGCCAGGCAGTTCATCTTTACCACGTTCCTCACATGTTTGCAATCAACACATGTCTAATGAATACCCGCCGAGTCCAAGCTACTTTGCTAGGTGCAAAAGCCCATATTCAAGGTACCACAATAGGACACATTTTCGTGAAAAACTTGAAAACATAAAGCTCAATGGCTTCTGGGTGAACAATGAGAGCTGTAGAGACAGAAGTGTGGGCAGTGTAGAGCCCCAGGCTAACCAGACCTCCACTCTGTCCCTCTCTCGCCCACCAGCAACCCTGTCTCTCCAGTTCTCCCCCTGACACGGGGAGGAGCCCCTGCCTTCAGCCGGCCCAGCCAGTCTCTTTAAGGTCCTCCCACAAAGGGCACAGACACAGGTTCCATCTCATCACTCCTGCCCAGTATGGCTTCTCACTTCAGAATAAGCTCCAAGCTCCTTACCACTTAATTGTCCAGACCAAAGAGTCTAGTGCCAGTCGGGACTAACCTAACGATGCATGGGCCTCTGCTCTTGTTTGTCTCAGTCCATCAGGGCTGTTATAACAAAATACATCAGACAACTGGGTGCTCCCACAACAGATATTACAGAATATCACAGTCTGGACACTGGAAGTCTGAGATCAGGTGCCAGCACACTGGATCTGGTGAGGACCTGCCTCTTGGTTATAGACAGAGCGGGCAAGGAGCTCTCGAGGTCTCTTTTTATGAGGACACTAATCCTATTCAGGTAGGTGCTGCCCTCCGGATCTAATCTCCTCCCAAAGGCTCCACCTCCTCGTACCATCACCCTGGTTAGGTTTCAACTTGAATTTTGGATGGGGACACAAACATTCAGTCGGTAGCAACACTCTCCTATCAGCCTTGGAAAGCGCGCTTACTATAATCCTCTCCACCCTCCCTCTCCCACTCTCCTTACTTATTAAAATTCGGCTCACCCTCAAGGCACAATTTAAAAGACATCTAGGTTGAGAAGCTTTCCCTGATCCTCCCAGTCAGAATTAATGACTCTCCTCCTGCCCCTTCCACCGTTCTCGTCTCTCCCCCGCAGCACTGCACTGTCCACTTTCATGGCAGTAAGTTGTTTACACATCTGGTCCCTTCATTGGACTGAAAGCTCCTCCAGAGCAAGAGTTGAATTTCACCTCGGCCCTTGCCACTCCACCGTGTTTGTAAATGAGTGGGCCGGGGAACTCGTAAGGAATGCAGAGTCTCAAGCCTCACCCAGAACCACTGAATCAGAATCTAGTTTTAGCAAGATCTCCCTCCAGTGCTTTGCATGCACAACCAGGTAACTAAGCTCTATCTACAGAACACTTCGTGCACTGTGCCTTGCACACTGCAGTCATTCAGAGAGCGTTTGATGGATGAATAAGTGAGTGACTGTGGACTCACAAAGGCTACTGATAGCTTTATCCACAGCCATTCCTGAAACCTGGAGATCCTTCCTGGCTCTTTAAATAGAGTCATCCACACTGAAAAAAAATTTTTTTAAATAAATAAATAAATAAAATCCCTCCACACTCTCCTCTAACTTTATTTCTCTACCTCCTCCTCCAGAATCAGGCACCTCCCACCTTCCATGGACAGCCACGTCCCAAGCACAGAAATGTAATTAGAAAAAATAGTTTTGACAGCAGCTCATCCATAACCCACCCCAAAGCCATGCCTGTGCAGGGGAGGTAGTTCATCAGGGGCTGTGAGTGATGGTCCAGCCAGCGGGCCACAGCGGAAGGGAGCCCTGCTCCTATCGATCATCCTCCCCTCAATAACCCTGCAGACCTCACAGCAAGGCGGGAACGGCTCCTCCAGGTCTGCGGGCAGCCGGCAGCTCTTCATCAGCCTCGGCACTGCTTCCCCTCCATCAGCACCACTCTTGTAGCTCCCAGGGTCAGACTTCCACAGACCTGCGGGGAAATCCCCATGAGACAGGCCTGTCACCAGGTGTAACAAAATTGGCAGCTAACCTGCTAACCAGCTGCTCCCCCTCTGATGGTTAATTTTATGTATCGACATGGCTGGGCTAAGGGATGCCCAAGTAACTGGTAAAACATATTTCCAGGTGTGTCAGGGAAGGTTTAACATTTGAATCAGTGGATTAAGTGAAGATCACCCTCACCAGTGTGGGCATCATCCAATTCATAAAATGCCCCAAAAAGAACCAAAAGGTGGAAGAAGGGTGAATTTTCTCTCTGCTTATGCTGGGCATCCATCTTCCCTGCCCTTACACCAGCGCTCCGGGCTCTCAGGCCTCAGGACTCACTGGAACTTACACCACAGGCTTCCTTGGGCCTCCAGCCTGCAGAGGCAGATCAGAGGACTTGTCAGCCTCCAGAATCTCATCCGCCAGTTCCTCATAATCAATCTCTTTCTGAGTTTCTGTAAATATCCTATTGGCTCTCTTTCTCTGGAGAACTCTACCACACTCTCACCCTCTCAAACACCTGGGAAACAACACAGATGAACAGTTTGCCCATAAAGCAAATAGTAGCCATCATCTGGAATTAAGAAGTGAGGAATCTTAGAGTCAGAAAGGCCACTGAGACCCCCCTTCCCCCACACATACACTTTTAATGAATCAGCCACAGACTACACATATGAGGAACACAAGAAAAAGAGAAATCATCATATTACTTTGATTTTGTGGAATGCTTTACCTTTCAAATGGCTTTCATATCCATTATCTCCTGAGTCAGGCGGGCAGGAATGATTATCACCATTTTACAGATGGGGAACCTGAGACCCAGGGAGGTTAAGCCTTCCTAGTGCTTTATCTTTCATACCCTCCCTTTGTCAGGAAGGATTTTCGCTGGCTTAAAATAAAACCACATTTGCATAATGACTAGCATTTGAAGTCTAACGGTAGAAACATTTCCACATTTGGTCAAAAACTACATGCCGAAAACATGTTATGACAATTTAAGTGCTTCAATTTATGAAGAAAATCACCATTTTCAGGTTTTATTAGCTCAATAAACTTATACTGAACATTTAACATAATTACTCCTATACATGTGAGTATGAAGTCTGAAAGAAATCAGAAACTACACAGTATAGGCAAAAGAAGAGGCACTATGCCAAGAAGCAGAAACGAGTCCTTCCCTGTAACTAGCCTTTTATTTGCCTCTGGGCTTCCTGGCAGGCAAAGTGAAAAGGAGAAGCAGTGCACATGGAGATCTTGCAGTCAGATGAAAGTAAGAGAGCACACTTATTCACAAGGAGGAACAGGAGTCCCTAATCCTAGCATTGAGTTCTAAATAAAATGTATCAATAGAATCTAAGAATATGGAAATGAGTAATATTACATAAGCTCTTCAGCAGTGACCAAGGGGGCATTCAGAAACACTTCATACCCAGGTTTTGCATCTAAATCAGATTCAGTGTGTGTCCCAAGTGAAACATCCATAGAGACTTCATAGATTCTTTATCTCTTGCAGCTACTGGCTACACTCCTTCCTCCCTTTCTCAACCAAAAGTTTGCAAAGAATAGTTCACATTCACAGCCCCTACTTTCACACCTCTATTCATTCACCAAAACCACACTCTGCCTCAACTCTCCCCTGAAGGTGGCTCTCCACAGTGACCTGGTGTTTGATGTTTTCCTGTCCTTACTGGGGGAGCACCCACTTCCTGGGTCTCCTGCTGGTACCATGTGGCTTTCATTCTTTGACTCCTGGGGGCTTCTCCCAGCTGCAGGTGTTCCCAGCCCCCTGAACACATTCTCAGAGCCTGGGCACTGTCAGGTGCAAACCACACTGGAGTCAGAACAGTTCCAAGTCTCGATCTCCAGCCAGACTTCCTCCCACTCCATCAAATTTGCCTACACACAGCTGCCTGCTGGAGACCTCCACCCAGAAGTCCTCAAATCCCTGACTCAACACTTCCAAACCAAGTGTCCTCATGCTGTGCCCCATCTCCTGCTCTCAGTACCCATGCACAGCCCCCCAAGGCTCTAAATCTCACCCTCAGCCCACGTCTTCTCCCTCATCTTCGTCGAGCCACCAACAAGTTCTGCTGCATTTCCTTCCTAACCATCCCGCAAAGGTGTCCCTTTCTCTTGTCCCTCCCCCAGGGACAATTGCAACAGCCTCCCAATCCATCTCTTAGCCTCCCTCAAACCCAAAGTGTTACTAGAAACAATATGAATCAGAACAGGCACCTCCCTGTTTAAAAATAAAAAGATGGCTACTCACTTCTTACAGGAAAAACCCCAACCTTCCTGCCCTGCCTATGAAGACCTCATGACAGAGAGGAGCGTAGAATGAACACTGGCTTTGGACTTGGCCCACCAGGGTTTGAATCCTGCCTCTACCTATATTTTGGATAACCTTAGGCAAGTTATTTAACCTGTCAGAGCCTTTTCTCAATTGTTTACTGTCAGAGTAAGCTCTTGACTTTGGTGTGTTTTTTGAGGTGCCTTGTGTCATGTCTTATGGTGAACCACTTCTTCCCCACAAAACAACTCAGCCAATGCACAGGAAGGGTTCACCCTGGTCTCTGGTAAGGTGAGAGCATTGGGGACACTGGTGAAGGAAAGTTCTGAGAGCTGTGAGCACTGGGGTGCTGTACGCTACATTAAGGAAGCTCAGTACAGAAGCAATCATCAGTGCCTGGACTGAGGGCTGCCTTATGGAACTAATGATGATGATGATGATGATGATGATGATGATGATGATGACATGATGAAATATTAATGATAACATACCTATGCACTTAATATGCACCAGGGACTGTGCTAAATGCTATAATTAATTATGCCATTGCATCCTCAAAAGCCCTCTGTGCAACAGAAACTACTGTTATAGCCATTTCATATGTAAGAAAACTAAGGCACAAGAGGGAGTAAGTAAATTTTCTCAAGGTCACAGATGCATCAGAGGTAGATTCCAAACCTAAACTCAGTTGGTCAGACTTCATACCTACACCCTTAAGCACTGTGGTTTGTAGGCCAAACTAGAACTAGACGCGATTATGAGAATTTTTTAAAAGCTGGTTTGTAGGGTTTCCAATAGCTGTTTGGGACCAGTCAAGCATTTATCCTCTTACCTTCTTTCTTCCTTCCATTAGCTGTATTTTCCACTGTTGTTTAGAGAACTAGTCCTTCCTCCAGATAATCCAAGGCTTCCTACCCCTTGGGCTTGGACAGTGATCCTGATTGGATACTCAAAATATTTCCCTGGAATTCTTACTAGTTGGAGGTGAAGAAATTGCCCTTTCATTCTCCTGGGATTTCTAGGTATAAGGATGTTACTCCAGAATTGCTCATGACCCTGTGGATTTCTTGAGATAAAGGAGCCAATACAAAGGTGGAGACTTACTTGAGCGATGAAGAAAAGGAGAGAGAAATAAAATTCAAGGGGAAGGGGAGAGGACTTTCTGTCTGTGGCTTTATCTTCATGCCTGTTTACTTGAAAATTGGTTACAATTTTTTCCTAACCTAGTATGAATTGGGTTTTATGAACCTTGAAAGTGAAGAGTCCTGACCAATGTGCCAAGCCTCCTAGAAAATTTAGAGGAGATTCCATACCCACTTTTCCTGGAAGAATGTTAGAACAGAGCCCTAATGTTTTTATTTCTATGGCTATTAATTTGAGCACATATTTTGCAATACCTTTTCATAGGGCAGAGGGTTAAGATGATCTGCTGGAAGGTGATTCACAATTGTACCTTTGATTTTGATAATGATATTCTTGATCATAGAAATCTTATTATCATTGATTTGATGAATGCTTACTCCATGTCAGCTATTGTGCTCAGAACTAAAGATGCTTTGTTCCATGTGGTTCCCAAATCCTGCTGGGGAGGGTCGATTCCCATCCATTAACCAGATGGAGAAACTGAGGTGGAGAGCGTTAATAAAGAGCAGCCAGGTGGCACAGCTGACATTCAAACTCATATCTTTATGACTATAGTGTGTCAACACTTACACTCAACCAATTCCCAGATCTCATCTGGACATAATAGTATTCAAAAGCTTGTGACAAACACAATCCTTATGGAAACACACACACACACACACACACACACACACACACACACACACACACAAAAGCACAGCTAAGGGTACAGGTCAGCTGCCACTTTCTGATGGTCAAAAAAAAAAAAAATTCAAAGAGAAGCAACTTTAAGAAAAAAGTTCAGGAACCTAAACATTACAATAAGCCTTAGAAAAAGATTATATTTTAAAGAACCTATTATTTAAACAGTTGTCATTTTGCTGAGCCAAATGTTCAGTTATGGGATATCAGCTGCATCTCAGAGCTCTGTGATAAAATGGACTAAAAGCAATGCCATCAAAATGTGTCCCTTGTCCAGCTCTCTTCAGATGCCCATCTCTAAGAGGTGTGAGTCCTTAGAGCTTAAATAACTTCACTGTGGAATCAAGATGGTCTTCCCAAGCTGCGGGGGAGAAAGGGAATCATAAAAGTGTGGAGGGATAACTCTGAGAAACCCCATGTGATGGATGGGAAACTGTTACAAACCATTTCATGGGGTGACAAGACAATGTTCCTCCTTGTCTTATACTCTCCTTCCCTCCCACACATGCACTGGACCTCTTCCTGCCATTGTGTGGCATTGTTCAACCACTGCTGTCACTGTGTTTCCCCAAGTCTGGTGCCCATGTTGGCTTCTATTCCTGTTGACTTGCAATGGGAAGGCTCCATCTGCTCTTGCAGCCGGCCAGCATCCATCAGGCCTTCCGTGCTTCAGCAGCCAAGAGCCAGAAAAAAAGCAAGAGTAAGACCACATTCCTATGTAAGACCCCGGAGCCTCTTCTCCATCCTCCATATGCCAGGCTATGCAAAAGCCCTTGTAAAAACAGCTTCAGTTAGCTATCAAGAACACATCTTTCCCTGCCACTGCTGAAAAGAAGAAAAGGCAAGATCTTTAGGATCATATTATGAGATTCAGAAGCTTTTGCCATCCAATAATACCCTCCACTCCTCTCTCTTGCATTTATGTATAAACCCTCTCCTTCCATACTTTCCATATCCTTTCTCTTAGTGACTCCCGTGTCTACATACTTGATCCATTTAACACCCTACCTTCTCAGTGCCTGGCATCACCTCCAGTAATCAGCTCAGTAATCATCTCAGTGCTGCCTCAACCAACTAGTCCCATGCCCATAACCCAGATTATGTTATTCCTCGCTGTACTCTCTCTAATAGAATGACGTAAAATATCCAACTGATCATCATCACAAATTTTCTCTCTAGTAATTTATTGTAGCCATTTTTGATCCTCCAGAACTTCCAGATCACGAAACTTATGCTCACTATCCATCACACTTTTTATTTCTTAATTCTGTGCTCCCTTATTAAAATCAGTCTATTGAATAAACCATAAATTGTGTTGTCACTTTTCTCTCCATCATGGAAGTCATCCTGGGAGCCTCTAACCTTGGGTTGAACTCCACCTCATACCAGCAGCCAGCTGAATGAAAATGATAAAAGCCATGCAGACACCTTGACCACTGTCACCTTAAACCCCTGACCGCAGATCTCAGCTGGGCCAGCATTCCTACTTCATGTTTCTGTTTATTTTATGCTCTGACTCCATGTGATAATTCTATCACAACTTTTCACTTCTCAAGTTTCCAACACCCCTCTCCACCCCTTCACTCTTAGATGATGGTCTATTCATGAAGAACATAGAATCTGTCAGAAAAATTCTTATTCTTTTTACAGCCGCACTTCCCAGAGTTGGCCTTTTCTTCTGTCATGGAGAAAAGCTCTGCCTAGTGGTCAGCCCTTCCACTTGTCCACAGGATCCTGTTTCCTTCCATCCACTTTATCCTTGCAGTTATTCTTTTGCTCTCCTGTTTCAGTTGCATCTCTCTAAATTCTCAACCTTTTTCATCTGGTGGCACACATAAACTAATTACTAAAATTCTGTAGCACACCAAAAAATTTATTTTTGTCATTGCAACAAAAAATAGGCATCATTTCGCTGAAATCGGTTTGGCTCAGTGGTAGAGCGTCGGCCTTTGGACTGAAAGGTCCTGGGTTTGATTCTGGTCAAGGGCATGTACCTTGGCTGTGGGGCACATCCCCAGTAAATGGCGTGCAAGAGGCAGCTGATCGATGTTTCTCTCTCATCGATGTTTCTGTCTTTCTATCCCTCTCTCTTCCTCTCTATAAAAAATCAATAAAATATATATTTTTAAAATAGGCATCATTTTGATTCATAAATACTAAACGCTTATTGTTCTGTTGGTTATTACCATTTTTTAATTTGGCAATCTAAAGGAAAAGAGGTCAGTGCCCTAACTAAATAGTCAGGTATTGTGTGTTTTGAAAATTTTTATGGCACACCAGTGTACTATCGGTGATTGTCATGTGGCCTGTGGTGCCTCCTGCAGGTAGAATACACCTGCCACTCCATCACCAGTCTATTTATCTGATATGGACCACGTTGGAGGAGAAGCTTTGAGAAGCATGCCAAGCTTCCTTCAGCAACCTTCCTCTTCCCCTGGGCCACAATAACTGCGAGTTTCAGGCTGGAGCTACTCCTTCACCCTGGGTTTTGAAGTGAGAAGTTATAAGGAGCAGACGTGTAGCTGACCTTGAGCTGCCAATAAAGAGCAACAAAATGTTGCTGTTTGACAAGTCTTGAGAGTTGGCAGTTGATCATTACTGCAGCCTTAGCAAACTCTAACTTTCCAAACAGGCTTTTGTCCCCATCATTGTATGGAAAAACTTGTGAAAACTACTTGCATGTTACCAAATCCAGTGCCCAATTATTGGTCCACTCCTTACTGAATCATTGATTGTGCCATCCTAGTTAAAACACTTTCGTGTCTTGGTATTGGAAAACTCACTTTCTCTGTTTTTTCCTACTTCTCTAGCCCTTCTGTTCATCGTCTTTCCTGGTCCCTTCTCTTCTTCTTGATATCTGCATGTTGAAATCCTAGAACATGTCTCTTCTCAACCATTTTCTCCCTATGTAATCTCATCTATCTGTGTCTGAGATTCCAAACTAATGTGTCTGCAGCTCCAATTTTCCCCCTAAACTCAAGGCTTGAGTAAGAAATTTCTTACTCAGCATCTCCACTTGCATGTCCACAACAGTGTTCTTCATCACCTCCAACCAGACTCTACCCCATTTCAGCAACTGCCACCACCACCACCTCATACTGGGTTGCTCAGGCCAAAAGAGATTTGATATCATCTTCATTCTTCTCTTTCTCTCCCACCCCATATTCAATGCTTCTGAGCTCCAGAACCTACATGACTGTCACTCTGGTCTCATCCTAGAGCATCTCTTGCCTGGACGACTGCAGTTATCCATTCTGGTCCCTCCTGTCTCTACTTCTGGCACTACTGTCACACACTAAGCAGACAAAATAGTTCATTATTTTTTAAGGTAAATTAGATTCCATGCGTGCTCTTGCTCTAAACCCTATAAAAATTTCCTATAATTCTTTAAAGAAAATCCAAAGCCCTATTCATGGATAATATGGCCGTACAAGTTCTAGCCCCTGGCTGTCTTTCCAACTTCATCTTCTGTCACTTTACCCCCTGATCATCCATTCAGAACAAACTGATCTTCTTGATATTCCTGAAATCCACTATGCTTTCCCATGTAGCGCCTTGATGTCACCTCTGCCTAGAACACAGTCCTTCCCTGGATGTCCTCAGACTGGTTTCCTCAGTTTTTGCTCAAATTTCCTCTGTTCTTAACATCCTACTCAATTAGCCTCCCACTCTGCATTATATCTTTCCCCCCATCTATGTCCTTTTTGGCACTTAACCCTAATAAGAGACAGTATAGTTTAGTAGTTAAGAGCAGGCTCCCTGGCTTTGGCAATTAACCTCTCTGTGCATCAGTGTTTCCATCTGTAAAATGGAGATCAGAGTAATAGCACTTATTCTATAAACCTCTAACGATGCTTAAATGAGTTAGTGCCTGTAAAATAGCTAGTGAAAACCATGGTAGGATGCAGTGGTTGCTGGCTGTGTTTACCTGACATGGCATTCTCTGTGTGCTTTGCTATTTCCCCCATAGAGTGAGGACTTTTATGTCCAGCTCACTGCTGTGTCCCAGCATGAGAAGGGGCAGAAACTGTTGATGGAACTGCCTCTGCACACTTGTTTTAAGAGCCTGTACTTCACCCTGTGCCCTGATTTCTTAAAAATCATATTTAAATGGGATTTTTTAGTCTGCCTCACCCTCCCTCATCACTCTTACTTTATGATTATTTTGAATTGATCTTTAATTGCTAACTTTTCCTTTGAAATGCCCTCCCTCTTTCAGTATTAAGTAAGATAAAATCAGAATAACTGATAAAGATTCCTGACTTGAAAATAATCATTCTCTAATTTGTGTATGCATGAAAATTTCAGTCTTCGCCTATTGGATTTACATAAAATTGATTATATCACCATTTGGGTTAATATTGTGTAAACTGGCTGGGGTCACTGAAGTAAATGTCATATTTAAATTATCACTCATGAGCTCCTGAATCCCAACTACAACCAAATCTATACAGTTATGCACTGCTTAATGTCATAAAATGCATCATTAGGCAATTTCATCATTGTGCAAACATTATAGAGTCTCCTTACACAAACCTAGACGGTGTAGCCTACTGCACCCTAAGGCTACTGGTAGAGTCAATGGTACAGTCGATTGCTCTTGGGCTACAAATCTGTACAGCATGTTACTACTGTACAAAACAACATGAGATTAAATGAAGCACAAGAGAAAATGATACAAACAAGAGACCGGTAAACACATGATATATGAGGCTGCTGCCAGCATAACACAGCATACAGTCTTACAGCAAACTATTTTTTTATAAGTAGAAAGAGAATGCTCTAAAATAACAATAAAAAATATAATACAGTCATTATATAAACCGGTAATGTAGTTGTTTATTATCATTATCAACTTTTATGTACTCCCCATAATTGCATGTGTTATCCTTTTATAAAACTGGTGGTGCAGCGGCCTTGTTTTCCCCAGCATCACCACAAACACATGAGTAATGTGTTGCACCTGGACATTACAATGGCTATGATGTCATCAGATGGTAAGAATCTTTCAGCTTCATTGTAATCTCATGGGACCAGCATCATATATACCATACATCATTGACCAACATATCATTATGTAGCACATGGAATGAACAATAATTCCTTATACAGCATTTGGGGCACACAAAATCAATCTTTGCAAAACATTGATTTGGGTTTTAGTACTCCTCTAAAAGATAAGAAGAGGCCCTCATCATCATACACAATTCACAGAGAGGAGAATGGTCCTGCCCTGGGTCATTTGGAGCAGAGTACAATAAAGAGCTATTTATAACCATTGGCCTCCAATGGAAGCTCCCCAAAGACAGGGGCCACAGAGAAGCTTACAGCATGCTGTATGTGAATCACACCCAGTGCTCTGCAGCTGGGACCGCTCTCCCCTTTCATGGAGCCATAGAAGCAGAAGCTGTTAAATTCTGAAGGACCTCGGAAATCATTCTGGCTGCAGCCTGCTTTTCCCTAAGAGGAACCTGAGTGTATTAGCCGAGGTTGTGCTAGCTGTTTGAATGGGTAAACTCTCTCACAGTGGCAACACAGGGACCAAACTTCTTTCATCCATGTCTCCATCACCTTCTGGCTTCTAAGGCTGCTGAGGAAGAGGAGGGAGCAAGAAGGTCATGGGTGAGACGTTCCTACCAGCCAGGCCTGGAAGTAGCACCTACAGTTTCCACCCACATCACATTGGCCAACACTCAGTCCTTTGATCAGCCTAGGTTCACAGAGGTTGGAAAATGCAGTTTGACTGTTACCCCAAAAGAAAGGGACATGTGGCTGGTAAACAGCTGGTGCCAGCCACACCAAGCACCTCACATAACTTTCCTGAGCCCATCCACCCAGCCTTAAGCAGCTGAGGCTATACCCAGGACCTGTTTCTGAACTGAAGCTCTACTGACTATCCCCACCTTTCTCTTCTCTTGCCGCCATGTACTGGCTTCAGGATACACGTTTTCTACTGTCCCTAAGTTCATGTTGTCCTTGACTTTACTCCCTAGGCTATGAAAAACAATAATAAGGAAACGGAAATGTTAGCTGTCAGTTTTCCAGGTGAAAGAGCACCTGAGAGGAAAGATCATTAGTAATAGAAAAGAGAGTTGTTCTGTTGCAAGGTGTCTGGCATCCTACCCCGGCTGTAATGAACAGCTGGGATTTTTTCCCACAGTCCCAGGTAATTGAATATTGAAAGGACTTCAGAAATAGCTACAATAGAAGGAATAAGCTGCCACTCTTATTGACCCATCATGGAACCTTAAGCCGCACCCCTGCGTCTCTCAACTAAACAAGTAAGAACAATGCTTGACACCAGATCGTCACACAGATGAAATGTGATACTGTAGACAAAAATCAATGCTAGTCAGCTTTGAACCTGAATCAAGCTCAAGTTCATACTATAGAATGTTCTGTGCCCCTGACCAGGTGAGACTAATTTGGTGCCTTGACTAAGGCCCAGATATGTTCAGTGACCCAAGTGCTGTATGTAGGAAGCCACTGTCACCTGGAGAGATTCAGGCGTGCTTGCTGGGACTGAGAGCAAAGGCCAGGCCTAAAGCTGCTGTCACACACTTGTTTGTTATTACAGAGCCAGCAGCATACTGGGTCCCCCCACCACAGCTCCTCCCTCCCTCTGTTCAACAAACTCAAAGCCAGGAGCCCCCCCCCCACCACCACCACCACCACCAAGCATCTCAAGCCTCATCATGAAACCCACCCAATCACAGATAGATTCTCATTTGCACTTCCATTTCCTTGCTACGTGACTTTGGACATTTAATAAATGGTAGCTATTATTTTTATTATTGAGTTCATTATTATTTGCAGGGTACACTGATGTTCCTTCCCTCCGAGGGTCTTTACTGCCTCTGAGATGTATTGTCTCCTGGGGGGAGGGAAGATGAGTGTATCCACACACGGTGCTCCTGAGCCTTTGATCCAGATGGACCTACAGCAAACTCTCCTGGTCCCTGAGGCATGGAAAGAGGACTTAAAACCTCCAGGTAGAGGTCTCCAGTGTCCCGATGAAGGGTGAGATCCTGGACCTGGAGAAAGGGGGTAAGATTGTTGGCTCTGGCACTGGGATTTATGTGGTTTCAAGGGGTGAGGAGGAAGAGAAATCGTCATGGAGCTCAGGCCCAGGAGCATGGTGCTGTCCTCGCTCATGGTGCTGAGACCTTCAGGGACATTCTGCCCAGCCCCTGCACTGCAGGTCCAAGAGGCAGGGTGATAGCAGCCCAGTCCAAGGCTCTGCACCCTTCATGCCTGATCGCTTGCCCCATCCTTGACCCAGTCAATGACATGAGTTCTGCCCCGTGTTCCCAAGGTCCTTACCATTCGTTCCCACCCAGAGAAGAGGTCATTGTTTTTTCTTTCAGATTCCAATAGCATTTGTACACACTCTATTACTATAAAGAAACATTATACTATAACTGTCCATTTCCTTGTCTGTCCACACCAGGGTTGGATAGCAGGTCTTACTCCACACCTGTAGTGAGCAGGTATTCAATAAATGTTTGTGGACTAGCAACTGGCCTCTTTTGCCAGATACTTAAGCTCCTGACCCCTGACTCTTACTAGACACTGGATCCCATCTCTTCGCTACCTGACTTCCAGACATACCCATGGCCAGCCTTTTCCTGGACCAGCCTTAGCACAGAATGCCATTCTAGAATTCGCTTGCTCTTGAACTCTGAGAGTGCCTTCCCTAGTCTTACATGGCCCTCACCTCCACATCTGAGTGCTGCCATGCAGGCTCACCCTCCCCAAGTCCCAGTCCACACAGGGACCCAATGGACAGGCACAGGGCTTGGAGTGAAGAGGGCAGGGGTTTACCCTGGCTGGGTGCCTCAGTTGGTTAGAGAATTGTCCTATACACTACAGGTTATAGGTTTGATACCCAGTAGGGCACATACCAAGGTTGCAGGTTTAATCCTGGGTCAGGGAGCATACAGGAGGCAACTGATTGATGTTTCACATTGATGTTACTCTCTCTCTCTTGCTCTTCTGTCCTATAAATAAATAAATAAATAAATAAATAAATAAATAAGAAAAAACCATAACCTATGGTGAAGATTTAAAAAAAAAAAAAGAGGTCAGGGTCCACCCCAAGTTCCCCAGATTAGGAACAATGCCATTTATCTATCTATCATAAATTGCCTATCATCCTCACTCCTCAGCTTGTTCAACTGCACATGGATGAAATGATGCCAGACTTAGAGCAGAATGAAAGTGAAGGAAGAGGCACCTTGAAAATGTATGTTTGTTCAATCAGTTCTGCTCTTGACACAGCAGAAAGCCAGCACGCACATAGACAGTTCGCCTACAGCAGTGTTTGGATAAGACTGGTTCCACAGGCCCCCTCCACCCCGATTATACCTCTGTCCAGAGATGATGGGCAGTGCCCCTCTGACATTGGCATGCCTCAGATCAGAGGAATGCCCACAGTGAGCTATGCGGGGAGCAAGGGAAGGTGGAGGTTTTTCTTCAACGCTGTCAAATAAGTGGATCAGCAAAATAGGAAGTGGCAGGGAGCAGAGACTGTCTGTGTTATTCCAAGCTTGTGATTGCATCTCACATGCTCTGCTGAGCTGGTGAATAAAGCAGCCCTCAGAAAACTGGTGCTCAGCGTCGGCAGCCCCAGCTCTGCTCCCCTCACATACCAGTGAACCTGACCTCCCAGAGGGGTTCCATCACTGGCTTCAGTGTCCTTGGGACTCCTGCTACAAATCTGTTGAGTTCAATATTTACTGAACAGTTACTAAGACCAAGCATCATGACCCTGATCCCTTTGGTAGTCATGAAAAAGAAAGACTCACCCTCCCTGGGTTCAATGACCTCTCAATCAGGAGCCATAGTTGAGAGTGCTCTTACCCTATACTTCCAAAATGTCACTCTCCTCCTCAAGAACTTGCAATAGCTCCCTATCACTTTGGTATCAAGAACAAACTCCTTTGCCGGATTTTCAAGTATCTACCCCCAACCTGGGCCCACCTTATCCTGTTAACTGTAGCCTAAACTCAACACCCCTGCAGGTACCATGTTGTCATTGTGCCAGGCTCTTCCTGTCTTCATTAGGCATGCTGTAACTTCTTCCCTGAACCCTCGAAGACCTGGCTCAAATGCCATGAGCCCTGTGTGATTTCTGTTGCTTCCACTGAGAGTGGGCCACAATCCTGCACTAAGTTCTTCTCTAATTGCTTTGAGCAGTCTCTCTCCCTCTGTCTCTCACTGGATTATAAGGTCCTCAAGGGCAGAGACTATTCAATTAAGCTCAATTCAACAAATATTTATTGAACACCTACCATTATCCCCTGACTGTGTTTGTTGATGTGTTGACTGACAGGCTGGTCCAGGCTCCAGGCTCCTCCAGGCAGAAGGGCAGCTTTTATGAAAGAGAATTTAAGCTACAACTTTATGCAAATCTCAGCCCCAAGCCCTTTTCGTAATGCCCTCGGGGCATCCCTGAAATTCAATGAGAGTACAACCTAGTCTCAGAGCCACCTTGAGAAACAGGAAACCATTTCTTCTTCCCCATAAGGCTGAGCATCCTGAGGGGTCCACCTGGCACAGCAGGAACAGGTGTGGTAATGCCACCTGGCCCGTGGGAATCTTGTTCCCACAGGGAGTTTCCAGTTTGGAGCCCAGGGTCTGAGTCTCCTGTGCTTTGGAGGATGAGGCCCTAACAGGGGCATAGCCTTCTCCAGAAGACGGCCTCATCCTCTCCCACTAGTGGAAGCTGCTGCAGATGCAGCCATTTCCCAGGGCAGATGCCTCAGTGCTACCTGTGTGTTGGTTCCCTGCTTCTCTCAACACACTAACTCCCATCCTTCCCTCCAGAGGGAGAGGGGGGCGGCTGGAATCCAGCTGCTCACTTTTTTGCGTGTTGGCCTATTGCCATCTAGTGGCTGTGTGGCATAAACCGCACTCGCCTCTAACCCCTTGAGTTTTCAAACCCAGGGTCCTAAAAGCTACAAAGACCACCAGGGAATCCTGTATTCTCAGGAAATTACCAGAACACCTGCCAGAGATGTTGGAATCAGGCCCTCCCGGGGGTGATAGGCTGGGCAGAAGGCTTTCTCCAAGGGAACTGAGCGGTCCCCAAGACAGGGAACGCGGGGTGGGGGGGGTGGGGGGCAGAGAAAGAGGGAGAGGGAAGGAGAGTGATCAGTGTTCGAAGACCCATGGAGAGCCAGCGTGAGATGCGCAAATGTCAGGCCAGTGGGGGAGGGTGTGCCAGAGACGCCCCAGCCCCATCGCCGTTGAATTTCCTGTGGGATCTGAAATGAGCAACATGAACGTTCATGCAGCTGTGTCCTGGAAGACAGCAAGGATGCCCCGGGACTACCCCTCTGCCCTCACCTGGCACCTGGGTGAGCTCCTTCTCCAAGTGCACTTTCCTGGCTCCACAGGGGCACTGGTCACTTGAGGACTGACCTGCTCCTGGAGGTGGCACATTCTTTTCTTACTGACATCCCTGCATCCCTGACTTCACCTCCTATGTTTCTGTCACCAACGTGGTTCCCGGTGAACAAAACCTCCACCTGGGCTGAGAGCAGGGCGGACAGGACCCCTGGCAGACCCTCACCCCACCCCCAGCGCCCTACAGGTCCCTTCTCCTCATGCTGCTGCTCTAAAGTCTCCTCTCCCCACCCCTGCCTTCAAGCATCCTTGCTCCATTTGGAAGAAATAGCTTCCTGCTGGAGAAAATGAAAACAAAGGTACAAGCAGGCAGGGTGGTCCTCTTGCCTCTAGCCCCCCCCTCCCCCCCCCCCCCCCCCCCGCCCCAGGAAAGCTGCCAGTCCCTGCTCCCTGCCAAGAGGCCCCTCCCTGCCTTCAGTGAGAGCTGAGGTGATGAGGAGGGCTATTAAGCAAATTCATTATTGACTATTTCACATTAGATTCCATTTTTTTCCCTTTGATGCCAACACAACTAATAAAAATGCACTTTATCTTCTTGGATTTATGGGCTCGTAAAGCTGCTTTCATGTACCTCGGGGAATTGAGATTAAAGGAGAATTAAACATCTCAGTGAAAGCTGCTCAGGTAGGGGGGAGGGGAGGAGCTGGGTGGGCGGGGAGGGGGAGAGCGAGTAGAAGAAGAGGAATGATTCAAGGACAAGAAATAAACTGAAGTAAAAACCTGGCAAAAATATGGCTTTAATATATTGTAAAAGAATAAAAACCCCATAAAAAGTTATCACCAGACATGAGGAGTTCGTAATGCCGCCCATTGTGGATTCGGAGAGGAACTTTGTGGGAGATGAGAGTCATTAAGTAAAAGTGAGCGAGAACCAACAAGGAGAGTCAGGAAGAGGCAGGAAGGAAAGGAGGCAGCTAGCAGCTGTGCACAGAGCGGGCCAGAGAGGCTGCCAGCCTTATTGCTGGGGGACTGCCACCCTCAGTCTCATGACAATGGAAAGTCCTCCCACAGGTGTCAGTGTGAGATACCTGGACCCCGTGTCTGGGAAGGAGGATAGTCCTGGCTCTTGCCAACCATCCAGGAGACTCCGGATGAATCATTTAATCTCTGTTTATCTTCTTCTCCATTAACCAGGGACACACGCCCAGGCAGCTTCTTCCCAAAGTCGTGGCAGCAACCATGGAAGGCAAAGAGGATGGCTATTTGAAAGCCAGTTTGGCTGAAGACAGTAAGAAAGAGCGTGGTAAGAATGAGGCCATCTCCTGCAGGGTCGACTGGGTCACGATCAAGACTTTTTACTCATTGTAGAATAATATCATGTAAGGGTATTATGGTGTCACGGGAGGTTAAGCAGGGCCTAGCCTAAGGACTGGTCTCCATAGGATATGACAAGTTCTAGGCCAAGTCTATTTTGCATAGAGGATCCCTTTGTTAACTTTTGGTCGAGAATGTGTTTGTGTGTTTTCAGAGAACAACTCCATGTGGGTTCCTGCGACTGTGAGGAACTGATGGATCTGTTCCAGTCACGAGGATGGTCCAGAGATGGGGGACACTGACGACACCTTGCCATGCTAGCAGTCGGCAGCTGTGCATGTCTGCAGGCAGCCCAGGACCAAACCAGAGAGGATGGATCTTGCATTGACACGATGTGTCCACCATCTGGATACCATTGCTGACCTGTACACATAAAGAATTATTTGACACTGAAACTAGGACTCAGAACAGTTGGACATTGAAACTGAGACTGAAACATTTTTTGTTCTTATACATTTATTTCTAGTATGCAGAGGCAAGATATTTTTGAAGAAAAGAAACAGGGGAAAGTGATTGATATAGAGGCAGGATGGCCTTGAACAGGCTGTCAAGCTACAGGGGAAGGCTTGGGTGGATGGGAGGCAGATGCGGGGGGAGATCAACTGAAGGACTTGTATGCATGCATATGAACATAACCAATGAATGAAAGACACTGGGGAGGGGAGGGGGGAAGGTGGGGATATGTGCTGGGGGGTAGGGGAGGCTGGGGGGAGGATAAGGGGGAGGGGGAAAGGAAAACATGTACTACTATTATACTGCAAAAAAATCAATAAAATAAAATAAAAAGACTTTTTACTCTACAGCAAAGGGAAGCTGTGGCAGTGTTTTAAGCAGTGGCTGTGAGGTGCTTTAGGGCAAATGCAGAAATGGGAAGGCCTCTTGGAAGGCTTTTGCCGCTCCTCATGGTGAGAGGTCGTGGACTAGAGTGATGGTGTTGGAGATGGAATATCATTTTGGAGAGTGAATTCATGTGCTTTGGGACCACTTTGGATGAGACATTCCCACTGTCTTACAAAGTGAACGTATAATAAAGAAGGTCCAACAACCTTTATTTCCCTGATACACATCAATGTGTGTAGACACCCATAACAATTCTTCCTAATGACCCCCTTATTCATCATGTAGGGTTTTATGTTCCTCTTCTTGTGCCAAAGAATTATTAGTGAGCCAAGTGTCCTGATAACTAATAGGTACATTTCCCCTTTCTGTTGATTCCAGCTTCGTTCCAAGTAGTTTCAGAATTCCTCAGCTCACTTCCTTGCATTTGAATCCTGCTTTAATCACAGTCCCTGAAGGTGCTGTTGCAGGAGATGGAAGCAGTGCTGCTGGGGCAGTCAGAGGGGAGAGGTCAGGAGCTAGGCCTGGGACAGGATGCTGCTGCTTTGAAGAAGGACTCAAAAGAAAAGAGGATGGATTGATTCAGAGAAGAGACTGGGGTCCTGGAACTAGCTTAGTCCCTGAGAACCTGAGAGATTTGAGACATGTGACACCCCCACCTCTTAAAGCCAAGCAGATCCCCATTCTTCTTTCATTCATCCAGCACCATTATCGAGGACCTACTGTGTGCCAGATTGTTTCCCAGGTGTTAGGAACAGAACGATAAATGACAATGAAAGCACCTTTGTGGATGAAATGCTTTGAAGATCTAAACACTGCACAAGCAACATGGGGTGTTACTGCAGCAACCACAGCACAAGGGGAGCAGGGACAACCTCAGTGCTTCAGACAGGGACTCTGGTCTCCAGCGAGTTCCAGACTGTTCCCTTACCTTGTCCTCGTCCCCCTCCCCTCCAGCCCCCCCAGAGAAAGCATGGCTTGAGGAAAATTTCCTGGCAATCAACTCATGCATGATTTATAAGTGTATGGTTCTAAGAGGCATCTGAACGTCGGGGCATAGATCTCAGTAATTAATCCTAGGAGGTCCCTAATGACAGAGGAGACTGTGCTGTGTGGAAGTTGCTTTAATACTAAACAGCTTGTGTTATCTAACAAATGAGAACATTTCACACCTAATAAATGTCACTTTGATAAGTGCTACTCGCAGTCGTAAATCTGACAAATAACACACATGCAAGACCTCACCCACACTTGCTCTTCCTCAGCCCATCTCCTGTGGGTCCTCTGGCTCCTTGCACTGTGAGGAGTCCACCTCCATCTTCACGGTCACCCTGGGGCTCTGCGTGGGGAGATGCACAGCCAGCCTCTCCACGGTACCAACAACCCAGCGCCTGCACCCACACGGAAAGCTTTGCAGTTGCCTAGCAAATTTGGGCCATTTTAAGTGCAAAACTGGATAATGCAGACAGATAAATAAAGCAAAACAAACCCAAACAAAAAGCCCAAGTCCCCGCTTTTTTTTCCATTCTCTTATTCAAGACACATTGGAGACTGCTGGGAGTTGGCTACGATGATAAAAAAAAAAAAAAAAAAATCGCCCCAGCTCATCATCAAAAAGCATTTAAGTGATTAAATGTGTCTTACTGAATCGAAGAAACTGAAAAGATCCAATCTTTCCCCTCTGGGCTAACAGTGGGTCCATGCTATTCGCCACATGGAGAAGACGTTATCTTTACAGCCCTGCCTCTCAGCTCCGTGAGCGGCCTGGAGGGGCGTGGAGGGACAGAGGGCTCTGGGTTTCATCACTCTGGGGTGAAGGCAGAAGCCAAATTAAATGTATGCAAAAGGAAATTGCTGAAAGAGAAGGATCCTGTATGATTCCAACTATATCACAATCTGGAAAAGGCAAATTAATGGAGACAGTAAAAGGACCCGTGGTTGCTAGGGGGTGGAGGGGAGGGATGCATAGGCGAAGCACAGGGGTTTGCAGGGCAATGAAACTCTGTTTCATCTTGTGATACATTATGGATACATGACACGTTTGTCAAACCCACAGAAGGCACAACACAGAGAGTGAACCTTAATGTAAAGTATGAACTTCAGTTAATAATTATATTTATTGCTATTTCATATAAAAATAAATATTAATCCATATAAATATTGATTATGTTGATTATCTATAATAAGAAAAGCATAATGTGCTAATTAGACTGGACATCCTTCTGGATGTCCTTCCTGGTAAAGCCGGGGCTGCAAGGGAAGCCTGGGTCCCAGGTGTCAGAGGAAAGCCGATGCTGGGAGCCGGGGGAAGGAAGGCCTACCTTGCGTGAATTTCATGCATCAGGCCTCTAGTATATTAATATTTATAAATATTTATTACACCAATACTGACTCATCAAATGTAGCAAATGCACCACCTAATGCAAAATGTTAACAATAAAGGAAATTTGGGAATGGTGGCAAGTGGTTATATGAAAACTTTCTATATGCTTTCTGTTCAATTTTTCTGTAAACCTAAAACTGCTCTAAAAATAAATTGTACTAATTTAAGGGGGGCTTATTTATGGTTCCTTGGGCTCAGGGTCACAAGACTTCTTAAAAGTTCCTTTAATGAGCACTGTCCTCAATAAGCACAGGATGTGAGGGTCAAACCAAGCTCAGGTGAACAGTTAATGAGGGGGATCCAGATGTCTCCCAGGTGGCTTTAAGAAAGTTATCTCCCAACCCACTGACCCACTGACCATTTTGTCGCCTCCCCCACCTTGCATCTCTTCACACCTGAACTGTGGACAGCAAAGTAGACTTGGTCTATTTTGTTAATTGCTATATCCCCAGGATCTGTAACTGTGCCTAGAACATAGTAGATACTCAACCAATAATTATGGAATTAATAAGTATAATCACATATCAGCTATTCACTAAATACCTCTCAAGTTCCTCTGATTTGCCATCCCAGGAGATGTGGATAAACATGGCCTCAGCCTTTAAGGGGCTTATAGTATATTGGATTGAAATCATCTAACTTGTAAATTACAGTTCTAGGCAATACTTGATGATCATTCTAGGAGTCATAGTCTAGTTCAGAATGCCCAATGTCATGATATATCTGTGATTACATAAAGTGTCTGGTACAGTGCCTGGCAAATGGGAAGCTCCACAAAGGTTTAGCAATTCCCCTTTCTTTGAAAAATGCCTAGCAACAAATGGATCATTAAACCCTATTCCTCTCTATTTTCATGGCAGAATCCCACCATCTAATGCTTCCTATGGGCCTATTGGTCCCACCCTTGATAAATAACAACTCTTTTTTTAATTGCAGAGTCTTACAATTTACAAGTATAAGGTATTTTTGCATATATATACACATGTACATACACACACACACACACTCACACACACACACACACACACACACATTTTGTACTCCCAGCCCTGGATATCAAAACTGATAGGAAACCACCCATTTGGGATTTAGAGCAATTTCAAGAAGGGAAAGAGAATTATGATTTGCAGGGTGACGGGGGTGCTTCATGCAGTGATCTCATTTTCCCTCCAAAAGGGATGCTAGAAGGAAGGGCCGATCTCCAAACTGCTAAAGAGGAAACTGAGTATCTGAGGGATGATGACACTTTGAGCTAATAAGAGTCTGAGTAGAGATTAAAATGCAGGCCGCTCTGATCCAAGCACCAGATTCTCTCAGAAATGTATTGGCTGGAGGGCCAAGGGCAGGATTCTAGTTTGATCACGTTTCATCATGCTGAGGACTGAATATTTGTCTTCCCCTCAAATTCACATGTTGAAACCCTAATCCCCAAGGTGATATTTGGAGATGGGGTCTTTTGGAAGTAATGAGGTCATGGAGGTGAAGGCCTCATAATGGCACTAGTCTTCTTAAAAGAGCTTGCTTCCTTTCTGTCTCCCTGCCATGTGCAGATGCAAGGAGAAGACAGCCACCTACGCAACAGGAGGGGAAACCCTCAGTTTTCAATCTCCAGAACTGTGAGCAATAAATTCCAGTGGTGTAGGTCACCCCATCTATTATTTTTGTTATAGCAGCCCAAAGGGACTAAAACAGGACCCACCCTTATGATCTCATCTAGACCTAAGTACCTCCCCTGGGCCCCATCTCCAAATACCAACACATTCAGAAGTTAGGGCTTCCACACAGGAATGTTGAGGGGACCGATTTCAGTCCATAGCACCTTTCCTCAGCTTCATCTCAGGATCCCTTGCTACAAAACCAGGTCATTTTCTTCTCTTTTGTGGAGCCAAGAATAGCCATGTAAGCTGGGCTTAATGTCATTCCTCTGAGTGGGGCTTATAACCTGACTCATTAGGTATTTTCAGTCTTAGAGGAAGAATCAACTCAACTGTAAACAGAGGGAGATGAGTGCCTTTTGTTTCTTCCCTCCTTGTTTATTCTGAAAGGGAAGAGTAAGGAGTTAGCTTCTGTTGTCAGCATAACAACCAGGGCATTCTCTGGCAGTCAGTTCATAAGGAAATTTGTCTTGTAATTGGAGCTTCAGAGGCTCGCCGACATTAACGGCATCCACAGTATAAATTATCCTTCTCTCTACATTTACAAATTTTATTGTAATTAATGCAGCTAGGAAGATTATAGTCCAGCCAGCTCCTTCATTTAAAACTCAGCCATAGTAGGGACTCCACGACCCCAGGGGAGGAGCAGCCCAAGGTCCTGCAGCATCACAGGAACCAGCATCACAGGAACCAGCGCTGTGGGAGCCCATACAGCACAGTGTTGACAGGGCCGTCAGGCGTCTTTGTGAATCTGCAGAGGCCTCCCTGCTCCCTTCCACCAATGGCTTTTGGACCAACTTGGGCTCCTCTGGGCCTCCTGGGTGCGCCCATCCTCTGCTTCCCCTCCACATAGGACCTGGGATGCAGCACCACACTATCTCTCCAGTCCCAGGCCGTGGCTCCCTCAGCCACCCAGAGCTGCCAGCCCTTCCTTTCTTTCCTGTCCCAGTGACCCCCAGTGGGAGTGAGGTTCTAAGGCACCAGGATCAGGTCTGTCTTGCCAAGTGAGGATGCTGGCTTAGACGGCCTGTGCCTAAGCCATGATCTGGCAAAAAAAAGCTAAGTGTTGGCAAACACGGGACAAAAAATTCTCTCAAAGAAAAGGCCTGTGGCCAGAAACCCTGCCGTAACCCCAGAAGAATGGTGTGGCCCTCAGGCAGGCAGGCTCCTTCTAGCATGACAGTGAGAGGAAGAAACCGAAAGATCATCTTGTCTAAGTGTTGCCTTCCACAGAGAAGAAACCTCAGGAAAGAACAGGCCATGCAGAGATAGGTCAGGCTCTCTGGAGCCCATGGCCTGTGGGCATCCCCTGCGGCTCATAATGCCACAGAGGCAAGGCCAGGCAAAGATGGACCTGCCACCCACATGCGAGACAAGGAGCACCCTCACACAAATGAGAGCCCAGACCCCTGCCTCTCTACACAGTTTCTTCCTCCCTAACTACTGCTGCCTAATGCAAAGCTGGGATCAGGGCTGGGAATGGCTTCCCTGGACTTTCCTCAGGAGGTAAAATCACTTTCAGATTGGACTGTTATGGACATCACTGACCCTTTCGCTAACTTGCTTTTAGTATGAGGCTTGAGAGGGGCAACAGGAAAGGCAAGAAAATCGGTCTTTCCAGAGCCTAGTGACGAACTCTCTCTCTCTTTCTCTCTTTCTCATTTTCAAATGGGACTGATTTGGGCTTCATAGTATCCTCTAATCCAGGGGTGAGGAACCTTTTTTCTGCCACAGGCCATTTGGATATTTCTACCATCATCCGTAGGCCATACAAAATTACCAACTTAAAAACTAGCCTGCTATATTTGATCAAACATTTCATTAACTTGCCCCTAATGCCTTAGTAGGGTCAGACCAAATGATTTTGTGGGCCTCATACAGCCCATAGACTGGACATTCTTCACCTCTGTTCTAATCCACTTCAAACAGCTTAAGCCCCACACAGGCAGCCATGAAGTTCTTACTAACAAGTGCACCTCCGGCTCCATGGTTCACCTTTGAATGCTGGAGGCACTTCCTGTTCCATATTCTAGCCTATTGTGCTGTCTGTGTCTTATTATGAGAAGTCCCTACTTAGTTAATGGGTTAGCCTCTGCATTTACTACCTGGGTAATAGAATAAAGGTGGACAAGCTAATGCAAACTGAAACTGGAAAAAAAAATGTAAAACAAAGAGGCAGGAAGAACTGGACCAGTGTGGCTCAGTGGCTGAACATCAACCTGTAAACCAGGAGGTCACAGTTTGATTGCCAGTCAGGGCACATGTTTGGCTGTGGGTTCCATCCCTAGTATGGGGCATGCAGGAGGCAGCTGATTAATGATTCTCTCGTATCATTGATGTTTCTATCTTTCTCTCCCTCTCCCTTTCTCTATCTGAAATCAATTAAAACATATTTTAAAATATTGTATTAAAAAAACAAAAGTCAGGAAGAATGTAAGAAGAGTCTGTGGCATAAACTGAGGTAGTGCAGCTCCGCCTGGAATTTTCCAAAGTGAAGCCACATGTGCAATTTTATTGCTGGCTCATGGTACAGGCCCATAGCCTCTCTCCTTTAATAGGCCGTACAATGATCCTTGCTAACGTTCCTGAGCACTACCTAGGTGGCAGGAACTGCTGAGTGCTATACGTGCAATATTCCCTTCAGTTCACTTAGCAACCTCACCCTAAAGGTGCGGCTATCATGTCCTTTTCACAGATGAGCTAATGAGGCTGGGAGATTTTAAGAAACGTGGCCTGGCTCCCAAGCTCACAAGTGGTGGGTCCAGGATTGGAAACCCAAGTTATGTTGACAGGTTGGGCTGCACCCTGACTCACTGCCCTTGATCTGTTTGCTTTTCTCTAAATGAATCTCCAGCTGGCATGATGGAGAAAAGGCTGTGGGAGAAGCTGTGAACTAGGGGAGGTAGCTCGAGCCAACGTGACACAGCCAATCAAAGAGATGCATTATTCTGTCATTCAGGTCCAAGCTTTGGGCTCTGAGTCTGTCTCACACTCTCTACTTTTTTCCAAGTCAGCGAGTAAAAGGGGCTGGTTGGAGGATCTTCCTGGTAGTTCCCCTTTCTGGTAATATTGGAGGAATATAAGAATACTTTATGGGCAGGAGCATGGAGTGACCATCCCCTCAGTTCTGGCCCAATGCCTTTCATTCAGCTACATGTATATACTGAATAAGAATTCCACACAAAAATGAGCAGAGCAGAACAGAGAATTTCTCCAACTTCACTTACTTAAAAATATTAAAGTGGAGAAAGCTTTCAAGTTATAGGGTTTCTTTTCTTTCACACTTATTGTTGACTAATTTTATGTTTTGCTAGTAATGGGAGAGTACAGCAGGAAAGCATGAATGGGGAGCTCATGTCTTGGGGGTCTGATGGCTCAGCTCTGTTCTTAAGCTTACCCTGATGTCACAGAAGACCTAGTGGGCATGAATAGCCCAAGAGAAGAAAATTACTATCCCAGGTCCTCTTCACCCTCTGGATACATATCCTTATACTCTCACAGCATTGGCACCTAGCTGCTTTTATTGAATAGAGGCAGCTAGACAAAGCAGTTATTGGGCTGGTAGCAACATGGAGACTTCCAGATGACATCACGAACAGGACAATGGAGCTCCCCAGTGGACAAGTTACGAATGACTGCCAATTCCAGAGCTTTGTAGGAGCCTGCAGAACATAGGATGTATGCTGACCTGATTTCCCAGATCATGAACTGAATGTTTAAAATTGGATTTGGGAGGTAAACTGGGGTCTGTGGCCTCTGGAAGAAACATCTATATTTAGGTCAGTATTTCCCAACTTAGATGATCATAACCATGGGCATTTGTCTAGATCGTCCTAGAATCACTGGTCTATTGGCTTTGCCAGCAGATCAGATGTGCTTCCTTTGTCAAGTGTAATAGGGGCATCATGACCTACCATCCTTAGAGGCAAAAGGTCTCACTAAATGGCAAAGCAAGAATGTGATGTCTATGGAGTCCTGAGAGTGAGTGAGACCAACCAGGGGGTGAAGGACAAAACCTCATACTACACCTTAGAGATGGACCCAGGGGTTGTCTCCTAGGGACCAAAAGGGGTTCAGAGTTCTCAGAATCAAAACATGCTCTTATGATAGCAAAGTGTGGCACCACTGGGTGAGAAGACAGTTGAGCAGAATGAAGAACAGAAGTGGATAAAAGAGTGCTGACCTTGATCTTAGAGAGGCACAACCCAGACTTGAAATCCTGATCCTACTATTTGTGCACTTAATAGTTTTGTGTCCCAGGTCTCTTATGGAAAAGCAGGGATCCCTGTGCTTTCCTCATATGGATGCCACTGGACTTAAATGAGAAAGTAAAAATATGCTTGAAGATGCAGTGTCTGCACCTGTGCAAATTTAGTCAGCAATTCATTCAGTGAATATCTGGTGCTCACGTACTAGGGCAAGGCACCAAGGAGGCCATGATCCAAGCAGACATGGGCTCTCGGGGAACTCATTCTAAAGAAATTCAATAAGTGTTTTTCTTTGTTAGAGTTCAAAGATTCCGAATTGTTTCTGGCTGGGATGGATGGCTAAGGACCAAAGTGTGATATAGGAAACAATTTGCTTTCATTTATGGGGTGTTCTAGGTGTGCTGGGTGTCCTAGTGTCCCACACCCCAGGTCTCCCACTGTGCAGCAATGCTTGCATTTTCCTGCCCACATACCAGATGCCAATATTTCTAACTGATCTACCACCTTCCTTCAAAGCCTCAGTAGCTAATGGATAAATCTACTTATCATAATGCAGGCCAGAGATTTTTGTCTAATGTAGTCACTGCTGTTTCCCTAATACCTACCTAGTCCTTGGCATGAGGTAGGTACACAATGAATGCTGGAATGACTGAACATCCTGTCCGTGTCAAAGCAACAGATAGCTGAGAACTCAAACAGCTCCCCTGTCAACAAGGGTGCAAGTCAGAGGAGGACTGTCAGTGTGAGTCAGGCTATCAGTCAGAGGAGGTGCTATGAAAGGTGACCTTTCAACCCCTGCTGAATACTGCTGGTATTCCACCTGCACAAAATGTTTGTCCATGCATCCAGGCTGAGCCAGCTGTGAGGCAGATGAAGCAGCAACCAGGGAGAAAGTTGGAAGGTTTGAGCCATGACTGCCCACAGCTGCCTCTCCCTATTCATCCACCTTGCTTCACTTAACAACAACAACAACCTCTGGCATGGATAAGGACGGTGAACCCCCAGCATGTGCTCTCCACCTTCTGCCCACTTCTCAGGAGACAATGCCATCACTATCCTGGACAATTAGTGCTTCCTCTGGGAGGGACCAGGTTGGGGCAGGAGCAAGGCTGACACATGGGTAGAGAAGTCCAGCTCTGTCTCTGACCAGCCATGTGACCCAGAGTAACACACAGAGATGTGGTCCTCAGTTTCCTCAAATGTAAGAAAAAGACAAAGGGTGGTTTGGAGAATTAACTGAGGACACTTGTTTGACAGTGAGGATGATGCCTGATGGCTGAAAAGACATAGGACTCCACCTGTGCCTGCCTCCCATCCACATACCAGGACAATTGAAGGCATCCTATTTACAGGAAGTCTGCAACTATGATTTCTTACAACATTATCTCACTGGTATTGGAGCCTTTCTATGTTGTGAGGCCAATAGAATACAGAATACAGGGTGACCACGTTTTTGTCTGGCATAAAATGGGTGCTCAATAAATACGTTAAAGATTTAAATGAACAAATGAATGAATAGATGGCTTCACATTACCTTTCTACTATTCTCTCTCATTGCTCCCTCACCCAGATTCTTAGACCCAGAAACATTTTCTTCTTACTGCCCCTGTTCTATCTGGTTCAAGGCTACTCCATGATTTTATTTCCTATGAACCAAATAATAAACATCTAATGTGCACTTATGTTGTGGTTGGGGGGTCCATAAGGGATAAATAATAAAAATAATAAAAAGTGGTTTTATCCCCCAAGGAGCTTATAATTTGGTTGAGAATGCCAAGTGAACCAGGCAAACAGTGGGTCTTAAAGGAGGAGAACTGAGGTGACAGGGTTTCTGAAGGTTGTGGTATATGTGCTGGGTCTGGGAGGATGTATGACCTGAGGCTCCCCAAGCAAATGCCACTTAAAATGAGACCTTCTCTCTCTGGTCATCTAATTGTTCCTAAAATATTTGAAGTCTGTGGATTTTAAATATAAAGCTGGGTGTGCAACTTAGTGATAATACACAAGTTTGAATTCAGAAATTATGACAGACTCCCCTAATTGCCTGCCCAATATCTCTTCTTGCTTTCTTCCTTATTGTCAGAAACCCAATCCTGTTTTGGGGTGGCAATGTGCCCAGATAAATGCATTCAATTTTCTGCACTTCTTCCCAGTCAAGGGAGTTCATCTGGACAATGAGATAAAGCAGGAGTTACTGGGTGGAGCTTTTAAGTAGCAGTAATAGTCAAAGTAAATAACCAATTATAAAGGATATCTGGTGTAAACTTCTAGTAAATAATGCCATTTTCAGAAAAGCTCTTTAAAAGGAACAGGCCCTCTCCCTTCTTTCTGCCTGGAGCATGGAGACCCCATGCCTGGAGGCATAGCAGCCATCCTGCAGTGACAGAGAGGAAAGGACGCAAAGATACTAACGATGACAGGGCAGGAAGAGAGAGAAGTCTGGATCTTCAAGGACTGTCTTGACCAGCTGTATCTAAGGACTGCCTATTTCCAGAACACCTTACATTAGATAAATTAACCCCTTATTTATTTAAACCATCCTTGGTCACATTTTCTATTGCTGGCACCTGAATTGAATTCTAACTGATGTAGGCATCAGGTTGTGTTTAAATGTAAAAGGGTAATTGGCTTGTAATCTACAAGGGACTTGAGGCTTACTTGTGTGCCTGCCACTCAACCCTCCAATTCCTGTCTTATCTGAATAAGAGTAACCCCAACACTTAGTTGACTACAAAATAGATGACGCACTAGGGTCCGGCATACACTGAACCTGCATTGTTATTCCTGCATCTTCTAAGTCCCATTAACAAGGGTCCAATCCTATCTCAACCAGAAAAGGAATGATGTCTTTTCATTGGTGAGCTACAGGCTGTCAGAATAAAATACTCTCCTCCCTACTTTCAGTGTGTGCCAAACTCTCTAACAATAAGAAATTGTGTACAAACTGATGGCTGTAACTTTCTTCTCTAGTTAAAAACCTTCTGTTTTCTTCTCCACTGGACTTTAGGGGGCCAGGAGGTGCCTTGCTTTGACTTGCTTGTGTTCTGCCCATTTTTTGTGAGTCTGTCTCTATGGAAAGACTCACTCAGTTGGAGATAAACCAACCTGGTTAGAGTAATCGCTGGAACTGCAAGTTGGACCTCAGTTGAAATTTGTACTCAGGGGCAAAGTTCAGAGGGCTGGGAAAGGATCAAGGCATTTGAGGAAATGTAGCCAAAATAAGAAAATATTTAAGTTTGTGCATGGTAACATCAGTACAGCAGTTTCACTAGGGTAGAAAGGACCTTTTGGGGACATTTTTTTTGAAAAAAGCCTGGAAAGATAAGCTAAGACCATACTGTTGGATGCTGGGCTTTATCACATAATAATGAAAAAAGTTAAAATTGTAGAATTCTTTTTAGGTTTCAAAATTCCATCATCTATTCTCACACAACCTCTATGGTATGTGTAATACTGGTTTCTCTTATCTTTGTTTCAGGGAAAGGGACTAGAGATGGAAAATTAGTTGTCCAATGACCCACAACTAGAAATATTATAGTAGATTGAGACTCTAAACCATCACAAATATTACCAATCCAGGGTTCTTTCACTCTATCCTGCTGAGAGTGGAAATGAGATGATTTTTGTAATCCTGTGTTTAAGCAGACAGTAGGAGGTAAGTAGGGAAGCAGTAGGACTATCAAGGGCAACTTTGGAATAGCTCGGAGTTAGGTAAAGGGGTTTGAATTAAACGTATGTCAAGAATTCGATGAAGGAGAGAGAATTCGATGAATTCGAAGAAGAGTTCTGGTAAGGGAGAATTGGCAATGTGGGAGAAGTTTTCTTACTCAGTTTCCACTCAACCAACTCTCCAGATGGACCATGTTCTTCATCTCCTCCATAAAACGAAACGGTTGATGGCCACGGGGAAGTAAATGCTTGTGATAAGCATATGACTGGTTCAGTTCATTGAATCTCTGCTTCCACCAGTTGAATTGGTTCCTAATCTTGTTTATTTCAGTTGTTCTTGCTATGTAATGACATGACTTAATTAAATATTAGAAATGATATTGTTGTTATATAAACCAAGAATGATGCTTTAAGAATAGACAATAAAGATGAGTCACTGAAATGAACTCTTCAGATTCCTTTGCAAAATCATTAATGTTTCTTCTGCTTTTAAGAAACCTGAACATCTTACAGCGTGCATTAAGAATATGGTTTATGAAAACATTGTCATAGAAATCCAACCGGCAGACTCAAAGAAAGACCTTAACCTTACATCAAAAGATTGGCTTTCTTTCCTTAAAATAAAATGTTTCAACTACTTAAGTAGCATTTCTCATTTTAATTGATTCTTTTTTTTAGTTGATTTATTATAAATTATGGTCCTGTAGGGTGAGAGGGCTTCCTCTGTAGTTAGAATCACAGACAGCTGAATGGAACATTGGAGATCAGCTAACCCAAAATTCTCCAACCTTTGTGTGTATCTGAGTCACTGGAAGGTTTCATAAACACAAATTACTGGGTCTCAACCAAGATTTCTGATTCTGTGGTTCTGAGTGGGTCCTGAGAATTTGCTTTTCTGATACATTTTCAGGTCAAATCTGATGCTGCTGGGTCAGGGACCACACTGGGAACCACTGAACTCACCATCACTGAGGAAGTTCTAAGATTTGGGGATGTAAAGGGAGTTCCCTCAAGTTCACACATGAGTGAAATAACAGGAAATCTGAAACCAGCACCAAGTTCCCCTTGATATTAACACAGAGATCCCCCCATTGTCCCTTGCTATCAAAATGAAAAGTATGATATTTGCGGTAGATTTACAGATGGGGTAATTTCTTTAACAATCTCTCCATCCACAGGTAGCATTAACATCTCCTCCTATAATTTGAGCTGGTTCCATAATTGCAGGACCAATACCATATGGTAGAAGTGATACTGCACCTGTGTCCACACTGTCTTAAGACAGTAGTGGCTCCCACTAACTATCTCATGGAACTTTCCCTCTGAGCTCCCATTTAGGAAGTCTGACCACCTTGAGGCCACCATGCTGGAGAGGCCATGTGTAGGCACACTGGTCAACAGTTCGGAGCCCAGCTTTCCATTCACCCCCAGCGAGGAGACAGAGAGTGCACCCTCTCTCCCTCTCCAGATCTGCCAGCATGCCAGTGAGTACCAGTGAGTGACCTCTGTTGATGCCACATAAAACAGAATGATTGTTTGGCCCAGATTTCCAACTGACAGTCATGAGGTATATTAAAATGATTGTTAACAACATAAACTGATGAACAAAAATAGATCCAGAGACAGAAGCATCGAACAGACCATCCAACTTCAGAGGGAAGTAGGGTGGGAGGGTGGTGTAAGAGATCAACCAAAGGACTTGTATGCATGCATATAAGCATAACTCCAGGACACACAGTAGAGGGGTGAGGGCATGTGCTGGGGGGGGGGGGGGGAACAGCCGAGGAGAGGTCAAGGGGGGGAGGGTAAAAAAACTTATGCAATACTTTAATGATAAAGAATTTAAATTTTAAAAAATTAATAAAAGACTTGTATGCATGCATATTAGCATAACCAATTGACACAGACACTGGGAAAGTGGGGACTTGCCCTTGGGAGTGGGAATGGCCAGGGGAGGAGGTCAATCAGGGGGAAACGAGACATATGTCTCCTTTAAACAATAAAATAATAATAATAAAGAAAATAAAATGGTTGTTTTAAGCCACTAAGTTTTGGAGTCGTTTGTCATACAGCCATAGAAAACTGGAACAATATTGAAAAGACCAAAGCTATGTGGACCCGGCGTTCTATTCACAGGCAGGACTTGGAGACAAAGGCAATCTGTGAGAAATGTAATGAGTGACTGATTAGAGGTAGGTGTCTAGTGAAAGTGAAAAGGCAACATTGACTGAGGTTTGGCTCTAGAGACTATGAGTACACTCAGTAATAAACAGGAAATTGATTTTATTTTTAGAGAATATTTGTGGAGTACAAAGGTTGATGTGGGATGAAGTTGTTAGGTATGATTTTAGACACTTCAAGTCTCCCAGCCAGAAAGCTCAACCTCCACTTCCATTCCCTGATGTTTTTCAGGAACCCTCTCAGTTTCTAAACCTGGCCCCCCACTACACCTGTGTCCACACACTCATACACTCATACACTCTTTCCTAAATTCAGGTTGACCTTGTCTGGCTGGCTCATCTCAGGTCTGCTTCATGAACTGTTTTTCACTATCATTTGATTTTTTTATGTGCTTCTTCCATATGTAGTTGTAACTCATGACCACAATTTGCCTTTTACTTTCTCCATGCTGAGCTGAACACAGTCCTGTGCACACTTGGTATCCCCAACACTCCAGGCAAGTGGGAGTTGTGTAGAATGGCTCATATTATAACAGCAGCAAACAGAAAGGTTGGATTAGAGTGGGAGCACCAAGAGATGGGATCTTTTCAATTTGAACATTGTGCTCAGGTGCAGCCATAGTACATCTCTGAAGCTGTTTTGAAGAGCAACATTCATTTCATTCTGCTACACTTGGGGCTGTTTGTAAAGATATCACTCTTGCACATGTATATGAATATATATACTTATTGTGTTATTTGTTTGGTAATTCAGGTAAATTTTTCTTGCTTGTCTAATTCTCAGAATTGGTATCCCAGTTCAAAGCTCAAACCATGTCTTCTCCCTGACATTTTGATATTGACAATCCCCTGGGACTCTAAGAGCTGTTCACCCCTATTAAATTTGTCAATCAGCAAATGCTTTTTGATCTCCTTACTCAGTCAAGCACTCTTCTCTGGAGAAAAAAAATGCAAAGTTCCCTGGGGATTGAAAGAAAGGAAGTTCAAATCCAACAGAGCTCAAATCAAGCCCTGCTTCATAAAGGAGGTAGTGCTTGAAATTACCCTGTAAAAAACGAATTAAATTTAATAGAAGTGATGGGGAGGAATCTGCAGGTCCAAGAGGCATTTATCCTCAGATAAAAAGAACATGAGGTAATATGGGTTAACTGGAACAAGGAGCATGCACAGAAAGGTGGATTGGGGAGGTCTACACAGGGCCTTGGATATCAGGGCAATGAATTTGCCTTGAATTTGGTCAACAGTGAGAAGCTACTGAGTTATAAGAATTAGATGGACAGAATTTTAATCCTATTTGATTACTCTCCACAGTCCCTATCATTATATATGGTAGGTGATTATTAAATATTTGTTGATTGATCAGTGAACCGCCAAAGCCAGCACTGCTGGTGTCTGAATCTTTTGGAGACTTGATTCGCTCCCTCTTTCTTCTCTGCCATTTGGGCAACATTTATTCTGGGAAATGACTCTGGCTTTAAAGACAAAGGAGAAGAAAAACTCCCAGTAAAACAGAGACCGTCAAAGCAGAGCCATTTTTAAGTGGAATGATTTCTCCCTACCCAAACTTTACCGCAAGGCCCCATTAAGAGCTGCAGAGCTCCAGCATGAAAGAACTATAAATTACAGGGCTCCAGACATCAGGGACAGAGAGCCACAGTTCCCACTGGAGCTGGCTGTACATTTCTCCTTGCAAAGCATCCAGAGCAGATTGAAATGCTAGCTGAGAAGCATGGGGAAAGACAGAGCTGAGGCAAAGGGCAAAGGTGTTAAATAATATATAGATTTTCACAAAAGATCATTTCTGCTTAAATAGCTGGCTGCTCATGTTGGTGGCCAGGTTCAGAAAGGACAGGCTATACTGTTGACAGTGGGGAATGCAGGGCTGATGCAATGGCACAGTGATCATGTTTAATGGGCTTTTAAATGCCCCACGTTGAAAGTCAAAACTTTTAGGAGGGCCATAAGGTCAAGACAATTTCTCTTTGTTTTGTTCATGCACTTTTCCCTGTGCTAGGATACCTTCATCTATCCAGTGGTATAAGTTAAAATTCCAGACATTCCCACCCCACCCAGGATGCTTTTCTACCTCCAACAGCTCAAAAACAAGTTCATCCATGAGATTCTCCCAATATGTGAGGGTCCCCATCCTCAGCCTTCTTCAAGAACCCCATCCCTACCAATCCTTCAGAGCTAGTGCACTTTCATTGGATGGAACCCTGGCCAGCATAGATAGAAGAGGGCTGCAGGTAGCACCCATATCAGCTGCATGATTTGATTCAGCCTTTCACATAGCTACCTGCCCATTCCCCCAAGTCAAACATTGATTTACGCTGATTGTCAAGTGAATGGAAAAGAATGATGGCTCGCTTTCATTGTAGAACCTTTCCACTTTCACAAGGAGAAAGCAGACAATTTAAAAAGAAAAGCAATTTGTTCTCTACTGTTTGTCTCTTGTGTGTAAATTCCTCTGCCTCATCGTCAAGAACCTACCTTACAATGCATGGCCCACCACTCGCTGAGTCTACACTTTTCTACCTCTGTCACAGCCTGCCCACTTCTGTTTCTCTACTCATGATGTTCTCCCCTTCTCTCTGCTTTCCAAATACATCCAACTTGAGAGCCTGGTCCAGCCCAACCTTTTCTGTGAAACCAACCATATGACTCTTCCCATGAACATTCACAGACT
The DNA here is from genome assembly GCA_027563665.1 of Antrozous pallidus. Lineage (NCBI taxonomy): Eukaryota > Metazoa > Chordata > Mammalia > Chiroptera > Vespertilionidae > Antrozous > Antrozous pallidus. Next base: position 96,433,831 of record CM050516.1, on the reverse strand, counting down.
TACCAAAGAAAGGCAGGACACTGTCAGACATTTGTTTTCCTCTCATTTCTTGGGGAGTTTACAATTTTTATTTCCTTCTAAATTATGCTTTTTTAAAAATATGTTTTTATTGATATTTTTATGGAGAGGGAGATAGAGAGAAACATTGATGTAATAAAGAAACATTAATCGGTTGCCTGCCTCGCAACCCAACTAAGGACTAAACCAGCCACCGGGGCATTGACTGAAAATTGAACCAGTGACCTCTTGGTGCATGGGACGAAGTTCAACCAACTGAGTCACACCAGCCAGGGCTAAATTTTAATTTTGTTAAGGGGGAGAAGCCTGCCTTTTTAAAAAATATATTTTATTGATTTTTTACAGAGAGGAAGGGAGAGGGATAGAAAGTCAGAAACATCAATGAGAGAGAAACATCGATCAGCTGCCTCCTGCACACCCCCTACTGGGGATGTGCTCGCAACCAAAGTACATGCCCTTGACCGGAATCGAACCCGGGACCTCTCAGTCCACAGGCCAACGCTCTATCCACTGAGCAAAACCAGTTTCGGCAAGAGAAGCCTGCCTTTTTATATATGCCTTACAGTGAGCACTATGGCTTGCAAAGTGGGAGACCCAATGAACACTTGCTTAAATAAGGATCTATGTGTTTAACTTATTAGCCCACAGAGTCCAGCAGAGAGTTGAGGGATACATTCAGCTCATTTGAAGAGTTAAGAGCCTTTAAGCTAGCCATCTACTGGCCACCCCATCACTCCATATTTTTATTTTTTATTTCATTAGTTGTTGCTATTGTGGCTGTGGCTATGGCTGTTTCTTCATTCAATGATGATGATGATGGATGATATCATGGTGACAACGATAATAATAATGAATACTTACATTTACTGAGCATTTACTAAATACTCAGCCCTGTTTTTAGCACTTAACCCGTACGGTCACATTGCAATCCCAAGAGAAGTTATCGTCATTTTAATGCAGAGGAAACTAAGACAAAAAATATTAGCGACCTGCCTGAGATCATTCAATGGAAAGGAGAGAGCTGGAATTTGAATCCAAGCAGTCTGCCTCCAGAGCTGGAGCTCTGAAGGGTGTGGCATTCCTCACACTTCCCTTCACCTTGTTTGTACAGTTCCTAGAATGACAGGGAAGTCATAATGCTTTTTTTGGAGGCATTTGAAATTACTTAGCACTTTATTTTTTTAAGTACTTAATAAGAGATCTCTGTGGAAAGCAGGCTAAGTGTTTCTATACTTATGAATAGAGAGTACAAAGTAGGGGAGTAGGGTCAGGAAGTCATGAAAACAGAAACACATGCCAGAGGAGAGGAAGAGCCAATATCATTCAACCCTCCCTTCATTCCATAGCAAAGCAACCGAGCCACCAACAGGTGACCCACTCAGGATAGTGCCACAAACACAACTAGACCTAAATTGTGCAACTTCTCATCATGCTCTTCCATGGCAGCACCTTGGCCCTGAGCATGATCCCCAAAAATGAACAATAAAAAGGGAGTCCTGGTCAGGCCTGGTCGACTTCTTAGAGAGTCACAATTTTCAGTCTTTGAAAAATCATGCAAAAACACGTCATAAAATCACTTGACCAAATAAATTCTTTAATAATTTCCATTAATATCCCTTTGCAGAACTGGTATTCTATGGGAGTCAATGTGGGAAATAAAGCATAACAGTTTATTGGGATATGTGTGTATGAATTAATTAATTCTTTTTTTCTGCTCTTGGGGTTAGATGTAAAAAGAAAATAGTGCCCCCTTTTTCGTTCTTCTTACCTCTGAAATTCCCTCTCCCTCCACCATCACCAAATCTATGCATCACACTCCTCTACCCTGCAATGAAACATACATGAAAAAAACTTCGCCCACTTAGATGAAACATAATAGCACATTAGTCTCTCCAAAGAAGCACCTGCATACACACCACATACTCACGTAGGCCTTGAGTTCCAGCGTTCTTTTAGTTCCTTAGGGCTGTCACATTGCTGTCTGTGTGAGGATCATATCCCCACTGTTCCTTGGGTATTAGTTTCTTTAAAAATGTATTAGTCTGGTCAGGCCATCATAACAAATTACCACAGACTGGGTGGCTTAAACAACAGAAATGTGTCTCTCACCTTTCTGGAGGCCGGAGGTCCAAAATCAGTGTGTGGCGAGGGAGGTTTTATTCTGAGGCCTCTTCTCTTGGCATGCAGGAGGCCACCATCTCACTGTGTGCTCACATGGCCTGTTCTTGGTTCAGTGTAGGCTGCTGGGAGGAGTAGGTGTGGTGTGTGTGTGTGTGTGTGTGTGTGTGTGTGTGTGTGTGTGAGAGAGAGAGAGAGAGAGAGAGAGAGAGAGAGAGAGAGAGAGAGAGAGAGACCCTTTGAGAGTGAGGCCTCTGGTGTCTCTTATAAGAACACTAAATCCTGTTGGATCCAGGCTCCACCCTAATTATCTCATTTAGCCTTAATTACTTCCTTAGGGGCTCCATCTCCAAATACAGCCACACTGGGAGGTAGGGCTTTTCAGGGACATAAAACGGATGGAGTTTATAATGATGACAGCAAAGAAGGTCATTTTTAGGGTGACAAGAGAAATCTCAGTGGTAGATCAAATCTTACTTTAAAATCTGAAGAAAAAATCTGCCGTCTCACATCCTTTTCCCAAGTTGTGGGGTTTCGGGGGAGGGGGGGTTAAGGGTGTGAAAGAAAGTATTTCAATGAATTGTAACAACTATGTCTGAAAATTCTAATCTCTTATAAGCTGAAGTAAGGTGGCAAATTTATATTAAGATATAAATAACTGACATGCTTTCTCCAAGCACATCTTTATGGCAAGGGAGCCTGGAAACCTGAAGTGGAGTAGGAGTGGGCCTAACTCAACAAGGACAGACACACACACCCCATTCCAGTGCATCCAGGGAGCTTGCTGAGGAGGCCAACCACACTCTCTGGTGGCCAGAGCCCCAGGGGCAACAGCTTCCCCATCTGACCTCTGTGGTTCCCAGCAGCACTGTGGGCACCCACAACCTCTCCCCCGGGCTCCAGCCCCACTCACCTGCCAAGAGCAGTAGCTGAGCAGGAGCCAGGAACCGAGGGAGAGAGGAAAGGGCATGTGGGTTGGAAAGGGCACCGCTCTCTGGGGGGCTGAGGGTGGCCTTCGATGTTCTAAGAAGGACCTCACTGATCACTTTCTTCCTCATTATTTCAGGATTATTGCAATTTCATGCAAACACTCCTTCTTCCTCACGCAGCTTCTGACAGCCACGGTTCTTGTTTGGTGCTGGCCCCCAGCAATGCTAATAAACGGCTTCCGGATCATTTTTATTCATTTTGCACATTTCACTCACAGTACTTCATGTGACTTATGTAGCCCCTGCAGCTCATATTTCTATTTGAATTGCAGGGCAAGTAGTGAGTTTTAACATTCCAACTGCACACACATTCTTCTTTCCCTCGAAATGAAAGATCATTTGAACTTTGAATTGCATTAGCATGACATTTTTCTACTAAATTACCCTGGCTGCACTCAACAGCCTGAAAAGAAACAAACCTCTTTTAACTCTATAGGCTATGTGAGTGAATAAATAGCGGAAGAGACGCCACAGAGAGAAGGAGGGGCAACCTGGCAAGACTGGGCACCCCCCCCCCTGCCTGGGGAGCCCATCTGTGGTGCTGGCTGGGGACTGGGAGCCATCCGGGTCCCACCCTTGCCAGGCCATTAGGATGGATGGGGGAGAAGGTTAACAGTTCCCAGCAGCTGTCGCTTTGAGGTGCTGCTTTTCCTATCGCTTTCAGAAAGCAATGCTTGCTTCTTGTATTATAATCATAGGAAATGTTCATTGTGGGAAATCGGGGAAACAGAAAAAGAGTGAAGAAGAAAATGAAAACCACCCATTCTCTTATCACTTCATAATGGGTAGTTTTAAGACTTAGACAGAAAAACTACAGCTTTTGGGTGGTATTTCCCAAATCCTTTTGAGAGTCGGGGATAGAGCCCTATCCAATGGTATATATATATATATATATATATATATATATATATATATATATAACTCTAAGCTATAGAATTATATATATATATAATTATGATTTGAATATATGTCTGATTTGGATCTTCTTTTTACTTGACGTTTCTTTTGTGAGTATTTTCCCTTTTTAAAAAAAAAAAGTCAGGATTTACAATGCCTGCATTATATTTTACCTTAGGAGTATACCATAACTGATTTAATCATTTCTTTATTAGTATACATTGATGCTACTTCCAAGGTTTGTGTTTATAAACAATGTTATGGTAAATATCTTTTTGCACATATCATCTAAAAACTGATAAGCTACCACTTCTGAAGTAGCTACTATGTGCTAACAATGATAGACACTTCCCAGAGAATGTTATATAGAACATTAATATACCACCGTATAATAGTCATCTATAATAATAAAAGAATAATATGCTAATTAGACCATACATCATTCCAGAAGAAGCCAGAGCTGAAGTAAAGCATCCTGGGCCCCAGGTGTGGGTCCACAGCTGGAGGGAAGTTGGTGCCAGCTGCCGAGGGAAGGAATACTCTTGCACGAATTTTCAAGCATTGGGCCTCTAGTAATATATAATATCTTAGCTCTCCTAATCTTCCTTAGGGGTAGTTATTATTCTTCACATTTTATGGACAAAAAAATAGGTGCAGAGGTGCACTGAAAGGTTCAGGGCTATGAGGCAGTAAGGAACAATTCTGGGATTGGACCCCAGTGTTATTTGACTCCAATGTCCATACTCTTTCACCTGTGCTCTGGGTACTACCATGATGTACTTGCCAATCCCAAGGCCCTTCTCTGAAGATTGCAGGAGAAGGGGCTCAAGGTCACCTCCATAAAACCCCATGTCTCCCTCAGAAGTCTGTGTCCCAGCTGGAATTCTAGGAGCTCACCAAGAGCTTGAGATTCGCCTCCATTGAGGTACAAGCATTGACTTTCAGGAGGCTGGTTGTGGGGACAGAGAGTCTGCCTTGGACCAGGGCAGACACAGGTCCTCAGCTGCTCACTGCCTGCAGCCGGGCCAGTCGGAGCCATCTGGACAGAGACTTCAGACTCAGGTGCTTGTGAGTGTGGGGTGAGGGTCCACACCAAGAGGAAAACAAATAGGAAAAGAAGTGGTATCTTCACAACACCGGGTGCATGGAAGCCCAGGATGTGCTTGATGTTTTGTGTTTAAGAAGATTGCCTGGACCCCCTTGCAGGTTGGTGTGTAAGCATGTTATTCCTACTGAGTGAGTTGCTCCTAATAAGCTAGTGTCAGTGGATGCATCACAGTTACCCTGCTAAAGGCACAGAGAAATGTTTACATACATGAAGCTCCACAATAAAGAAGCCATCTCATACTCTCCTCCTCTCCATGGTCTATGCAAGGCAGTCTTGGCCTTCCAATGGGAGGAAAATGGGATCCACAGGTCCCCTCATCTTTACCATCTCCCAATGTAAGATCTCAGGGAGCTCCATGCCGGCACAGGCATGTGGTGTAACCACACAGGCAGCAGCCAGACATAGCAGGCTGGGCTCCCATAATTCACAGACTCTGTGCAAGGCTCCAGAAGAGCCTACTGTGCCTCAGCCCCTGGGTTCGAGCTATTTCAGGGTGCCTCTTTATTTCTCTCCCACCCTCTGTGGGATAGGGAGCCACATTTGGCACAGAAACACAAGCTTCACCCCAGCTCTTCCTAAAAGAGTTGCCCCAGGGTTTGCGAGGTCGTGAGAACCAAGCTTGAACAGAGCTGGAATCTGCAATGGCACCTTGACACTTAGTCACATGGCCTCTTGGTAAGTCGGCAAATTTCTCTGGACCTCAGCTTCTTCATCTACCAAATTAACTCATTTAATTAATTATTTATTTAATTTCACTCATTTATTGACTGTCTGCCATGCTAATAGCAGGTAACATCTATAGAGTGATCACTAAGTCCTGGCACCATGATAAGTGCTGTTTAAAAGTTGGCCAATAAAATAAGTAGATGTCTTCCTTAATGGAGTTTGCTGTATAATTGAAGATAACTGAGAAAACATTGTGAATAAGTAACTATATCAACGCAGACTGGGGTCAATGTTATTAAGCAAATAACCAAATGCAATAAAAATAAGAAACATCAAGATGACACTTTACCTTGCAGGAGATATAAAAGGCTCAGCAAAACATCTAACATTAGTACATAAATAATAAATAATATTGTCACTATTAAGTAGATGTCAACTGGGTCTTCCTGTCCCTTGAAATCTGATTGATTAGAGAAAACTTCAGCCTCCAATTCCATTCTATTTAGATGTCTAAAATGTACTTGAAAATGTCTGTAAAATTCCTAAGGGACATTCCTCTGCTCCTCCAGTTCTGAGCTCTTGTTCACTCCATTTATGGATCATCCAACATCTCACACAGGCTCTTTCTGTAGTGTTCCATGCTGACCCAGGTGGGAAATCCAACCCTGACCTTGGTTTCACTGTAAATAAATAAATGAGTGAATAACACTCAGGCACAGCCATTTGTATGTTAAGTAGACTTTACTGAAGGTGCAAGAGAGAGGTTGTACTGGTAGTGAAGCAAAGAACTTAAAAATGGAATATTAAGCTTTTTCTCTCTAAAATGTTCTTAGACCTTGCATGGGCCACTTCACTCCATGTACTTCACAGTTTATCATCAACATTTTTTCAGGAAGAAAAGCCTTTTCTCTGTTCTATTGTCTTTGCAATTGTTAATGTCTATGTTCTCAGAGTTTCTACTCTAGGCATCTTATCAACCTTCTAGAGAGGCAGCATTCTCCCAAAGAGAAATTCCGCTACAAACTAATTATCTATATATTTTTATCCCTGCTTAATTGTTATTGCAATGATTGACCTCACTATTAATGTTAGGATTAAGCCTGACACTTAAGCTTTCACAGATGTAGTCTTCATAAATCCATTTCCTTTAAATATGAGGATCCAGGACATTCAAGTTTCCAAGGATGGACCTCCACAGACGCCCACACACAGCATAAAATGGATTACAATGAGGTTATGTCTGCTTCCTTATGGGCCAACTCTACACCATGTGTTTTCTCCAACTTTAGCTGCTTAAATGAAGTACCTAAAGGAGAAACCAAGATGGCGGCATAGGTAAACACCTAGGCTTTTGCCCAGTACAGCAATTTTAAAAATACAACTAAGGAATGGAACGGACATTGTTCAGAACCACGGGAGGGCTGGCTGACTGGAAGATCTGAAACTGGAGGGACATAGAAGTGCATACAGATAATCAGAGCCTTTGCAAAGCTCAAGTAAGGTGGGAGACTCACATGCATGAGAGGATAGGGTGTCTGAATGCCTGGCAGGGGTGCTTTAGCGGAAAGGAGACAAAAATTCCAGGCTGCCCTGAACCAACCCAGTTCAGTTTGCACTCAAAGGCAAGGGGAGCCAGGCCCTTAGCAGGAGAATCTGAATTGTGGGCAGAATCCCAGAGAAAGAGCCAAAGGCAAGCTCCAGAGGTGTGCACGCGAGTGGGCACATAGAGGATGAACAGGGCTGTTGGTGGCATCTGGCAGGAGAGGGAAGCTCTGGCCAGAGGCAGAGCCCTGGGGGTGCAGGCGAGTGCTCGTGGTTAGTACATTCTCTTGACTGTGAGGCTGACATCTGGCAGAGGGAGAAGGAGTTCTGACTACACTAAAACCAGGTGCCAGGTGAAAATCTGAGATTCCGGATTCATTGGGGACTGCACGGTCTGGCGGCAGGCGAAACTCGAGGGTGCCTTTCTCACAGAGGTGCTTGCGTCAATTGCCTGAGGATGCTAGGACCCAGCGACCTCATGGGCCGGGGATGACTGGAAACCAAGGCTGTCAGCTCCACCTTAAAACTCCACCCCACCCAGAAACTTTGCCCCATCCAAACTGAGCACAGAAACTTTGGCAAGTTTGCAAGTCCTGGCACATAAGGCTGTCTCCTAGAGTAGACACAGCTGATCCTCACAGCCAGTTGGCCTGAAGGTCAATTCCTCCCAGTGATACCAACAACAAACAAGACTTACCTGCAACAAGGCTGTGAACACAGTCCATAAAGGGGTGCACCAAGAGTGTACACCTCAGGTAACAGGGGAGGCTGAGTCACCCAGCACACAAAGCTACCCTACCAACTCAGGGAAGCAGTGAAAATGGGGAGAGGAAAAAAACAGATTGCAAATGAAAGAAATGGAAGGGAACATATGACTGGATATAGAGTTCAAAACCACGGTTATAAGGTATTTCAAGAGACTCCCAGAAAAGGCCAATAAACTTAGCCAGAACCTCAAGGATATGAGCAAGACCCTCGTGGATATGAAAAAGGACCAACTAGAAACTAAACATACACTGAAATAAAAAATATTTTACAGAAACCCAACAGCAGACTAGAGGAACGCAAGAATCAAGTCAAAAACTTGAAATACCAAGAGGCCAAAAATACTCAACCAGAAAAGAAAAAAGAATCCAAAAATTTAAGGATAGTGTAAGAAGCCTCTGGGACAACTTCAAACGTACCAACATCAGAATTATGGGGGTGCCAGAAGAAGAGAAAGAGCAAGATACTGAAAACATATTTGAAGAAATAATGACTGAAAACTTCACCCACCTGGTGAAAGAAATATACTTACAAGTCCAGGAAGTGCACAGAACCCCAAGCAAAAGGAATCCAAAGAGGACCACACCAACACACATCATAATTAAAATGCCAAGAGAAAAAGACAAAGAGAGGATATTAAAAGCAGCAAGAGAAAACACTTAATTACCTACAAGGGAGCATCCATATGCTTGTCAGCTGATTTTTCAACAGAAACAATGCAGGCCAGACGGGAGTGGCAAGAAATTTTCAAAATGATGAATAGCAAGAACCTACAACCAAAATTACTCTACCCAACAAAGCTATCATTTAGAATTGAAAGTCAGATAAAGAGCTTCACAGATAAGAAGAAGCTAAAAGAGTTCACCAACATCAAACCAGTATTATATGAAATGCTGAAAGGTATTCTTTAGGAAGAAAAGGGAGAAAAGGTGGCTGCTTCAAACTAGAGCATGGATGGAACTGGAGAACATGATGCTAAGTGAAATAAGCCAATCTAAGAAAGGTAAGTATCACATGAACTCACTCATTTATGGAATATAATGAATAACATAAACTGATGAACAAAAATAGATCCAGAGACAGAAAAGCATTGACTGTCAAACCTCAGAGGGATGGTAAGGGAGGGTGGGGGTAAGGGGAAGAGATCAACCAAAGGACATATATACACGCATATAAGCCTAATCAATGGACACAGACACCAGGAGGGTGAGGGCATAAGTGGTGATAAGGAGAGAGGGAGATTAGAAGGAGTAATGGATGATGAGGCACATATGTAATACCTTAATCAATAAAGAAGTTTTTTAAAAAATGAAGTACCTAAAGTTCCAGAGTTTGAGAACCCAGTCTTTCTTCTCTCTACTCTTTCTTATCTCAAAAATTATATTCCCTGAAATATTTTTCCCTGAGAATTTAACAGTAAATCAGTCTAGGACTTAATGAAGCTTTTGAAAGCCCGAGCTCACCGGAATCACTAGGCAGAGTGCAAAAAATGGAAATGAGCTCCAGATACACTGAACCCAGAGCCATCAATGAATTTTACCCAGCAAATGCCTACTGCACTTGTGGGAAATGAATTCTTCCAGGTTCTTCAGGAAACTACTCCTTCTCACATCCCAGACCATAAGGCACACATAATAGAGTTTCTTCTCCCTGGTCTCAGTAATGGATTCAGTGGCCCAGCTGCTTCATTTGATTCTTATGGAATAGAGGCTCTCCTTCCCACTGGATTTAACCCTGAGAGGAGACTAGGCCTGGAACTGGAATCATGAGCTTCCAGAGGCCACCATCTTGGAAACAACAAGAAGGGGGCGGGGGAGGTTGAAAGAGAGAGATCAGGGAGAAGCCATCATTTAAGGCCTGGATCTAGCCAGACCTACAGCCAGCCAGCCCTCTGCCAGGACTTCTCAATCTCTTGAGGTAATCAACTTCCTCTTTTGCTTAAAATATTTTGTCCAGGCTTTTTTGTACCATGAAAAAGACAAGTCCTACTGTGTGAAAAGATCTGGTGGTAGGTCAGGAATCTGCTGCCTAATCCAGCCCACTCAGTTCTTCTCTTGAGATCCAAGGATGATCATGCAGAGGCTGCTCCTAGGCTGAAACAAGCATCCATGTGTGTTTCAGAGCAGGAATTCAAACCACATTTGCTCCAGGCAAAGAGACAAATGCAGAAATCCAGGTTCAGAAATGGGTAGAACCTGGTCCCTCACTTGTCACTGAAATGCTTTGATTACACCAAGTCCTTCACCAGATTAGGCCAGTGTCCAGGGCACTGGCTCCTCATCTCACATGGGCTTATACCAAAGATATAAAATTTATTCAAATGCCTGAGCCTTAATGCTTCAAGGTGTAGACCTTTTAGCCAATGCTGTAACCATTACTATGGGGGCAACGGGAAGAACATTGATTACTGAACAGAGCTAGAGAAGTCCCAAAGTAACCAAAGTGATGTGACCATTACAAAGTCCATGGACTTATTTTTATTTTTAAATATATTTTATTTATTTTTTACAGAGAGTAAGGGAGAGGGATAGAGAGTTAGAAACATCAATGAGAGAGAAACGTTGATCAGCTGCCTCCTGCATGTCCCCTACTGGGGAAGTACCCACAACCGAGGTACATGCCCTTGACCAGAATTGAACCTAAGATCCTTCAGTCCACAGCTGATGTGCTATCCACTGAACCAAACCGGTTAGGGCATTGACTTAAAAGATAAATATAAAACATTGATGCTAAATTTTTTTCAAAATGTTGTCAATAATACGAATGAAGAGGCTGGGACAGCACCACCACTGCTTTGTACTGGCACGCTGTGTTGCCAAGGAAGGCTTTGAGAAAGTTAGTAAAGGTGCTAACCCAGCAGAATTCAGGAAAAGTGTGATGTTAGCTGTTGATCCTGTGATTGCTGAATTTGAGAAATAGCCTAAACCTGTAACAACCCCTGAATAAATAGTTCAGGTTGCTACAATATTTGCAAATGGAGACCAAAATATTGGCGACATAATTTTTGACCCAGTGAAAATTGGGAAGAAAGGGTGTCATCATAGTAAAGGATGAAAAAAAAATACACTGAATGATGAATTAGAAACGATTGGACTCAAGAAGTTTGATGGAGGTTATATTTCTTCATACTTTATTAATACAGAAAAAGGTCAGAAATGTAAGTTCCAAGATGCCTGTGTTCTATTGAGTGAAAAGAAAATGTCTAGTGTTCAGTCCATTTGTACCTGTTCTTGAAACTCCAATGCTCACCGTAAGCCCTTGGTCATAATTGCCAAATATGTTTATGGAAAAGCTCTAAGTTCACTTGTTTTGAATAAGTTAAAAGTTGGTCTTTAGTTTGTAGCAGTCAGAGCTTTAGATTTGGGTGATAATGGAAAGAACCAGCATACAGTCATGGTTATGGCTACTGTGGTGGAAGAAGACTCTAAGTCTTGAAGATAGTCAGCCTTATGGCTCAGAAGTTGGAGAGGTCATTGTGACCAAAGATGATGCCATGCTCTTGAAAGGAAAGGTGACAAGGCTCAAGTTGAAAAACGTATTCAAGAAATCATTGAGCAGTTAGATACCATGACTAGTGAATATGAAAAGGAAAAACTAAATGAACATCTGGCAAAACTCTCAGCTGGAGTAGCTATGGTGAAGGTTGGTGGGACGAGTGATGCTGAAGTGAATGAAAAGAAAGGCAGAATTACAGATGCCCTCAATGCTGCTGTTGAGGAGGGCATTTTTCTGGGAGGGGGCCGTGCCCTGCTCCGGTGCATTCCAGCCTTGGACTCATTGACTCCAGCTAATGGAGATTAAAAAAAATGATATAGAAATTATTTTAAAAGCACTCAAAATTCCTGCAGTGATCATTGCTAAAAACATAGGTGCTGAGGGATCATCGATAGTTGAGAAATTTATGCGAAGTTGGTTATGACCCTATGCTTGCTGATTTTGTAAATACGGGGGGAAAAAAGAATTATTGACTCAACTAAGGTTGTAAGAACTGCTTTACTGGATACTGCTAGAGTGGCTTCTCTGTTAACAACAGCAGAAGTTGTGGCCACAGAAATTCCTGAAGAAGAGAAAAACCTGCCTGCCTGGTGTGGCTCAGCAGTTGAGGGTGACCCAGGAACAAAAGGTTAACTGACTTGTTTCCTCGGCAGGGCACATGTCTGGGTTACAGACTCAGTCCCCAGTGGAAGTGCATGCAGGATGCAGCCAATCAATGATGTTCCTCTCTCATTAATGTTCTCTCTATCCCTCTCCCTTTGTCTCTCTCTAAAAACCAATAAAAACCAATAAAAACATATATATTGAGGAGGAGGAGGAGGAGGAGGAGGGAGGAGGAGGGAGAGAGCCCTGAATGAGAGGTAGTATGGGAAGTGGCATGTTCTAATCCTAGAATAGTGCTTCTCTAACATTAATGAGAACTATATGAGGAAGCTCAGGGCAGTGCTTCTCACCTATAACTTCAGATAAGTCAGTTGAAGAAAATGGCTGAAGAAAAGGAAGGCTGATGTTTAAAAAAATCACTAAGCTGGTTTGACTCAGTGGATAGAGCATCAGCTTGTGGGCTGAAGGGTCCCAGGTTTGATTCTGGTCAAGGGCACATATCTTGGTTGCAGGCTTGATCCCCAGCCCTCCTTGGGGTGAGTTCGAGAGGCAACAAGTTGATGTGTCTCTCTCACATCAATGTTTCTCTCTGTGTCTCTCCCCTCCCTTTTACTCTCTCTAAAAATCAATGGTAAGGATTAACAAAACAAACACAAAAGAAGCCTTGCCTGTGTGGCTCAGTGTTTGAGCATCAACCTATGTACCTGTCAGGGCACATGCTCAGGTTGTAGGCTCAATTCCCAGTATAGAGTGTGCAGGAAGCAGCTCATCAATGATTGTCTCATCACTGATGTTTCTATCTCTATCTCTCTCTCTTCCCTCCTCTCTGAAATCAATAAATACATTTTTAATGAAAATCACTGTAACATCAGTTTCTGGTTTCAGCTGATAACATACAGTGGTTTGCTGCTGTCATTGTCCATGCCTATAGATATTTTATTTTGTATTTTTGAATAAAAATACATTTGAACATTCTTGATAACTAAATGCAAGAGCTATGTATCAATGTATTACTTTCAACTTAAATCAGTGAGGCATTTTTACTACTATCCTGTTAACATCAGGATTTTAGTGCGTGCCATTGCCTGATGAGAAGTCAAGAAGCAGCCTTTCTATGGAGAGTAAGAATAATTGCATACAAAGTAGAGAAATACCCAACTATGTGAACTTCGTGTAATAAAAATTTGTTTAAAGTCCAAGAAAAAATAAATGGGCAGAACTTGTCAATGTGTCCCTGGGTGATGTTGTGTGTGTGTGTGTTTTCCAATGACATTCAAAGGCTTTTACCAAATTTGACCAATTTTTTTATAAATTAAATAAAAATACTCCTTCTATTGCATTTGTGACTCTGCTCTAAGCAAAAGTTTAGATAATACTATTAACACATGGTGATCCCTGCTATAATGTGGGTCAATGTCCATGTAAATGACTAGATTTGCAGAAGTTTACAAGGTTACTCTACAGCCCCAGTCCCAGGCAAGTCCACTTTGCCATATAGAAAGGCATCAGCTAGGTGTTATTTTGGCAGTTCCCAAGCTAATTATTGAGTGACTCCACATTTACTTTTATCCTAAAACATCACAGAATCTTACTTCTCGATTAAATTGTGGGAAATTTTGGTGTGGTTTACCTTCTGTCCATGTCATGTATGACATATCTATGTAATTTTTGTGTTTGCCTTATGTTATAATATTGATGTTCATAGGAAACATAGTGGCCAAATTTGGGGGACATTCCCTTTTAGATGGAATATTATTCCTGAATACTGTATATCGTGGCACAGTGAGCTTATGCTCACAGTTTTTAATCTTTTTTAACAACTTTATTCAGGTATGATTAACATGCAATAAAATACACTTATTTAAAATATATGATTATATAAGTTTTTACATATGGAAGCATCTATGAAACCATCACTTCAATCAAGATAATGAACCTATATATTGAACCCAAAATCTTCCTTCTTACCCATTAAAAACAAGAAAGCTCACTTCATGGCAAAATATATTTGCCAAAGATATTTCAGATAAGGTTTTAATTTCCAAAATTTACAGAGAACTCGTACAACTTAACAAAAGGAAGATAAATGACCCAATCAAAAAATGGGCAAAGGACCTAAATAGACACTTTTCAAAAGAGGACACACAGAAAGCCAAGAGATGTATAAAAACATGCTCAAAGTCACTAATCATCCAAGAGATGCAATGAGGTACCATCTCACACCTGTCAGAATGGCTATCATCAACAAAGGACAAGTGTTGGCGAGGATGCGGAGAAAAAGGAACTCTTTTGCACTGCTGTGGGAATGCAGACTGGTGCAGACACTGTAGAAGACAAGTATGGAGTTTCCTCAAAAAGTTAAAAATGGAACTTTCATTTGACCCAGTAATCCCACTTCTAGGACTATATCCCAAGAAACCAGAAACACCAATTAGAAAGGATATATGCACCCCTATGTTCATAGTGTGTGCCTCTGGACCTCTGCCTTCCACATCTCCTGAGTCTCAGTGTGCTTTCTCTTTTCCTGACAGTCCAGATTCACCCTGAATGAGTCTGGTTTCCCAGAGTTTCACCTGGGACTGGAGTTCAGCACAATCGGGAGCTTCCATCTCCCTCCCACTTTAGAAAGCAAGCCACACACTCAGCCACCCATGCATTCAGCTGCCCGTCCTTTCTGCACACACATCTCCATAGCTCAGCCTTTTGCGGCTCCTCTGAGTCTCAATGTTCTTTCCTCTTTCCTTCTAGTTGTAGAATTTCCACTCAGCCAGCTTTCCTATGGTTCTGGATGGTGTCCATTTTGTCTTTTAGTTGTAGTTTTGATATTGTTGTGCAAGGCAGCAGTTTAGGTGTTTATCTATGCCACCATCTTGGTTTCTCTCCTACACCATATTGTCTTAATTATTAGAGATTTATAAGTTCAAAGTCAAGTAAAGATAAGTCCTCTAACTTTGTTTTCCTTTTTTTGAAGTTGTTTTAGCCATTGTGGTTCCTTTGCATTTTTCTCTAAACTTAAGAATCAGATATATATTGTCCCCCCAAAATGTACACACACACACTGAATAATTATAAAGGCAGTGTTTATTAAAGTACATCTCATTTTCAAAATTGAGCTATCAACTGTTACAGTGTTTATACACTTTGGGCGACAACCTGTATCAAGGGAGCCCAAACCCAGTGGGAAAGGGGGATTTGGCAAAACACAACTTAGCAACTATTGAAGAAATATAAATATTTCATAATTACACCTTAATAAATGAAAATGTCTCAATTAAACTGGATATATGTGATATATATATATATAGTTTTTTTTAAAATAATATGGCAATCAGTAATATAGCAAGCACTATAAACAAGTTTATGTCCTTTGATCATTATTGTTAGCAAGCCAGCTCTCTAAAAACAAAACAAAAGCCCTGATTTGCAGTATTTGTCCATTTTTGTGGTGTAAATCATCCTACCTATTACAGCTGATTTCAAGGGAGTTCAAGAAGTTTGCAAAATGAGCTCTCACAGGCTGGTGTGACCCAGCTCCAGCACACCACTGCCTTTGATCCTTCTCCTAAAAATGAACCCTAAACAAAATAATTTCAACAAGAAAAAAAGAGCTCTAACACAAAATTGTCATTGCATGGTTGCTTATGATAGCAGAAAATATTTCAACAATCTAAATAGTTTGTTTATCCACTTGATGAAATATCATACAGCTATTAAAATAGAAAAAGAATGAAACAATATAGAAAAACATTTGATGTAATGTGCAGAAAAGAAAGAAGAAAGAAGATTTTATGTTCAGTAGAATTACATTGATATAAAATATGTATGATTATGGCCAAAGTCTCCAGAATACACAAAAATAAAACCTATTACTCTTGTGATAGAGAGTAATTTATTTTTCTGTTGAAATGGCCTTTAAAGTTGTTCTACTAATACATACATTTTTTTAAACACAACAAAACAAAATCAGTAGTAGCTGACTTAACTCCATTTCTAAAAATAGTGTTATGCCCAGATTTCATGATCCCCAAAGACCACCAGGGAGCCGAACCCGATGCAATAGCATAGAACCTTTATTATAAGCCCAGGCTTGGCCCTTTGCCCCCGCCGCCACAGTGACAAGAAGCCAAAGAGAGAGAATTTCCTGAGCATGATGATTTTATAGGGAGGTGGGGCCAGATCCGAACCAATGAGTTGGCCAATTCCAATTGGTTGGGTGATGGCCGGGGCTAGTGATGCAAATAATCCCTAACACACATGACCTGTCCTGTACTTTGCTCTTGATTGGAGCTCAAGTGCACAGTCTTTTGCGATTGGCTAATTCAAAGGGAGGGGTTGTTCTTTGTGATTTCAAGATGGCAGCTCCCAGGTAAGTTTACATATCACGCGGCCAATATGGTGGCTGCCAAGTCACACAGTCCAAAATGGCGGCTGTCTAAATTGTTCTTTGCAGTCCCGCTCTGCCCTTTCAATAGCTGCATTTGCACATTGGTTTAGGCCAATAGCATCCAGGCCAGGCCTGGAGCACTGCTCCAAAAGACATTAAGACATCAATGGAAATCTGATGGAGAAAGTATTTATCAGAACTCCTACGAAGGAAATATCCATGTAGAGACCTCCATCACCACCACTCCATGGGGCAGGTTGAAGTAACTGGTCAAATGCTTCTAAGGAGGGTGGGTCTGTTTTACTATAGGTCTTTGTTTTATCTGAAGGGGTCTGAAATGAGTGAGCTATGTAGGAGGGTGAGTGGGAGGGGTCCTCCTTAACAGCTCTTTGTTCACTCAGCCTTTAACCTCTTCCCTAAATAATTGTTGAGAAAATATTTAACAATACTGGTTAAAGTTGTGCCAAGTTGTTAGCTTGTCTAAGGCAGCCAGGTGTCTCTCTGGCCCTAAACATATTCCACCAATTTCCCTCAATTTCATTCAAATCAGGAAAAGTTAAGTGAGTCCTGATTCGCAGCCAGGCCCTGGCTAAAGTCTGCGGACACAGGGAGGGATGAAGACTCAATTCCCACCTTTGAGAAGCCTGGTATTGTAAGCTAGTTGTGTAGTAAACAACAGGGCATTGGGGTAGGTGCTGCTGCATATGAGAAGCTGATGGATCCTGTCCTGGAGCTTTGCCCAAGGAGCCCAGGGAAGCATGTTAACGGGATCTCCTGATGCCTTCAATGAAGCCTGCTCCAAGTCTGTTAACCTCTCAAGCTTTCTTCTCCATCTGGGCTCCCTTTGTCCTCTGCCAGGATTTGGCCATTCCTGCACGGATTTGTTCCAAGGCAATTCCAGCCTAAAAGGCTGCAGCTTGCTCAGCTCGGCATTAGGTTGACAGACATGCCTGCCAACTGGCAGGGGCTTCCTCGCCCTCCCACCCACCCCCCACTTATCTGTCTCCTCCAAGCAGAGCAGGTGGCAGAAACCTGGCAATAGGTAAAGGCCACATCATATGAAGACCCCAAAGCTTGCCAGAGAAGCCCAGGTGCCTCTTGCCACCAGTGCAATGAGTAGGAAGAGACAGGGAACTGGGGCAGCTTTGTGGCTCCTGGCAGCTCCTGGGGCTCTCTGAATGAAAATAGCTGAAGAGAAGACTAATGATTTCCAACAGGGAGGAAGAAAGGACAGGCAGAGATGCTCTCCTCTGAAGGTGTTTGATCCCTGAGTTGTGAAGTGGGCTTCCATGGTCCTCTTCTTCCCTCTTCCGACAGGCAGCCCGGCCTAACTCCGGGGTATCTTCCCAGCCCTCCAACAGCCTAGACAACATAAGTTGTGAAAAGGAGTCTCTTCCTAAGGATAGGAAATGATGAAGATAACAGTTATTCAACACTAGGAAACAAAATCTTTCCATTTGCGACAGCAGGGGTGGACCTAGGAGTTATGATGCTAAGTGAAATAAGTCAGAAGAGAAAGACAAATACCATATAATTTCACTTAAATGTGGAATCTATTTTTTAATTTCTTTATTGATTAAGGATTACATATGTGTCCTTATTTCCTCATTACCTCCACTCCCCCCATTCATATCCTTACCCCCCTGTTGTCTGTGGTCATTGATTAGGCTTATATGCATGCATATAAGTCTATTGGTTGATCTCTACCCCTTACCCCCACCATACCCTACCTTCCCTAAGGTTTGATGTTCTGATTGTGTTTCTCTGTCTCTGGATCTGTTTTTGTTCATCAGTTTATGTTCTTCATTATATTCTGAATAAATGAACAAAACAAAAACAAATTCATAGATACAGAGAATATTTTGATGGGTTCCAGGTAAGAGGGAGGTAGGGGGGTGGGTGAAAAGAATTAAGTTGTGCAAATTGTCAGTTAAAAAAAGTCACAGAGATGTAAATTACAGCATAGGAAATATAGTCAATAGTATTGCAATAACTATGTATAGTGTCAGATGGTACTAGACTTAGGTGATCACTTCTTAAAGTATATAAATGTCTAATCCTTATGTAATACACCTGAAACTAACGTAATATTGTCTGTCAACTGTAATTGAAAACTTTAAAATTATTTTAAAAATAAGTTTTTAAAATGTAAACAACAATAAAAACACTGGGAAATA
Organism: Antrozous pallidus; assembly: GCA_027563665.1. NCBI lineage: Eukaryota > Metazoa > Chordata > Mammalia > Chiroptera > Vespertilionidae > Antrozous > Antrozous pallidus. The sequence continues at coordinate 96,415,069 of CM050516.1, read as the reverse complement.
AAGATTGAGTTAAGAGAGTTCCTCTACTTCCTTCTCTGAGGAAAGAGCAAAGAAAGCAAGGGCTCTGCAGGTGTGTGGTGAAAATTCAGTGTGTGAGTGGATTGGAGGTGAACAGTGCCATTCAATACAGTGCAATTGAATGGCTGAATCAAAACCCCTAAAATGTATGCATTGCCCTCAGATACATGCAAATAAATGTGTATCACCCTCCTGCAACCTCTCTCACCAAAAAAGTTGACCAAGCTCTGATTCCTCAGAAAGACTACAGAACGTTAGATGCCGTGGGTGTATAGAATGCTCTGTGGAAACTGATTCTTTTCAAGTCTGAATTACAAGTGAACCCGATATGGGAAGAATCTGTCCCAACACTTGATAGAAGTTAACTGATGTTGCAAATGGTACGTAACCTAGGCTGGCACTGAGCTTGGTAAACCAAATGAACTCATTGGAAGGTACTTATAAAACATTCAGACTTGGGTAAATGGATTTTAATTCGATGGAAGAGAAAGCAAAACTCATTCCCATAGAAACCGGCTTTTATCTGTCTAGGTTATCTCAAGTCAGGGACATCAATGCTGATGGTTTTGAATGGCTCTAAACAGTACTACAAATGTGGACATAGTTACTCTCCTAAATACAAGTGGACATATTTTTACATTTGGGCCATGACACAAGTATTTTATAGCTGCTGTTCAACAAGAAGCAAGACATTTGCTGGAGGTACACCAATATGTGTTACCTTTTCAAGTGATCATTTATGTTGTTTCCATATATTTTAAATAAAAAGCATTTGACTTCTAAGTCAGGAATTAAATATTATAATAATCACACAACACTTACTGCATTCTTGTTATGTACTATCTGCTTTGCATGTATTCTCTCAATTCATATTTTTAAATACCCTATGAAATCAGTGCTGTCTTATTCCTCATTTTACATAGAGAAAAACTGAGGTTTAACAGTCTACCCAACATTTCACAAGGTGTGGAGATGCATGAAACTAGAAATCAATTACAATAAAAATACTCAAAAACATTCAAATACATAGAGGCTAAATAGCATGTTATTACACAATGAATGAGTTACCAATGAGATGAAATAAGAAATAAAAAACTTCTTGAAAACAAATGAAAATGAACACACAACCACCCAAAATCTATGAGACACAGCGAACATAGTCCTGATAGGGAAGTCCATAGCACTACAGGTCAACCTCAAGAAGTGGGAAAAAAAAACTCATATAAATTATCTAACCCTACAACTAAACGAATTAGGAAGAGAGCAACATGAAAAGCCCAAAGTAAGTAGAAGAAAGGAAATAATAAAGATCAGAATGGAAATAAATGACCTAGAGACTTAAAAAAAAACAATATAAAAGATCAATGAAACCACGAGCTCATTTTTTGAAAAAATAAACAAGATTGGTTAACCTTTAGCTAGACTCATCAAGAAACAGAGAGGACCCAATAAATAAAATCATAAATGAAAGAAACAAAGTAACAACTGAAATCATAGAAATACAAAGGATTATAAGAAAATACAATGAAAAACTATCTGCCAACAAATTGGACAACCTGGGCAAAATGGATAAATTCTTAGAAACATGCAACCTTCCAAAACTCAAACAGGAAGAATCAGAAAGCCTGAATAAACCTATAATAGCTGATGAAATTGAAGCAGTAATCAAAAAACTCCCAACAAACAGAAGTGTTAGACCAGATGGCTTCACAGGTGAGTTTTACTAACATTTAGAGAACTAACACTCCTCAAACTACTCCAAAAAATTCAACAGGAAAAAATATTTCCAAGCTCTTTTTATGAGGTCAGCATTATCCTAATTCCAAAACCAGATAAAGATGCCACAAAGGAACAAAACTATAGACCATTAAAATCCTCAGCAAAATATTAACAAATTGGATCCAGCAATACCTTAAAGAGATCTTACACTATGCCCAAGCAGGATTTATTCCAGGGATGCAACACTGGTACAACATTCACAAATCAATAAAAAGTGGTACATCATGTAAACAAAATGAAGGATAAGAATCACATGATCATGTCAATAGATGCAACAACAAAAAAAAAAAACATTTGATAAAATCCAGCAGTCATCCTATCTAATAAAAGAGTAATATCCAAATAGACCATCACTCCAACACACAAGATGGCTGCCCCCAGGTGGTCAAAGATCCTGCCCCCATATGGACACAAGATGGCCACCACAAGATGGCCAGCGGGGGAGAGTATTTGGGAGGGACTAGGCCTACAAGGGAGGGCAGTTGGGGGTTATCAGGCCTACAGGTGAGGGCAGTTAGGGGTGACTGGGCTGGTAGAAGAGGGCAGTTGGAGGGACCAGGCCTGCAGGGGAGGGCAATTGGGGGGACCAGGCCTGCAAGGGAGGGCAGTTAGGGGTAACCAGACAGCAGGGGAGGGCACTTGGAGGGACCAGGCCAGCAGGGGAAGACAGTTAGGGTCAATCAGGCCAGCAGGGGAGCAGGTAAGCATCGATCAGGCTGGCAGAGGAAAGGTTACAGGGTGTTCAGGCTGACAGGAAGAAGTGGTTAGGGGTCATCAAGCAGGCAGGCAGTTGAGCAGTTGGAAGCCAGCAATCCTGGATTGTGAGAGTGATGTCCCAGATTGGAGAGAGTGCAGGCTGGGCTCAGGAACACACACCCCTAATGCATGAATTTTGTACACTGGGCCTCTAGTTTATAATAAAAACTCTCTGCAAAGTGGAAACCATAAAAATCCTAGAAGAAAACATAGGCAGTAAAATCTCAAACATGTCATGTAATAGGATTTTTGCCAATACATCTTCTAGGGCAAGAGAAACAAAGGAAAAATTAAACAAGTAGGACTACATCAAACTAAAAAGCTTCTGCACAGCAAAAGACTCTATAATCAAAATGAAAAGGGAACCCACTGTAATTATGGGAGAATATATTCACCAATGATAAATCTGATAATGGATTAATTTCCCATATATTTAACAGGTTAAATATATAAAGAACTCATACAACTCAACAAGTGAAGACAAACAAACCAACTAAAAAATGGGCAAAGAATGGACATTTCTCCAAAGAAGACATACAAATGGCCAAGAAACATAAAAAAAAATGCTCAATGTCACTAACCATCAGATAAATGCAAATTACAATGACAAGGAGGTGTCAGCTCACACTTGCCAGAATGGCTGCCATCAATAAATTAACACCAAATGCTGGCAAGGATATGGAGAAAGGGAATCTCTAGCATACTGCTAGTGGGAATGCAGACTGGTGCAGCCAGTGTGGAAAACAGTAAGGAGTTTCTTCAAAAAATTAAAAATGGAACTGCTGTTTGACCCAGCAATTCCACATCTGAGAATATATCCTAAGAATCCCAAAAACACCACTCAGAAAGAATATATGCACCCGTATGCTCATAGCAGTGTTATTTACAATAGTTAAGATCTGGAAACAGCCCAAGTGCCCATCAGTAGATTTGTAGATAAGTAGATAAAAAAGCTGTGGTATATTTACACAATGGAATACTATGCAGTTATAAAAAAAAAAAAGAAGGAGCTCTTACCCTTTGTGACAGCATGGATGGACCTGGTGATTATTTATTATGTTAAGCAAAATAAGCCAGTCATAGAAAGACAAATGTCACATGATCTCACTTATATGTGGAATCTAATAAACAAAATACACTGGCGAACAAAATAGATTCAGAAACATGAAAGCATGAAACAGACTGACAGATCTCAGGGGGGTGGGGGATGGGAAGAGATCCACCCAAGAACTTATATGCATAAATGCATAGCCCATGGACACAGACAAGAGTGTGGTAAAGGCCTGGGGCAGGGCAGGGGCTCAGCAGAGGAGGGCAAAGAGGGGAAATGGAGGACATCTCTACTACTTTCAACAATTTAACAAAAAGACTGCATCTTTAGCAATAAGTCTGGCCCTAATAGCCACAGATATCCCATTCTCTTTCTCCCTCTCTACCAGCTTGAGAAGTATTTATTAAGTTAAGGAACAGAGAGGCACCTTGTCCCTGGGTCAAATGAAAAGATCTTTTTGCCCCAAAGCCTCTGTGCACCAGCCTCACTGCAGGCTCGACCCCAAACCGGCCCACTCTCTGCCCAGCGTCCACCTGGCACCATGGCCTCTTTCCCTGACTACTTCCAGGCCCAGGTGCTTGCTCTCTGCCCAGCACAAATGATTTAGACTCAGGAGAGCAGTTTCCGTAATTGGCCTGAGCAGCACACCACCTGTGGCCCTAGGATTTTTTGTTCTCCCTCCCACACACCCCTGCTTTTTTAGGCCTGGAGTTTGGAAGAGGTTTCTGAACCACTCCTTTAGCTGTTGCAAGGCCCAGGAGGTGGGCACAGGCAGCAGTCATCTCTTTCCCCCTCTCCTTAGCCATGTGCCACTGCTCCTCCCCCCTCTCCCATCATCACCTCTGAAATTCCAGTTGGGCTGTTAGCCCCTACTCACCTCCCTTGCTAGCCCCACTTCCCTCCCCCACTCCATACTTCTTCCTCATTTATAAGAATTTCCATCTGAAAGGAAATTTTTTCTTCTTTAAAAAAAAAATCTCCTGAACTGGGAACACCGCAGATTGTAACTATAGTGAGGCATCAATCAAGCCTCAATAATTGCACAGCACAGGGTTTCCTGTTAGGGCTGAGCTACCTGCCAGAAAATGGCAGCAATCAGGCTATTGGCAGCAGACAATCAGGCATCATTTGTAATTCTTTTTAGCTGCATGTTTTCTGTCCGGGAATTGGATGCTAATCAATCAGTTGTCATGGCAACCCAGCACCCCACCGTTATCAATACAGGAAAAAGATGGGAGCAATGATGAGGTCAGTGAGCGCCATAATTCCTGGAAGGGGGTGCCAGGTGACCCCAGTAGGTGCCAACCCCTAAGAAGCAGAACCAAGAAAGAACTAAAGCCCCCAAAAGGAAAACATCATAGTTGGTCCAGGGAAAAGCTGTTGTCTTAGTCAATGAGTAGAAGCAGGTGGGTAATTTGGAGGTCACCTCATTGTCCTTGGATACCAGTTGAACTTCCAGGGGCAGGAAATAAGTAAACAGTTTAAGAAAAAAGACAAGCACTAGTGATGGAGGCAAAAGGGAGAATCAATTATCCAGTCAGTCAGCAAATGTTTATGGAGTACCCAATACCTGTGAGGCCCTTCATGTGGCAAATACTTACTGTCTGGTCTCAGCCATCCAACATAGACAGCAAAAGCCAGCCAGGACCCACAGGAGCATTCGATGTGCCAGAAGAGTGGTACCATCTCAGTGTGACACTGTAAGAGAGATCAGCCATGGGGACCTCCTTGGGGACCTCTAGCATGATGAAGGTAATGGATCAAAACTGAATGCGGACTAAGCTAAATATGCTTGCCATCTTGTGTTAAATTCCAACAGCAAGGCAAAGTGGGTTTCATTGTTTCTAATATATCCCCAGCTGAGGAAACCAGCATAGAATGGTTGAATAAGCTGTCTAACATCACACAGCTAGGAAAGGCTGGGGCAAGGCTGCCCTTAAATCGTGGACGTAATTTTTACCCAACACCATCTGTACAATGGCTGCTCTGCAGCTGAGGCCTGGGAGGGTCATATTCATTCAGACTCTCAGGAGCCCTGAAAACACACAGCCCGTCTAAAGACAAGATTTATCATAAGACAGATTTATGACTGGCCTTGCCAGTAATTCTGAACCATCCCCCAGAGATAACAGTTCAGCTCAGGGTGACTTTAGAAAAGTCTTTTTATCGCTGTATCAATTTTCTTCTCTATGAAATGTTCAGATATTTTCTATATAACGTTCACGTGAGACAGTGTAGGTGGATGCTACTCCTGGTCCAGAGTAGTTTCTCTATTCCTGCTTTCCTTTCTTAATTCTCTAGATCTAGTCTGCACAGACAAGTAGTTTCCTTGAGTGGGTTAAGAGTCTGGTCTAGAAAGCTTTCTACGTGTTCCAAAATGCAATCAGAAGAAGCTGAGAACGTATTGGCTTCTACATTTTTAGTCTCAGGCTTCTTCAGAGAAACAGAACCAGTAGGAGATAGTTGTGAAGATATTTAAAGAATTGGCTCGTACAATTATAAAGGCTGGCAAGCCCCAGGATGAAAATGCAGGAAAGCCAGTGGGGCTGACTCAGGCCAAGGCCAAAGGCCTGAGGATCATGAGCACTGAGCAATGTTGCAGCTCAAGCAACCAGGCAGAAAGGGCCGAATTCCTTCTTCCTCCCCCTTTTGTTCTAAACAGGCTCTCAGCAGATTGGGTGATGCCCACCCACAATGGGGAGAACCATCCACCTCACTGAGTCCACCAATTCAAAACTACTTCCATCTGTAGACACCCTCACAGACATACCGCGAAATAATGTTTAACCAGATATCTCTGCACCCTGTGATCGCGTTACATAATATCTGCATCACAGGCCTCAGAGACCTCCCCCACCTGACTTTTTGGGAGGCTTTGAAAGATAAAGTCAAAAGATCACTCCCTAACCCCCAGCTCCAAGTCCACCTTACCTCTGTCAGGATAATACATTATTATGAGATTTGGGTTTGTCAGACAATTTCTGGTAGAACACTATGGCATTACCAATATGACACATGAAGCTCTGTGAGTGTGAACCTAGTTACCAACCAGTTAACTTACCAAACTGTTCTTATTAAAGTTATTGCATACTTTAAATTCACGTTTTTTAACCCAGATGATATCTAGGCATATGTTATGACACACAACTTTCTCACCACACTCAGTGAGCTTTGGTTCAAATGTTTTATGGCCTTTCAAACATAGTATGGAGGAAAAAGTATAAGCCTTGGGTTCCCTTCTTGTTCCTTCCACTAATCATAAGTGTAACCTTACGCAGTGACTCCCTCTCTGAACCTCAGCCCCATCTGTGGATAAAGGAGCAGTATTTTCAAGGTGTCTTCCTCAGAGATTCTACGTTTTCATATACAACGTTAGCAGATGTGCACTTAATACTCAAACCATGTAAGTAATTGGGAGAGAATGCTTTCAGCAGTGAAATGGTCAAAAACAAATTTGAGAGCCCTAGTTGGTTTGACTCAGTGGATAGAGTGTCATCCTGCAGACTGAAGGGTCCTGGGTTTGACCCTGGTCCAGGGCACATGCCCAGGTTTCAGGCTCCAGCCTCAGTATGGGGCATGCAAGAGGCAGCTAATCAATGATTCTCTGTCATTGATATTTCTCTCTCCCTGCCCCTTCCTCTCTGAAATCAATAAGAATATTTTTTTTAAAAAAAAATTTTTTAAAGCGGTCAAGTTTGAGGAAGATTGCATGAAGCCATGTTTTTAGGTTTCCTTCCTGGAGGGATTTCTGGAGCTTGTAGTAGGCTATTGGAAGAGGGGAATCTAATGCTGCACTTACCATGTTTAACCTCCATTTTTGTTTGTTTGGCTTTTTTGTTTGTTTGTTTCTGACACTGAGCATCTCTAAAGGCTTATGTTCCAAGAATTAAACCTGAGAAAACACTGACATAAAGGCTCTCTGAGCAATGTTTGCTCTGACAATAGCTGGAAAAACCTGGTGTCCACTGCTTGTTGCAGCCAACCTCCTCCCCTCCAGGAAAGCTAGGCCTTACAGTGCACATGGCAGAATCCTGAGTGTTGGTGTGGAAATTTTCCAACATATTTGATCAAATGCAAAAAGCAAGCCTTTATAAAATGGCCCCCTTTGTGTGTGTGAGCCCAAGTGCAGGTGGAGCTGAGTTGGTTCAAGGCTATATGTAAACGCATGGCTGTGTATAGACGCTTTCTCAGCACATGCGTGAGAAACTCTTTCCAGCAGATTCCTTGTGGCATGGCACTGAGGGTGGAGTTCAAGCTCATTTTTACTTTTCGTTTTATACCATTAACTACTGTTGGAATTTTTCCCCAGGCCGTGTATCATTTTTTAATTTAAAAAAAAACTAACGTTTTAAAAATGTTTTTATTGATTGTAGAGATAAAATGAAGAAGAGGGAGATAGAGATAGAATCATCCATCGGCTGTCTCCTGCATGCCTCCTATAGGAAATCGAGTCCACAACCTGGATATGTACCCTGACTGGGGATTGAATCAGCAACCTCTTGGTGCATGGGAAAACACTCAGTCCACTGAGGCACACTGGCCAGGCATAAAAATACTAAACTTTTAAAGCTATTTAGAAACCCTTTAAGGTCAACTTTTATAATTTTGTGGTTTCTTGAGCCCCATATTGAGGCTAATTTCAACCTGTCTTCTTGAGTAGAAATGGTCAAAGCTTTACACCCTGGGGTTCTTTGGAGTGCCGACTCTTTTGTGTTCTCCTGCCTGAGTCCAAAGGCAGAGCTGGGTGCATGGATCCCCTGAGGAGTAACCAGCCCCTCTCCTTGGCATCCCACACCGGAGAGCTGCATCTGGATCTCTGGATGGCCAAAGAACCCAGCCACAGGGGTGAGAATAGAACTTGGAGTCCCATTGTAGGCAAACATTCACAGACAAACTATAACTAAGCACAGAATCCTGTAATCCAAAAACATCTGAGTTGGAAACATCATTTAACAGAGGATAAATCTGAAACTCCAAGGAGTCACAGGGAAGACCACATCGACTCATCTCAAATCAGGGATTCCTGCTACTGAGTCTGGGAGAATTTCCACCATGAGGCGTTTCTCTCCAAAACAGAGGGACATACCCCACTGAGCTGCCCACATAGAGACAGGGGGACATTCCCTGTGGAGGAGGCCCCCAGGGAAAGACACCTGAGCATTCTTTAAATCATTGTCAGCTGAATCCAAGGCGCCAGGCAGAGCCTCATCTTGGAAAACACATCCACCAAGAAGGCTGAATGTGTTATCAGCTTGGCCTTAACTTTGCCCCAGGTGTCTGGGAGAGGGCCTTGAAATGTAAATCCAGTCTAGCCCTGAGAATGGGGGAATGAATTGGGTCTGGGCCCACGGAAACTCCTTTGCGTAACTCCTTTGTATTTTGTGATTTAAATAAACACAGCTTTGTGGGCTCAGATGATCCTGTCTCTCCATCAGAGAGAACAGAGATTCCACCCAGCCCCAGCTATTACTACTGTGCCTTCTATTCTATTCTTTTATTTCTCAATCCCCAGCTCCTCTACTCAGAAACTGGACCCACTCTCTCTCTCTCTCTCCATGCTGAATGTGAAGAAGGGAGAAAAACCCCTACAATTTCCCACTTCCAGAATCACCAAAGTTCAACATGTTGGACTGAAGAAACAAAATCCAACCAGAAAAGGCAGGGCCCAAATGCAGGCAAGGCAAAGCTGTTTAGCTAATCTACTCACATTGAAAATCTTGGGAGAAGGGCACTGAGGAAGAGTAAAGAAACAGAAGCAGACACAAAACAAAGATCAACACAAACCTGTACCCGCCGAATGTGAGGGATTAACTTGTCCACAAATTGTACGTGTTGTAAACCTATGGTAACTGCAGCACAAGGAGAGCGTGTGAACTTTTCCACCTGAGTCACCAACGTAGGAAGGTCTCCTCTCCCCATCAGAACTGCTTCGTAGTGGGAAGCGGTCATGGAAGTCTACAGAAGCACCGACTGCCTCCCTGGGGGCCTGACTAAACGGAATGTGCTGCACTCCGCTGAAACTTTCCAGTGTTTTGTTTATCTGTTTTTGCATTCAGAAAAGATGTCCTTTTTCCGAGGTTCTTGCACCAAGAGGCCCTCGCACCTGCTGAGGTATAATGGGCTCTCCGTTTCCCATCCCCACCCTTGTTCCCCACACACGTTCACAGAGCTCTGTGAGGTCTGAGAGCTGTGTCCCGCCCTCTGGAAGGAGGAAGAGGACCTGGGGGAAGAGGCAGTGTGAAAAGGTAGAGAGTGTTTTCTCTTTTAACTCCATGTACTTCTGAATCACTCCATCTCTTTTCTTTTTTTTTTTTTTACAAGTAAGTAGTTTATATCACAAACCAGTTTATTTTTGTACCAAGCAAACAGAAAAGTAAACAGAAGAAATCAGCACCCTGACCCTTGTTCCCTCCTTGGATAGAGCCCAAAGGCATTTGGGTTGTAATTACTGCTTTTTTACAGATGAGAAAGTTGATTCCTAGAGAATAAATAGACTTGGCCAAGGCCATTCAGAGAGCAAGTAGTAGGGCAAGCATGTGAACTTGGGTATTCTGATTCCCAAACCCTCCACGTGGCCACCTGGGCCCCTGGCCAAATGCTGCCCATTGTAGTGCCCAGCTTATCACGTCACTCAGTTTGCTTATCTGCCTGCCTGTCTCTCTTTCTTTTTCTCACTATCATTATACCTGCTCTTAGCAATCTCTGCTCCCTTCTAATTTGCTATTTCTCTTGTACCATGAGCTGGAAAGTCAAACACCAACCCTCTATGCCATGAAAGAAGAGAAAAAAGGGTCCCTCTCTGTGCAGGATCGAGGCTCTCCTCTGTGAAAGGAATGAGCCTTAGCCCCTGTTCTCTGGGATGACCCTGCCTGCTCTGAAACCCCTTCCCTTGTTTCCTCATTTCTGCCGTGTTCCAAGTACCTGGCGTAAAGTCTATGATATGCATAGAGTCTGTAGCCAGAATGCTAAAAGGAAGCCAAACTAAGAATGTATTGCTTTTATGATTATCTTAGTTGGTGTAAGGGAGTGAAGAAAAAAGGAAGGTGAGGAGACAAGGTTTGGAGAAATTTTGCTTCCAAGATTCAACCATAAGAATAGAGGTGGCATTCCTGAGAGGCACAGGCAGGTGGCATCAGTATGTATGTGGATGGGCTGGGTAGGAGGGGAGATGGGGAGTAGGGACTCTAGTGTTCTCTCCCTATAACCTTCATCAGACCCCTAGGCTACCCCTACCCCTACCCAATATACAATCCAAGTATAAGCAATGTGCCTGCTATGAAACATATTTTCTAGAAAAGATCTCTCACTCTCCCTTGGAAATATTGCCACCCCAAGTCTTTCCTGCATAAAAATTCTGGGATCACCAGCACTCAGGAAATCTGCTGGTCAGCCCTGGCTTCCCAGCATGCTTGGAGTGTGTCCTCCCAGTGACAAGTCAGGATCAGGACACCGTGACCCATCAAAGATCCCAGAGGCTTCCCAGTGCTGGAGGGAAGCCATTCCCTGACTTGCACACCAAGCACAGCCTGCAGAGCCCAGGCCCCACTGCGTAAGCACCAGAGCTTACGGAAGCCCATCGACCCTTCTGTGGCCCAGGGCTCCCATCTGACATCAGCACACGCCAGACTCCGACATGCCCTTCCACCTGGCCGGCCACCTATAAGAAAGAGGAGGAGATACCCCCGGGCTGCCATGAGATACTCACAAGAGGCAGCACAGAGAGGAGAATGCCTGTGTGCTGCTCAGTTAAAAAAATATAAAAGCACCCATCAGGCTGGCAATAACCATCCCTGTGAAGAGATATGAGCGACACTAAAGCCATCACGCTGGGAAAAGGAGTGATTGCTCACATCTTCTCCCGCCCTCCCCACCAGTCACAGGAGCCGCAGACACACATGGTGATTTACCCTGCCTTCAGCTGGGGCTGGTCAGGCAGAGAAAGGAACAGGCAGCGATGGCTTTCCTTAGGTTCAGGCAGGCCTGCCAACCCTCACAATGTACCTAACCCTGCATTGGGCAGTGTGGCACGGGGGTCCCCAAGCAGAGAACCTCAGAAATGCCTAGGGAACAAAGACACAGCCTAGGGCTCTGCCAGACCTGCAGAATCAGAACCAGGCATCTGTGGTGGTTTTTAGGCTCCCTGGATGGTTCGGTTACAGCTTGTGCAGGGCTGGCAGGTAGAAATCCCTGCAAGGGGGATGGCAATAGAGGCTGCGGTACAGTTTGTCCTTACAGAACTTATAAGCAAAGATAAAACTCAGTCATCGGAGGCAGATTTAATTATTCCCTCACCTGCATTCAAATAGTGCTTTTACACATGTCTCTATTACAGCATTTGTTTCCTTGGGTGGGAAATACTCATTAGTCTCTCTCCTCTGCAAGCATTCTATGAACTATTTGGAGGAAGGGGCTGGATTTATTCACCTTGGATACACTTTTCACACCCTCATCTAACCCTTCACCTCATCGAACTTCGAAACTCCGGGTCTCTGGGTGCCAGACCCTGTCCAAGGTGCTGGCAGCTCTGCAGGAAAAAAGGCTGGGAGAGCCCCGCTTTCCTGGAACTGCATTCCGGAACAGAGTGGGAGGGATGTATAATGAAAAACAACTGGATGGATAAGACCAGTGCTACAAAGGAAAGAAAACAGCGTCATGAGGAAAGCCGAAGCATGAGTCCAAAAGGCAACATTTCAGGTAAGGTCAGTGGAGGCCCAGCCAGGGTGGCTCAGTAATTGAGGGCTGACCCATTCATCAAGAAGTCACCTGTTTGATTCCCAGGCAGGGCACATGCCAGGGTTGTGCAAGGGGCAGCCGATGGATGTTTCTATCTATCTATCTCTCCCTCTCCCTTCTCCTCTCTCTGAAATCAATATTAATTAATTAATTAATAATATGTAAGTAAATAAAATAAGGTCAGTGGAGGCTTCTCTAAGTTGATGACATTTGAGCTAAAGCCCAAATGAAGATGATGCAAAATCCCTGCATACACATCTGGAAAGAGCATCCCAGGCAGAAGCAGCAAGTGACCAGGCTCAGGGGCTGGCAGGCACTGGCACGCATGGAAGGAAGGCCAGGAGGCTGAGCCCAGGACAGATGGGAGGAAAGCAGAGGGACCACTGGGGAGAATGGCAGAGGCCAAACAACAAGCAGCCTGAGGAGCTGTGGAGGGAGTGAGAGAGGGAGGCACTACTTTATTTCCTATTCTGCTTGATTCAAAGTGTGATAGAACATCACCAGGAGGTTCTAGCCAAGGTGATTAGCCACAATAATGTGATCTCCTCCTTTAACACTCACTCTGTTTCATGAATGAATTGCATGGGGACAGGAATGGGAGTGGCAGGCTAGTGAGAAGACTATTTTGGAATTCCAGACAGGTGACAAAGGAGTGGAGGTGTGGAAGAATGGAGATGTGGTGGAGTGGGGAGGTGGAAGGGTGGAGGAGTGGAAGAGTGGAGGGGAGGAGATGTGAAAGAATGGAAGTATGGAAGAGTAGAGAAGTAGAGAAGTGGAGGAGTAGAAGAGTAGAGAGGTGGAGGAGTAGAAGAGTGGAGGGGTGGAGACCTGGAAATGTGGAAGAGTAGAGAAGTGGAGGAGTGGAGGAATGGAGGAATGGAGGGGTGGAGGAGTGGAGGGGTGGAGAGGTGAAGGAGTGGAAGTATGGAGGTGTGGAGGAATGGAGGTGTGGAAGGGTGAAGGGATGGAGGAGTGGAAAGATAGAGGAGTGAAGAGGTGGAGAGGTGGAGGAGTGGAGGCGTGGAAGCGTAGAGAGGTAGAGGAATAGAGGAGTGGAGAGGTGGAGGAGTGGAGATGTAGAGCAGTGGAGAGGTGAAGGGGTGGAGGAGTGGAGGTGTGGGAGAATAGAGAGGTGGAAGAACAGAGGAGTGGAAAGGTAGAAGAGTAGAAGTATGCAGGTGTGAAGAGTGGAGGTGTTGAAGGGTGGCGGAGTGGAAGTATGGAGGGATGGAGGAGTGGAGAGGTGGATGGGGAGGAGTGGAGAGATGGAGGGATGGAGAAGTGGAGGGGTAGAGATGAGGAGGAATGGAGGAGTGGAGAGGTGGAGGGTGGAGGAGTGAAGGGTGGAGGAGTAGAGGTGTGGAAGAATAGAGAGGTGGAGAAGTTGAAGAGTGGAGGTATGGAAGAGTAGAGAGGTGGAGGGTGGAGGAGTGGTTGGATATAGCACACAGTTTGGAAGCATCTCTCAGCCCACTTGGTAGGCGGTCATGGGTGTGAGAGAAAAGAGTCAGGGCAACTCCTAGACTAATGAATGAGCTAACACCTGGAACAGAATAATAAGCACTCAGTGATGATTGCAGAACAATGGGGAAAATGAGGGTAAACAACTCAACATCAGCATCTGGAGCACAACTGTACATCAACCTGTCTGGTGCAGGCGGAGTGCTCTGGACCATCAGGAAAGCTGTCAGCATGGATTCAAGTGCTCTAAGAGGTAGGATTTGGAACTGGACTCAAAAGATGGGTAGTATTGAACCAGAGAAGTGAGCATGAAGGGTGCTTCTAGACTAGAATATAAAACTAAGCCTGCTTGGATTTTAAATTTCTTTCTCTCTCTTGTTTTTAATTCTGATGTATTTTTCCATGATGGGAGTTTGGGATGGGGAGGGTAGAGACAACTGTGTTTGGAAAGCAGAGGATGGATATACAGTTGTTTGGATATGAAAACAGAAGCAGAATGTGAAGGATCTTGAAAACCAGGCAGTATTTTGGATGCAAAAGCCACAGAGACCCATCCAGGTTCTTGTCCAGGGGCACAGCATGCCAGCAGCGAGTGATTTATGTCCTGAATGTGGATGGTCTGGAGCTGGAGGTGGGGGCCACAGCCTGGTGAGACAGCAGATCGAATAGAATTACAGCCATCCACCTGCTACAGACATTCACCAAACTGCCCTCTCTCTGTAAGACAAACAAACAACAAAAACATGATGCCACGCCTGGGCCTCAACGCAGAAGAAAAACAGCCATGCCAGGGTGTCAAGGTTCTTTTTCCCAGCCTTACAAAGGGTTCAGCATTCTGGAGAAAGGGCTGCGCATAGATGATTAAGAAGGAGTCTGTGGACGAAAGATATTTTTGAAAGGCATAGGGGTCAGAGAAGCTTCCAGCTGAAGGAGCTAAAAGACTCTCTTCTTTGACCAAGGACCCATGCTTTTATTAAACACAATTTGTCCCAAGGCAAGGTGGAAATGTACACTTCAAAGGGTATAGTATCAAAGGGTATACAGAAACATTCTCTGTTTGGGGAATAGCCTACAGCTGTTCAGGTGGTTGGCCAACAGGAGGCAATAAAATGCCCTGAACTATTTGGCAGTTAACAATCATCCTATTCAGGTTTGGGGGAGTGTCTTTTAGCCATTTCCAACAGGTAAACTACATGTGACTCAACCCTGTTGAACCTCCCAAGCTTCACCAATCTTTTAGTAAAACTCGTGTAATTATTACATGCTGGAATTGGTTCTCTGCACAGGGGCTCTTGGAGCCACAAGAGGGAACAGGAGAAGGGGGTGGGGGCAGGTGCGCAGCGGAAGAAAGCAGGTCAGCCCCAGACAATAAAGAGCTCTTGGCCTGGCTTGGTCAGTGGTTGAGTGTCAGCCCATGAACCAGGAGGCCACAGTTCCATTCCCCATCAGGGCACATGCCCAGATTGCAGGCTCGATCCCCAGTAGGGGGCAGGAGGCAGCTGATCCACGATTCCCTCTCATTATTGATGTTTCTATCGCTTTCTCTCTCTCCCTTTCTCTATCTGTAATCAATAGAAACAGTTTTTTTTTCAGAGCCCTTGAACAGGACACAAGAATCTTCAGCTACAGGTGGCTGGGTGCCCTTCTTAGACCAAACTGTCTTTTCCACCTCTTCAGATTCCAAATTGAAGCAAGTGCTTGGTCTTCCCCAGGGCACTTGCAGGCAGCAACGAGGAAAACAGAGACTTACAAATCGGCTCTCGCCCGACCACAGCCTCAGACTGTGCAGGTAATACGACATGCTTCTCAGAGAGCAGAGTGGGGGCAGGTGAGTCTTTTTCCTTTGACATTCAAGCTGCTGCCAGGACAGGCCCCTTCCCATCATCTATATGTAGAAAGGGCAGTGGACTCCAGAGCAGGTCTCCCCAATGGAAAGGAAAGGGTAGAATGAGAGGGGCGGCAGCAGCCTCTGCTGGGAACTCACCCTGTTACTTGGCTGACTTCTCCAACCCAGGACATGGGGGAAGCAGGCCCAGCAGCCAGTCGGCAGCAATAAAAAGCTCGATTCCGCTAAAGGGGCTGGAATGGTTCTAAATGATCACCATCTGCTCAGGGGCCCAGTGGAGCTTGGCCGGTCAGAATGATTCATGGTCGGGCCGCACCCAGGCTGCCGGGCTGATTCGTGGAGCAGGCAGTCCTGTGGTGAGATGCAGATGGCAACTTCTTCTCCCCTATTTGTGTTTGAGCCATGACAACTAGTAGCAAGTATGCAGTCGCTGGACAAAGAGCCAGGGACCTGGCATGTTCCTTCTCTCCCCACACGCTTTGCCCGTACGGAGCTGTAACCCAAGAATGCCACATGTGTGCACGTACACAAACACACCATCAATCATCCAACAATGCATTGAGCATCTCATATGTGTCAGGCATGATGCTAGGGTTTAGGGACACAAAAATGAGTATGTCAGGGTTCCTGACCTCCAGAGGAAGACAGCTAGGTACACAGTTCCAACTCCTGACAATACGGTTGCATGGTTACCGAGAGAGGCTGGGGTGGTTAGAGAAGTTTTACCAGATATGACATATCTGTGCTGTAGCTTGAAGCAAAGGAAGGACTTTCCCAACTTAAAAAAAAAAAAAGTGGTGACAAAGACATTTCCAGAAGAAGCAACAGTATGTAAGGGCTACAACGTCTTGAAAGAGTTGAAGGAAAGGCCCAGAAATGAACATGGCCAACAACAATGCAGAGAAGATAAACGTGGCCGGTCAGTGGGGGGCGGATTATGAAAGGCCTTTAGGGTTCTGGGTACCTGATCAACCAGCAGGACATTAGAAACAAATAGATGGTGACTAAGGAAGAACCTAGAAATGCCTAGTCATATTCATCAGGTCATATGTCACCCCCTTTGACATTTTCAAGGGAGTTTGCACACAAGTGGCATGACCATTGGCTGTCAAGCCCTAAGTTACCCCGATCCAGGACTCACCAGGAGAAGTCTGACTGGAACGTGTGCCTTAGGCTCAAAAACCTGTGTGCAGCCTTCTTTTCTCTCTGGACCAAACAGAGGGGCAGGTCTGCCGAAACAGCAAGAGAGAAAGAAGGCAAGTGTGCCTGAACCCTCCCACTTGCAGTCTTGTTTCCGAAAGAGCTGTGGACAGGTCGCCCTCTGGAGGCAGGAGACAGAAGAGCAGCCAACCTGATGCGGAGGACTTCAGCCAGGGAACTGCACATTATCCCATGTCCCACATCACAGGTGATATTCCACCTGCAGTTTTTCCCTGGGGTCTGTCAGTGTGGTCTCTGAAAGAATCTTAGATAGAAGTAGAGTTATTGCTTCATCTCGGGCACCTGGGGTTCCTTTCACTGGGTTGAGTGTGGTTCCTTCCACAGCCTGAATGTGAACTAATCCAACCCCCAGGCTTTCCAGTGTCCCACTGTTCCAAATCACCAAAGGATGGATAAGATGCACCCTATATGACTGCACTCAGCATCCAACAGCTTGATGTATCAGGACAACAGCTTCAAAATACAGAAGACAGAACTAAAGCATTCGCACTTTCCAAACAAAAGCTAAATCCCAATCTGACTATAGCAGAGTGGCAAATACCTCGGCAAGGAGAAAAAAACGGAATCCTAAACTAATGTGGGAGAAACTAGCTACTGAGTTGACTTGTGCCACCCTATGCAAATCTTATAGAAACTCAAAGTATTAATGGGTCTGAGGCAGATGACAGAGAGGCCATCCACAGTAGTGACCATTAGCTCAGTGGCCTGGCCACTAGCGCGGGGGGGGGGGGGGGGTTGGGGATGGGGGGGGAGGGACTATGAGAGAACATTGATTGAGGAGACTAGCAATTCTCAAGAGCATCTCCAGAGCCCAAATGAGAACAGTGTCCTCAAGCCTCACTTCCCCAACCGCCGTCTAAGCACCTCTTCTATCTCCAGGTGTCCTGCTGCAGCAAGGCTTCATTTAATAATAAAATAATAATATAACCAGTCAAGCACCCCTTCACATAAAATTTTCTTTGAGCCTTCCCACTGTGAATAGACTCTTCCCACTGAGAGCTCCTCCACCCATCTTTGTGCTGCTCTTGTAACTGTATGTGTGCATAATTTCTTTCTCCTCTTAGAACATGATAAAGTCCTTGAGATTAGAACAATAAAAATTGGGACTTTTTTTTCTTCTTTATATTGGAGTCCAGGGTCATGTTCAGAACTCACACTGTTCTTGATGTCGCCCCAACCAACCCCGAGGTAAGAGAGCTGGCAGAGCCAGTACACGCAGGCAGAACAGGATGTGGCCTGGGTGGCAGTTTTGGGGAATGCCAGGAATTTCCCAGGTGTGCTCTAAACTCCCCACCCTAAAATTCTGCCATTAATAATGTATTCCAGCCCTAGCCCTAAACAAGGGGTCCTGGGTTTAATTCTGGTCAATGGGCATTTACCTCGGTTGCAGGTTCATGCAGGAGGCAACCAATTCATGTGTTTCTCTCACATCGCTGTTTCTCTCTTTCTCTCTTCCACTCTCTAAAAATCAATAGAAAAATATCCTTGGGTGCAGATTTAAAAAATGAAGAGTATTTTAAAATGTTTGAAAAATAATAATAATAATATATTCCAGATCTTTGATGTTTCTCTTTTCCACAGATCCCTTTTTAAATTTTTTTATTGATTGATTTGAGGGAGGAGGGGAAGGAGAGAGAGAAATATTGATTTTGTTGTTTCATTTATCTATAGATTCATCTGTTGCTTCTTGTATGTGCTCTGGCTGTAGGTCAAACCCACAACTTTGGTGTATCAAAACAACGCTTTAACCCACTGAGCAACCCCAGCCAGGGCCCTGCATCTCTCTCTTGAATAAACTCTAATTATCCCATAGAATGAGAACATCATAACAAGAAGTCACTGGCCATAAGGTGTAAGCCAGGTTTCACAAGACTGTGACAGTGTGAGCCTGTCAAGGACCAGACACTCAGGCAGGGACTCGAGAGTATAAGCATCCATGGGGGTAGGGTTTGTTTGTTTCGTTTACCTCTGTCACCCCAGCACTCATTATGGAACACAGAAGGTGCTCAATAATGTTTGTTGAAGGTAATGAATGAGTAAATGAGTGAGAAGTCCAGAAAACAGGTAATCCCCAAGGGAAGGGCAGAGGCTGGAAAGCAAATTCCCTGGAGGCAGATTGATCCCTTTTTCCTCTTGTATGATCCCTGTGGTGTCTTGGACAGCCTAAGAAGTGCTCAGGAAATTCACCGGAACTAACCTATCTGCAGTCTGTCTAGTGGCTAGGCTTAGTCCAGGAAGAGCCTGTCCTGGCAGTCCAAAAATGGGTCTCACCACCAGGGGGCAATATAGACCAAATGCCAGGGTTTTCTTGTCCAAACCCCTGGTGGCTGATTGACAGCAGGGGGCCCCCACGTGCTATTTTGGATGACTAAATACAGCACCCCATCATTCCTGTACACTCATTAAATCAAAACCTCCCGTATAAGCAGTTTTGTTTCTCAGACTTAAAACAGGGACAATTACTAAAAAGCCACGCTGAAATCCACGCAATCAACAAAAACAGTGGCCTGTATGGGGAAAGAAAAAGAAAAAGACAGCTGTGGTGGGCACTGGGTCAGGGTTAGGAACATCCCCTACGATACTTTTCTAAGCACTGACGTCTGACCCCTGAGGAACCTGAAGCATCTTACAGGTTATTCATATTTAATTGATCATTAATATTCAAGAAGTCGTGCATAACAGCTATGAGAAGCACACAGAAGCTTCCTCAGGAACAAGGCTGAGCACTGGACCAGTATCCAGTATTTGGAATCAAACTGGGTCAGGATCTTAGACAGCGGGCTGGCCCCTTCAGTGTTAGATTGTAAAAAAAGGGTTGAGAGCAGACAGCAACATGGCCGATATAAGGGAGCAAAAAGGGAATCGTTTCAGAGCCAGGTACTGCCTCTCGTTAGGCATACAGAGTACTGCATTCATTTAGCCTCTCCAGGCTAGCCTTAACACCCATTCCTCACAGGAGAAAGTAGACTTAGAGAGGGATGGCAACACTCTGCTTTATTTCATTTGTTCTCTGTCGACCTTTATTGGGATATTATTTGGGGCCAGGAACTGTGCTAAGCAATAGGGATCCTGAAAAAATAGAATGGAATACCTAAGGGGCGTGGGAGAGATTGACACAGACATCAATACAATTGAGGGCTGGGCTCAGTGGTAGGATTACAGCTCACTCTCTGTTAAGCCAAGGTCTTTATTGTAGTACACTTTGCTGCCATCTATTACACAGCCAACCCTCTTCCTCAGGGTAGGGTCTGTCACGTACTCTTTGTATCTCCAGTATTTAGATGAATACCTGTACTCCATAAATGACTGGGTGACCAAACAAATGAAGAGGTGGATGACGGATGGATGGATGGATGGATGGATGGATCTGAAGTAGGCAATTAGACAGGCATCAGCAGAGCAAGGACAATAGGCCAGGTATGGAAGGCGCCCAGCAATGGACAATTGTAGGGTGGGACCTCATCCCCAAGCCTACCTTTCCTCCCCTGGCATGCCAATAGTCATGTGGCAGATCCCCCACATGAGGAGGAAGAAGAATAAGGGAGCCTCATACAAATCCCATGCAAGCTCTGGCATGACCACTCCCATAAGCATTAAGCCTTGGCCTAGAGATAACATCGAGTCCTCAGTTTTGTTTCAGCTCCAGACCCAGAAAAGCACCCCAGGTGGGGTGACGCCATAGCTGACATGAGGACCCCCTGCCCTGGTGCAGACCAATGGGTGGAGACCATGACCCTGAAAGGACACACCTGGGAAGCTGATGACTATTCTCCTGATCAACCCTGAGACCTCAGATAAATCCCTTCAGATAAGGACCCAGCACAGACTCTTTCTCTCTTTTGAGCATGCCCATGCCTTTCCCCACCCCTTCTTTTATTTATTAATTTATTTATTGATTTTTATTTTTATTTATTTATTTGTTTGTTTGTTTGTTTGTTTGTTTTTGCCTCCCGTATGTACCCTGACCAGGGATTGAACTTGCAACTTAGGTATGTGCCCTGACTAGAATTGAACCCATAGCCTTTGGATGTGTAGGGCAATGTTCCAACCAACTGAGCCACCCTGCCAGGGATTCCCAGCTTCCCAATATCTCTTTCTCCAATCTCTCTCTCTCTCTCTCTCTCTCTCTCTCTCTCTCTCTCTCTCTCTCTCTCTCTCTTTCTCTCTCTCGCCTGTGCCTTTCTTCCTCTTCTTCCCCTAGTCACATTCTCTCTGCCTTTCTCTCTCCTAAACTCCAAGAGCCCTTCTTTTGCCTCTACCTTGTTTCCTGAGCCCACACAACCCAGCTGGCTCATTTCTTCTACAGCTCACTTTTACCTCCGTGACTTTCTAAATAAACTTTTACTTATTTAGGTTGTCCCCAAAAAATGTATACATACTTTAACAGCTGATAGCTTAATTTGGAAAATGAAATGTATTTTAACACTGTCTTTATAATTATTCATCTTTTGGGACACCCTATATTTGAGTCTTGGTTCTGAATTCTTTCTTAGCCAGAACTCAAGTGCCCAGGATGCTGAACCAAGGACAAATCGATGGTAAGTAAGGTCCAATTCTGGTATCATGTTGCCGCTAATAGATCAATGAATGAGTGAATGAACAAATGGGTGGATCCTGTGGATCAAAAAGGAGAAGAAAATGAAAGAATAGTCAGTGAGACTGAATATGTGTTACTGTATTTTCATTATCAGCATGAACATTTGATTTCTTTAGTATGTTTTGAACACCTTGGAAGCAAGGGACTTTCCCTGTGTGTTTTCTGTCACCTGCAGAGCCTCGCACAGTGTCACAAACAGCAAAGTGCCTGGGCTTCTGAACTCTGGGCCTTGGAGACGCCCACCCTCTGGGGCAAATCAGTGAGAGAGCATGGGGCCTTGAGAAGAGGCTCCGAGGTCCCAGACCCAAGGGTGAGGAGAACTCACCGTTGGGCCTGGTGGAAAGCCCCGGGCCTGGGCATCTGTGACTGAAAGCATGCACAGGCATCCTCCAGTGGGATGCGCAGGCCCCCACTGCCAAAGAGGGGACTATTGGGAGTAGAGGCGCTGCTCTGGAAGATGGGGGTGGGGGGAGGGGTGGCATCCTCCAAGGAGTGACCTTGGCAGAGCAGTAAGTGTATCTCCCCACATCCAGCCCAGCAGCTCTGAGAGTGTCCTCCTCACGTCCTCTGCATGCCTCCCTGGTCTGGCAGGGGCCAAGAGAGAGGGAAGCCTGAGGAGTCTCACCCGGGGGACAGGGCCTGCAGGAAGCAAGAGTCAGACTCTGGGTGCCTGAGGTGCTGAATTTTGCCCCAGCTCTGTAACTGCTAGACTGGAATTCCTTTGAGGCACCTCTTTCTCTGTGCCTCAGTTTTCTAGTCCCTGAAATGCTGTCATTGAGAAGGTTACATGTGCTACTGTGTGAAAGTGCCTGACAGTGCCAGCACATATGTACTCAGTATGTTCCCTTCATCTCCTAATGTTGTTCCTCAGCCTACCCATGAGTGACATGAGAACAACAGCACCCATGCCAGTACTGTCTTGGGCGTATTACAAGAACAGAATAAAAGAATAGATGTGAAAGCGTCACAATGTTCACGGGTAAAAATGCAGACGCAGCCCGGCCAGTGTGGCTCAGTTGTTGAGGACCGACCTGTGAACAGGAGGGCACAGTTCGATTCCCAGTCAGGGCACACGCCAGGGTTGTGGGCTCAGTCCCCAGTAGGGGGCGTGCCAGGAGGCCGTCAATCAATGGTTCTCTGTCATCATGATGTTTCTCTCTCTCTCTCCTTCTCCCTTCCTCTCTTTGAAATGAATAAAAACATTTTTTAATGCAAAAGCAAGGTTAAATTAACACAGAAGAACCATCCTGCTAACCCAAATCCCCCCAGGTAAAAGTATGTGAGAGGCATGTCCTTCAGTCCCACCTGACCTGCCCTGTCCCCAGCAACTCTCTGCTGTAGTGCTGCCCCCCCAGCCTCCCCCACTGCCCTGCCTGATGGAACCTGCACCATTTCCTCCAGATGCTCAAAGGCTGCTCCAGCCTCCACAGCTGATGGGTCTAGAGAGATAAGGAGCCACCAGCATCCTGCCCCCTGCCCAGTGACAGAAAAGGAAGACACACTGACCCCTCAATGTCCTATAAATAGTCCTCCAGGGGAGCTTGCCCAGATATGCCCCTTTTGTGGATCCTCACCCCCAACCCCAAGAAAGCCCACTTGGCAGAGTGAGCTTCTTCGGTCAGTGACAGGCACAGTGGAAAGAGGCTGGACCTGGAGTGGGGGTAGGAGCCAAAGGCCAGGTCTGTGTCTGAATTAGAATTCCATATGACCTTGAACCCATTCTTCATCTAGACCTCGGTTTCTTCAGGTTTAAGGTGGTGATTGTCTTGAGCCTTAAATAAGGAATTATGAATATGACTGTAGAATAGTAACTGGACAAAAGTTGGCACCAATAAATGTGCTAAGTAAAAGGATGGAGAAATGACCCACAACCGCAGGACCAGTAAAGGGCCAGCTTTGGGGCAAACTGGAGGTGGCTTCAGTAGGCTGCAGTTTTCAGCAGGCTGGCCCAGCATACCTGCCCAAGCTCCCTGGAAGAAAAGAGGGAGAATTGCCGAGACCGGTTTGGCTCAGTGGATAGAGCATCGGACTGCGGACTGAAGGGTCCCGGTTTCTATTCCGGCAAGGGCATGTACCTTGGCTGCGGGCACATCCCCAGTAGGGGGTGTGCAAGAGGCAGCTGATCGATGTCTCTCTCATCGATGTTTCTGACTTTCTATCCCTCTCCCTTCCGCTCTGTGGGAAATCAATAAAATATATTTAAAAAAAAAAAAAAGAGGGAGACTCTTTCCCTAAAGCTTGGGGCAGGGTGAGGGCAGGTGATTATGAATAGGGAAAATGGGAAAAGAAAAATGCCAAATCTCATGGCCAAAACAATCCTATCTAATAAAAAGGTACTATGCAAAATAACCATCACTCTGCTATACTCACAAGCCACACCCACTAACCAATCAGGAGTGAAAATGCAAATTAACCCCAACCAAGATGGCTGGGGCCATTGAGAGAGCAGGAGGGAGCCTGGGTTTCCCCAGCAATGGAGGAAGCCAAGCTTTCCGCACATCCTGGCTGGCCTAGCCTCTACTTAAGGCTACAAAGTTTCAATTAAAATGGTAGCAGCCATGGAGCTGGAGAGAGCAGGAGGAAGACTAGGGTTGCCCCTGGCAATGGAGGAAGCCAAGCTTTCCACACATCCTGGCCAGCCCAGGCCTCCACTTAATGCTACAAAGTTTCAATTATAGAAGGTAAATAAACCCCAACAGAAATTATTGCTGCCACAGAGGCAGCAGAAGGCTTGGCTCTGCTCCAGGCTACAAAGTTTCAATTGTAGAAGATAAATAAATCCCAGATACCAGGGCCTCCACTTGGGTTGTCAGGGGGCGAGGCCTGCTTGCAAATCACCACAGGCCCCTTTCTCAGGCCGCCCCATGCCCCAAAGGAACCCCACCCTGATCCAGGATACCCTCAAGGCAAACCAGCTGTCCCCCACCCATGCACCAGGCTTCTATCCTATCCAATAAAAGTAATATGCAGATTGACCAGCCGAGACAGGTTTGGCTCAGTGGATAGAGCATCAGACTGCGGACTGAAGGGTCCCGGGTTTGATTCCGGCAAGGGCATGTACCTTGGCTGTGGGCACATCCCCAGTAGGGGGCGTGCAAGAAGCAGCTGATCGATGTTTCTGACTTTGTATCCCTCTTCCTTCCGTTCTGTAAAAAATCAATAAAATATATATATTTTTAAATATGCAGATTGACCAACACTCCAGCACACAAGATGGCTATCCCCATGTGGTCAAAGATACTGCTCCCATGTGGACACAAGATGGCCAGCAGAAGAGGGCAGTTGGGAGGGACCAGGCCTGCAAGAGAGGGCAGTTGTGGGCAATCAGACCAGCAGGGAAGGGCAGTTAGGGATGAACAGGACGGCAGAGGAGGGAAGTTGGGGGCAAACAAGCTGGCAGAGGAACAGTTAGACATCACTCAGGCTGGCAGGAGAGTAGCTAGAGGGTGATCAGGCTGGCAGGCAGAAGCAGTTGGGGCAATCAGGCAGAGGCAGGCGAGCGGTTGGGAGCCAGCAGTGAAATCAGGCCTAAACGGGCAGTTGGACATCCCTCAAGGGGTCCCAAATTGGAGAGGGTGCAGGCTGAGCTGAGGGACACCCCCCACCAGTGCACGAATTTCATGCACCAGGCCTCTAGTTTAAACATAAAAACCATGCCATCTCAGTACTCTTCCATGGCTCCCCCTTATCCAGATTGGAATTCCTCAGCCAACACGCTGAGGAGCTGGCTTTATTGAGTCTAACTTCCCACCCAATTTTGGCCTTGCCTCACCTTACCCGTCACCTTCTCTGGACTGTTCTACTCATGGGAACCTGGATAGGCTTCGCACACCTTCCATTCCCATTCCTTGTCTGCTCAAAGTGAACCATCGAGCCCCACAGTGCTCACTCACCCTCACTTAGGCCCGCAGGGATCTCTCTTCCCTAAGCTCAGCACTTGCTGCTCCTCATTTTGCCTTTTTAGTGTCACTTCCCAAATCTCAAACTAAGTCTATGCTACTAGACTGTGAGCTCTACCAGGCAAGAACATGTGTTTGTTTGTATTTGCATTTATATGTAAATATTTATGCAGTCCTAACTGGTTTGACTCAGTGGATAGAGCATCCACCCTTGAACTGAAGAGTCCCAGGTTTGATTCTGGTCAAGGGCATGTACCTTGGTTGCAGGCTCAATCCCAGTAGACAGCATGCAGAAGACAGCTGATCAATGTTTCTCTCTCATCAATGTGTCTAACTTTCTATCCCTCTTCCTTCCTCTCTGTAAATTCAATAAAAAAAATTTTTTTAATAAGTAAATAAAAATATTTCTATATTCAAGAATATTGATCCATCTATTCATATTTATGTTTATATGTATATCTTTATCCAGATAAGGCATATGGTATATAGGTGATAGAGACAGAGACAGAGAGAGAGACAGCTAGAATGGCCATAGGAACACCCTTTTGATCCTGTATGCACGCCCCCATTAAATGAGACTTTGCTTCCCCCTCAAGAAACAGTCTATTCTCTTTTCCTTGAATATTGGCTGGCCCTCTGACTTGCTTTGACAACTAAACAGGAATAGAATATGGCAGGTGTGACATGACATGGTTTCCTAGTCTAGGTCTCACAAATGCCACCCTTTCTCTCTTAGATAAGAATTATGCCACCACCTTCTTGAGGATGGGAGACCACCTGGAGAGAGAAGCCTGAATAACAGATGTGTGGGTGAGGCCATCTTTGACACCCAGACCTAGCCAAGCCACCATGTGGCTGCAACCACTTTAGTGACCTCTAGAGAAAGTACCAAGTGTGGCACCATCTGATAATCTTCCACTTTATGTCAGAATCTTCCAGAGCACAAATCTGTTGATCCACAGACATAGGGGGAAATAGAATGGTTGTTTATTTAACCACAAAATGTGGGGGTGTAATGATAGCAAAAATGACAATATATGTGTTTGTATCTTTGTGTGTCTCTGTAAATCACTGAATGCCATGGACATATTAGCATCAGAATTAACGTGAATAAATGAATGAGCAGAGGAGTGCAAAACCTTAATATACTCCACTTCTAGATTCTACCTATGTAATCCATTAATATATACTTTAGAGGGGTTTTTTTCAATGTTTTTATTGAATTCAGAGAAAGAAAGGGAAAGGACGATATAGAAACATAATCAATCGGCTGCCTTCTGTATGCCCTTTACTGGGGATCAAACCCCCAATCAGGGCATGTCTCCTGACCAGAAATGGAACTGTGACCTCCTGGCTTATAGATCCACATTCAGTCACTGAGCCACACTGGTAGGGCTGTATCCATTAATATAGAATTTGTTCAGTGGAGTTGACTTTACTCCTCTCTCGTTTCTCTCAGCAAGAGAAAAAGAAGCCAGGGTATGGAAGAAATTCAGGGAGTCCTTAGGAATGCCAAGGATGCAGAACAAGGGCCCAACCCAGTGGTTTTTCTTTGATGCACAGAAGGCTCCATGGTGTGGGGTCAGGGAGTGAACTGGAAGCCAGGCAATAAATATTTGAGGCCTGGTTTTACTACTTCTTGTTGTGTCCTTGAGCATGGTCAATTTCCTCTCTCTGGGCCTCAGTTTCCATAGCTCCAAGGCATCTCGCATCTCCAGCATTCCTAAATTGTTGGTGAGAATGTATTAACCTTTCCATTCACCCCTGTTCCTTTACAGAGAGCCATAGGATTAGGCCAGGGGCTGTCTCTGTTTCTCTGGGGTCAGAAAATAGGATTTAGGAAAGGGTGTTGAGGCCCCTGAGATGACACTGCAAAGCAGGATGTGAGCTAGAGTTAGGGGAAAAGCACAACAGCTGTATTTTGGATGGCCCAGGACACCCGGGTTACACTGGGTTTCAGATCTGCCATGTCTCCTGTGATCTGACCAGCAGGCTTAGTTAGAATTCACAGGAGATGATGTTGTACAAGATGAGCCTGAGTAGGCCTCAGTGATAGCTATGGGGAAAGATGATATAAGTCTGTCTGAATGCATTCTCTGCCCTCCATCGTTTGCCACCAATTTCTTTTTTTTAAACATATTTTATTGATTTTTCACAGAGAAGAAGGGAGAGGGTTAAAAAGTCAGAAACATCAATGAGAGAGAAACATCTATCAGCTGCCTGTTGTACACCCCCTACTGGGGATGTGCCCGCAGCCAAGGTACATGCCCTTGACCGGAATTGAAGCTGGGACCTTTCAGTCCGCAGGCCAACGCTCTATCCACTGAGCCAAACCGGTTCCAACTGCCACCAATCTCTGATGGTCATCATGGCAGCATTTTAGTAAGGTCTATCGTCCCAGCCACCTTAGCCTGAAGGCATTAGACGTCTCATTTTAAATGTGAAAAAATCACAGGTCAGAATGGTGAGCTAATTTACCCAATGTCACATAATCAGAAAATTCAAAGCCAAGAAATAAACTTGAATGTATTTGATTCCAAAACTCACCATCTTCCTCACCATATTACATGGTTTGTGACATTGGTAGTCTATTTTCTGCTGGGGTCTTCTAGAGCTGGGCCAACTGAGGGGAAGGACTTTGCACAGAACACATAGCACCCAGGTCACAGGCTGCTCTGAAAACTGAGGTGTCTATGAACAGGTCATCTTCATATGGCTTTTTATATTCACCCTGGATAGAGCCTGGGTTGAATCTGCTTCAGCCCAACTTCTATTTCTAGAAAATTGAGATGTTGTATAATCCAGTGAATAACAATTAATACATGGCTACAGAAGTGTGGAGCCCTGTCTGGAGCCTCATAAGATGTGGCTTCATTACCTCCTCCTCAACCATAGGCAGTCCAAGGATCACTACCCATTGAGCTCATGTACAGAGAAATATAGGATGTGGTCTCCAATCTGAAGGAGCTTAACTTTCTAGTCAACACAAAAATAAGCAAATATATAATGCTGAGCTTTATGGTATCTACTTACAGTACAACAATGAAGAAAGAAAAATTGTTAAGGACTAAAGGGCAAAGAGGTTTCCTAGGAAAAACGGAGTCTGAGCTGAGCCTTGAAGAAAAACAACTTTGGAAGAGAGAAGAACTATGAGAACAGCATGACCAAAAGCTTGGGTGGGAAATGACAAGGTTTATGTAGAGACAGTGAGAAGATAAACCCCTATGGGGCCTGGGGCCTGGGAGAGGAGATGGTGAACGGCCCCAGAGTGGGCCCAAAAGCCAAAGGTCAGCAAAAGGGAGACATCTGGCACCCAAACCTCATCCACCCATCCATCTCACTTTCTGAAGCCACACAAACTGACAGACAAACATATGCACGTGAGTGTGGACATGCATCTCTCTCTCTCTCTCTCTCTCTCTCTCTCTCTCTCTCTCTCTCTCTCCCCCTACTGTGTGTTTGTTCCTGCCAGAAACCAGCCTGTGAGATTGTTGTGGATTCCAGAGGAGGGGGGTGGGGCTAGGATAGCAGATTGTTGAGACTCTAATTACATATCTTTGAGGTGGAAATTTAGTAAAACCACAGACTTGGAACAACATTAAAGTGCATAAAACAGCCTCATCCGTTCATTATGCAAAGGAATTGCTCATTTACAGAGTTTGGATTACAGTAGAGAGCTTATCAAGCAAAAAGATGGAGATTTATGGAATCCCATAAGCACCAGCACATTCTCATCAGGAAGAGCACACCTGTTGGGTGGAGCCTAAACAAGGTGGCAGGTCCCCCACCCCTGAGGAGTGGCCCCACAGTGCCACCTACCTCTGGAGGGATGAGTGAGATCAAGGGCCAAGAGAAGCTAGCTGAGAAAACAACTGCCTAAAACAATTCTGAGTCCATAGAGGGAAGGGTCCACTAGAGAGCCACTTATTATAAAACCAAATAATATAAATATTGTCATACTGGGATAAAGGACTTAATATATGTGCTGCCAATGCTAGCACAACAAAGGACTTAGAAAAGGGAGATGATAAAAGTCATTGGCTTATGCACTAACAGAGCCATCTATTTGTGATTCAAGGAATCCCCTGAAACTAAATCTCCCCATTTAAAAAACCTTGATTCTAACTCACCTTCATTTTTCTGCATTTTATTATCTACTTGCCTTTTCCTTTACATTAAAACTGCTTTGGGGTCTGGCCTGTGTGGCTCACTGGCTGAGCATCGACCTATGAACCAGGAGGTCACAGTTCCATTCCCCGATCAGGGCACATGCCCAGGTTGTGGGCTTGATCCCTAATAGGGGGCATGCAGAAGGCTGCTGATCAATTATTCTCTCCCAATATTGATGTTTCTATTCCTTTCCCCCTCTCCCTTCCCCTCTGAAATCAATAAAAAGATTTTTTAAGTTGCTTTGGGAATGATTAAGTCTGAAAAGAGCGTGTCTCAAAGTGTGTTCTGTGAAGTATCAGTTTACAAGGAAAAATATTTGGCAGTTAAATTAAATATGTAAATTTGGGAAATTTCAAATTAAATCCACATCTCATAACATGGCCCTTGGAATGAATTGTGAATATTAACATTAATGTATTAAAGGCTCTGCAAAGTTTATAATAAATAAAATTTGAATTTGTTTAACTTGGCATTTTTAAAATTGAAGTAATCAAGAAATCTGGGTGGCTTTTGGGGGGAGGTGGAGGGGTGTTTTTATTTACAAAACCCCAATATCATCCTGAAGAACAAGTGGATTATGAAAAAAGCTTGGCTGATTTTTCAGTTTCTGTCATTGGATGTAAATTTGAAAATTGTTCCGTGATTTTTCAAGACCTATTGCTTGGATCTTTTGTTTGAGTGAAGGCTGATCAAGCACTATCTTAACCCCCTTACACAGAGTTGTACTACTTACCCATAAAGAGATTGGATTAGCAGGTTTCTGAGTGGAACCAGGTTCTCTGGGACTTAAAAAGACTTGTCCTGGTACCCAGAAAGGGAGAGAGAATTTCAGTGCCCTGGTCAGGGCCACTCTGCCACATCTGGGTACCAAAGGAAAGACAGATTAGAGTGTCCTGTGTGTGTTTAAAAATAATATGGGCCGTAAATACAACCCAAAGGCTGTCAACAGGTACCCGGAAAAATAAACTGTGGTATATCCAGCTCCAGGGAATGAACCCTAGAGACTAAAGTGACTTGGTCTCGATTGTACGGACAACTAATGACAGAGCTAAGACGAGTTCAGGCCTTTTGCTTCATATCCCGGGTAACTCCTAAGGCACCAGTAGTCTCCAATGAGCACCCATTTGGCTCCAAGCTGAGGGTGGGAAAGGGGATGATTTTGTTTCTGGAAGCTTCCTATGCTGGACAAAGCTTATAATAATGGCTACTAGAGTCTGGGCTTTAGTGGCATAATCTCAAATACCTGTGACAATAGTCAACATTCTCAAAGGACTTACACTGGTCTTAGCATTCAAACAAGTATTAACTTCCTTAGTCCTCCCAACAAGCGAGGTCTGTTGAATCCCAAAGCCCATTGCCTTCTCAAAGGAGAGGTGGGAGTGAAAATGGCACTTTAAACAACCCTCAGCGCCCACCCCCCCCCCCCGAATGCCTATGAGTAGTTTAAGGCTCCAGTGGAATTTGACAAGGTCCACCTAGGCCGGGAATGGGATAACCACAAAGGACAGTTGTCTATCCAAAACCCCTGCTAGCCAATTAGCTGGGAACCTCCCAGAGCCGAAACTTTGGATGTACCCACAGATTGAGACAAGGATGGCCAATTAGCCATTCCAGCTCACTGCTGTGGTTTCTGGCCAGAAGAGCCGGCAGATGTGCGTCACAGCTGTGGCAGTCAGGGTGTAGATGTGGGACAAGTCTCTCTGGCAGGCGGCTATTCCGAGACAAGGAGGGACAGAGAGGAAAAGAGCTGTAGGCCATCTGTGTGAACGGCTCAGATTCTAAGGACTGCTGGTGGGATCCCAGTGGCCCTGGCTCACCACTCATTACAGGCTGGAGGTCTGTGGGCGGTAATTAACCATCTTCCAACGGCATCAATTAAGGCCAAGGAAAGGTCTCGATGGGACACACGGACTCAGAGAGGGGGTGTAGAAGGAGGGAACAGCCATCTCTTCTGGGCCTCTGGAGACAGAAAGTGCTAGGGATGCCATGTGCAGGGGGGTGGGGGAGGAGGGATCAAAGGCGAACTGGAATGTCCTTTGCCTCTGCCGCTCCCTTGGTAATGATAGTTCTCATTCAGGGAAAGGCAGATGTGAGGATTTAGGCTCTGGCGAGGATGTATTTCGAAGTCACACCCTGAGTTGCTGGACCAGGTATTTAGAGGAGTGCGAACAGTCTGCTGCTTGTGTCGACTTGGCGCATGCAGAGAACAGCGGTGCTCCTACGTTTGTTAGGAGACTAAGGAAGCAGCAAAGAGCGCCAGTCAGGGACCTGGAGGCCTGACGCCCCGGGATGCTCTGCCACTGCTTTGCTACATGCCTGGATGAACCCCTTAACCTCACTGTGTCTGAGAGCCCTCATTTCTCAAGAAGGATGGCGCTACATGACTGTCCTTCTCCGTGGGCTATTGTGAGACTCAAATAGGACAAGATACACAGAAGCATTGTGAAAAGTGCTAATTCTTTTTTTTTTAAGTGAGTATATCTTTGTCTATATGTTACTGACTTTAGAGAGAAAGGGAGAGGAAGAGATATGGAAACATCAATAATGAGAGAGAATCATTAGTCGGTTGCCTCCTGCAAGCCCCACACTGGGAATGGAGCGCGCAATCTGGGCATGTGCCCTGACTGGGAATTGAACTAGTGACCTCTTGATTTATAGGTCAATGCTCAACCACTGCCATACCAGCTGAGCTGAAACATGCTATTTTGGTAGTAGAGACAGAAAGTGCTGATGACTAAGAGCCAAGAGGAGCCACTCAACCACCAAGCATCTACAGGAAACTGGGAAAGTCATCATAAAACTCGAATAGTGCCCTCCGCCCTGAGTCGTGAAGTTTTTTGCACATCTAACCAAAGTGATGGCCCCATAACCCCATGGCCCCATAAAACTGCCCAAGAAAGCAATAATGTTTGCTCATGGCCCCAGGAGCTTCCAGCCCCTCGAGGTCTATGTGTGGGCCTCCCACAAATCCCTAGGCCCCCAGTGGAAGGTTCCTACCCCAGGAACAGGAGCTCTGCAGCAGCAGCCAGAGCCTGGTAACATAACTCAATGTCAATGCGGACCATGCCAGGCAGACAGAAAGTGAGGAAATCTATTATTTCTTATACTTAACGGGACCCTATAGCACATGGTCTGTTTCTCAAGGAGTACTGAAGGGTAACCTGCAGCCCTTCCCTAAACATCTTCTGAGTCGTGCCTCTCCAGGTTACCCTTCCATATGTTCCCAGCTACTCCCTGGCTTTCAGAAAGTTATCAGAATCTCTGGCACAGAGAGCCACCCCTGCTGTGCTCAGCGCAGCCAAGGATTGATTTCCTTTTTATATCTTTGCTGCCACTTCAGTGGGGCTTGGGAAGCAGGGGAGGCAAACGTGTGAACTCAGGCTTGAGCCAGAAGCTCCCGTTTTTTGAGATTATGCAAACCACCAGCTCCCCCAGTGGGGAGGCGATGCCTTGGTTGCTTTCACATCATGTTGGGCCGCCCACCTCCTCATCCCTCCGCAGCCCCTGAGTGCCAGCATCCACGCACAGTGCCATCTGTCATCCTGAGCCGGGGCGCTGCAGGGGCATGGCGGCAGCAGCCAGGTCTCAGTTGATTCACCTTGAGCAGGAGTGGCTCGACACCACGGGGAGCATTCCCAGCAATGTGACTGAGGTGCCTGGTCGACTAGTGCGCTGTCCTGGGAGACTGTATGGTCTCTGGTCTTTGGGTGGGCACTCATTTCATGCCCAGGTCTATGGGCTTGCACCCTAGAGACAGCACAGCCAAAGGTCCAGAAAGCAAGCCCCGGAGGGGCTCACTAGCTGTGTGACATTGAACAAACTGCCTAATCTTTCTGTGCCTCACATCATCCACTGTAAAATAGGAACAATAGTAATACTCACTTCATATGGCTGGTATAAAAGTTAAATGGCTTAATACATAAGAAGTGCTTAGAACAATGTCTAGTAAGGGTAGTAAGCACTCAATAATCACCAAAGAAGAACCAATAGGGTGTGTGTGTGTGTGTGTGTGTGTGTGTGTGTGTGTGTGTGTGTGTAAGAATTGGCTCACATGGTTGTGAGACTGGCAAATCTGAATGCTACAGAAACTGGGGGAGGGGGAGTGAGGTTTGAGGGAAAGTTTGTTCAGCTGTCTATCATGTGCCTCACCTCCTTCTCTCTTCCCATGTCACCTCTTCTACCCCCAGGCCACACATGCTGAAGCTGGGTAGTGTGCTAGCCACAGGTGTGGTGCTGCCAGTTCCACACAGGGCAATCCCTCAGCCCTTGCTCATCACTCCTGCCCTCTGTGGTGTCAGGTAACATCACACACTCACATTCAGATCTGTACATGGGACAGAATTATTTTTCGAATGTGAGAGGGAGAGGCTGGATGGTGGGAGGTAGGGAGATGCTGGCATCATATCTCCTGGGTTTGCTTCCTGCTTCTGCTCTCTAATAGCTCAGAACCTAAGCAAGACACTTAACTTCTCTGGGCCTTAGTTTTCTCATCTGTAAAATGGTGCTATTAATAGCCCCTCTCTCAGAAAATTGTTATAAAGAATGTATGGGATCATCTAAACTCTGTTATACTGGCTGTTTTATCTAATTCAGCTTTTTAAAAATTTACACACACACACACACACACACACACACACACACACACGAGAGCAGTTGAAAAGCTCTCTGCTGCATGGGGGTTAATCCACATCCCCTTGTTCACAGAAACTCCCTCTCTGCAGAGCATGAGTGGCAGCAAGCACACTGTGAAATGCCAATGTTCCCAGGAGGCCTACTCCAAGTTGTTATCACCTTAATGTTAGTGATGTGAATTGGTTTGCCACCTTTTTAAAAATTGAACTCTGGTTATAAAGGAGTGCAGATTGGTGTGGGGGAGGGACGGGCTTCATGACTGGGATTCTGACGGCCCCGTCTCAAAAACAAAGCTGTCCCCTATCCCGATATCAGGAGCAAGGCTGAGGTTCAGGTCTGAAGATCAGACCATACAGTGGACAGTACTGCTCCCAGCAGCCCCTGAGTGCCAGCATCCACGCACAGTGCCACCCGTCATCCTGAGCCGGAGCACGGCAGGGGCGTGGCAGCAGCAGCCAGGTCTCAGTTGATTCACCTTGAGCAAAAGTGGCTCGACACCACTCCTGTGCCTGTGTTCTCAGTCCCTGTGGAAGGAGGCTAGGTAGAGCTCCTGATCTCAGACTGGCTTGCCAGGGGCCTGGGTGACCAGGCAACGAGAGGAGAGACCAATGCAAAGGCCCTAGCAGTTATTTGGGTAGGACAAGCCATGGACTGTCATTCATTCATTCATTCATTCATTCACTCCCTCACTCAGCAGATGGTGAGTGAGCAGCCTCTACTTTGTGTCAGAAGTGAATGACAGTCCCAAACCTCAGCCAATAACTGCTCTGATGTTCCTTTATCCCCGGTAGCCTCGCAGACCCCCTAATGGCTGGAGGAATGTTTAACCCAGGCCTTGAGCGCCCAGGACCAGTATAGTCAAGCGAATGACAGAGATGGAGCCAGGAAACCCACTGACAACTGTGCAGTGCCTTCCTTCAAGGAAGGGAGGCCAGGGCTAAATATGGGATCCCTCCCCTTCCCAGCTTCTTAGAGAGACTATAAACAGAATAGGTTGTTGTTGTTCTTAATTAAACCCTCTAAGTTTAGACCTGCGTTTCTGAGCAATTTATCTAGGGAACTGTGAACTAAAGACAATACAAGAAGGAAAAGACAGAGGATGCCATCTTTTGATTATTCATCTCACATTTTCAAGGACCTACCTCACACCTGTCAGAGTGGCTTTCATCAACAAATCAACAAACGACAAGTGCTGGCGAGGATGCAGAGAAAAAGGAACCCTTGTGCACTGCTGGTGGGAATGAAGACTGGTGCAGCCACTGTGAAGAATGGTATGGAATTTGCTAAAAATAATGATGATAATAATAGTAATAATAATAATAATATGGAACTATCATTTGACCCAGTGATCTCACTTCTAGAAATATATCCTAAGAAATCAGAAACACCAGTCAGAAAGAATTTATGCACTCCTATGTTCATAGCAGCACAATTTACAATAGCTAAGATTTGGAAACAGCGCAAGTGCCCATCGGCAGATGAGTGGATAAAAAGCTGTGACACATTTGCACAATGGAATAGTAGAGAGCTGTAAAAAACAAACAAACAAACAAAAAAACACCAAAAACACACACACAAAGCAAAAAACTCTTACCATTTGCAATAGCATGGATGGGCCTGGAGAGTATTATGCTAAACCAGTGGTCAGCAAACTGCGGCTCTGTTGACTAATGAGTTTGCGAACCACTGTGCTAAGTGAAATAAGCCAGTCAGAGAAAGATAAGTTATCACATGATTTCACTCATATGTGGAATCTAATGAACAAAATAAACAGATGAACAAAACAGGTCCAAAGACATATAAGCATGGAACAGACTTTCGAACCTCAGAGGGAAGGTGGGGGAGGGCAGGCGGGTGAGAAGAGATCAACCAAAGAACTTGTATGCATATATACATAACCCATGGACACAGACAGACAACAGGATGGTGAAGGCCTGTGTGGAGGTGGGGGGAGGCAAGGTTGGGCTAGAAAAGGTCAATGTAATACAATCAAAATAAAGATTTCTTTTTCTTTTAAGTAATATTTTGTTTATGCCTCATGAACTCTGTGAAGGCTGGTGATGACAAGGATATGTTTATTTATCACCCATGGCTGATCTGAGGGCCAAAGCTAGGGTTCGATGCCTGCCCTGTGACCCAGAGCCCAGACTGCCAGGTGTAGCACCCGTCTCTCCCCAGGGCCAGCCAACAGCCTCCCCCCACCCTCAGGCCCGAGCACTGGCTCCCAGCCCCTCTCCTCAGATGTGTTGCATCTTGTCTCCATCACAAAGCCCTACCCTTCAGCAGAGGCCCTCACCCATCTGTCAGTGGAACCAATCCATCCAGTATCCCCACCAAAGAGTCTCTCTTGTTCAAGAAATTCACCAAACCAAAGAGCCACCATGAATTCTGTGATGCTTTGAAAAGAATCCATATTTTGATAATCACAACAGCATGTACGTACGTTTGAAACAGTGTCATGGAGAAACATGATGTATTCATTCTGACGAATGCATGGCCTGTGCCCACAAATTAGAGAAGCCGGGAAATGACTCACCTTGAAGTTGCCAGGGTTGGGCCTGGCTGAGAACACTGCTTCCCATCCCACAATCTCTCGCACCCGCTGAACCCGCAGAGGGCTCTTGGAAGGTAACGTTGGCTTTCCTTTTGTCCCTGGTTTACTACAAGCTGGAATTCCACCCCCAGCACTGGCAGTGTTGTCCAACCTTATCCTCCCAAGGCCATGAGCAAATAACACAACAGCACATTTACCTGCATGCCCTCATTTAATCTTCAGATCATTGTCCTCAAAACACAGAGGCTCAAGGCTTAAGCAACTTGCTTTAGGTTGCTGAACTAGTGATAAAGCAAGATTCAAACCCAGGTTCAATTTGTTTTCTAGCCCACAGCCTCCCTGCCTGCCTGCCCTCCTCCTTGCCTGTAGCCACCTCCCTGACAGCCCTGGGGTGGGAGTCTCCTGAAAGCCCAGGACAGGTGCTAGGTTGGGTTGCACAGGCAGAAGGCCCCGTGCCTGCCTTCCTGTCCACACGGCCTCGCTTTCCAGCCCATTTGGTTTTTAAGGCACCATGCCAGCACAAAATGACAACCCTGTTGGCGATGGGGACTGTTCTTCTCTCCACTTCCTGTCCCAAGAGGTTCAGGAGGCATAGAAGCAGCCTCCCTGCAAAGGGAAAGACAGTCTTGGAAACAAAGGCTCAGAGGAGCAGCCTCAGGAGGGGAGTAGCTGCAAAGGGTAGCATGGCCAGCTCAGCCAGAGGCTTCTCCGAACTATAAACTGTGGAACATTCCCTAAAGCCTGGCCCAGACATAGCTTCCTTTGATCTCTCTGAGCACTGTCTTCGCTTCCAGGAAATGCCTTTCAAATGGCCCTCTCACTTTCAGTTGCTATCCCACCCCAGTGTCCTGGTGTCCAGGGTTAGGAACCCCAAGCCAGCTGGACTCTAAGGACTCCTCTCCACCCACCCCACCCAACAAAGACTTCAGCAGCAGACTGGCTGCCACACTCCTGCGTTAATCTTGAGTACTCTCCAGGCACCCCATGTTAATTGCCAAACAAACAGCTGCCTCACAAAGAGATGTCTCTTTCTCCCCCTACCCCATCCCCCATATGACTAAGGTGGAAATGGAGTTTACACCTCGAGGTGAAAAGACTGTGGCCCATCTGGTCCTTCTCCACCCCTTAATCCCCAATATCTTACCACCTTCTATACTAAACAGTGTCTCAGGCAGGATGGCTGGGCAGAGGCCTCTAGAGACCCTTCCCAGATTATCAGGAGTGAGAACCCTGCCCCATTCAAGAGCTGACAAAGCCATCTGTGCCTGAACTCCAAGAATAAGGAAGGCCATACCTCTGCCTCCAGGGGCTTCCAAGCTGTGAAGAAACTGCCAAGCACTAACCCCACACACACCTCCTTCAAAGCCCCCTCACTCTACTCACACCAAATTGCTGGTGGTAACCAGCAATTCTGCCAATGCTTCCCTCCCCTTTGCCCCCCGCCTCCGAACCTGAGAGCATGCCAAGCCAATCTGGTTTCCTGCAATCCACACTGGGAAAGCAAATGCATTCACGCAGGAAGGAGGTTTACGGCTGCTGATTGAACAGCTGCTGGTACCGCCAGACAATTCAGGCTGGTGTAAAGACCAGAAACTAGGAGTCAGCCTCCCATCTCCCTCTCAGAGAAAGGGGTATTCGCTGATACTGAGAATGTGGAGCAGAGAAGAGGAATGCCACAATATCACTGACAGCTTCACCTTCGTAAAACTCTAGGGTAAAAACATCATAGAGAGAGTGAGAACCCTTTAGTGCAAGCCTTTCATGGATGAGAAAACAGATGCTCAGAAATGTGGATGACAGATTCAGGACAAGAAGCCATCTCTCCTGACCCCAGCCAGCGCTCCCTGCCCTCAACTTCTGTTGTCATCACCGCACAGCTCCCTCTGCAGGAGCCGACCACCCTTTAGTCCCATGCCTCAGATTCCCTGAGCGTGAAATATTCTGCAGCATAGAGAAGAAGAACTAGGACCCGAGGTGTGTGGGAGGCAGTCCTGGGGATGACGTTCAAGGCCTCCCCATCTACAGAGAGGGAGCACCCCTAAAGGCCCTCCCTCCCTCCTGCAGCAAGTGAGATTGGAGTCCTGTGAAGACCAGGGGTCCAGACCTCAGAGCTGACACTCACCAGCTCTGAAGTGTGATGTGTACTCCATAGGTAAATACGTGCAGGAACACCATCTTCAGCATCATTGTGAAATATCTGGGTTTTTTTTAAATTATTTTTGTTTATTTATTTTTTTGTCAATGAGCAGGGAATTTTTTTTTCAATCTCTATTGCTGAGAGTATTAGAGATGTCCTGCCCTGCCCCAGGCCTTCACCACCCTATTGCCTGTGTTCATGGGCAATGCATATGTGTGTATAAGTTTTTTTGTTAATCTCTTCTCATTCTCCCCTCTCCCTTCCCTCTGGGATTCCTCAGTGTGTGCCATGCATCCATGCCACTGGTTCTATTCCATTCATCAGTTTATTTTGTTCATTGGACTCCACATATAAGTAAGATCATGCACTATTTGTCTTTCTCTGATTGGCTTATTCCACTTTGTATAATAATCCCCAGGTCCCACCCTATTATCTCGCCTGCATAGTATTCCATTATGTAAATGAGATATCTGTTTTAAAAATACTGCTTTGACTGCTGACCTTTACACAAGGCTTATGATTGGAGGACTGCCAAGAGTTTTCTATTATCCTATAGACACAGACTTTCTATCCCAAACTCAGAGGAAAGTCTGTAGATGAAGGTAAATGATGCAGATTGTTTGAGATTGGAACAATCCCTGGAATGTGAACTTGCTTCCCTGGCTCTCTTTATGGATAGACTAGAGGCCCGGTGCATGAAATTCATGCATGGGGGTGAGGGATGTCCCTCAGCCCAGCCTGCACCCTCTCCAATCTGGGACTCCTCAAGGGATGTCCTCCTAGGATCAGGCCTAAATGGGCAGTCGGACATCCTTCTCACAATCCAGGACCGCTGGCTCCAAACTGTTCACCTGCCTACCACCCTGATTGCCCCTAACCACTTCTGCCTGCCAGCCTGATCACCCCCTAACCATGACCCTGCCAACCTAATTGAGGTCTAACTGCTCCCCTGCCAGCCTGTTTGCCCTCAACTCCCCTCCTCTGCTGGCCTGGTCACCCCTAACTGCTCTCCCCTGCAGGCTTGATTGCCCCCAACTGCCCTCCCTTGCAGGCCTGGTCCCTCCCAATGGCCTTCCCCTGCTGGCCATCTTGTGATAGCCATCTCGTGTCCACATGGGGGCAGCCCTCCTGTGTGTAGGAGTGATGGTCAATCTGCAAATTACTCTTTTATTAGATAGGATAATATGCCCATCCTTGCTTTGGTGGCTGTGATCCCCCAGAAATGCTCTTCCTCCCACCTGCTCAAATGGATCTCTCTCTGTAGTGCAGACCACCTCCTGGAACACTGAAACCCTCATGGACATTACCCTTCTCTAACCTCTCACTGGGATTCAGCATCTCATTTTCTTTTATCTTGTCTTTTAATAAGATTGTAAGTTCCAAACTTTAGCGAGTTTAACTCAGTGAATAGAGCATTAGTCCTCAAACTGAAGATCAAGGATTCAATTCTGCTCAAGGACACATACCTCAGTTGCAGGCTCGATCCCCTGCCCTAGTCGGGGTGCAGTGCAGGAGGCAATCAACCAATGTGTCTCACATCAATGTTTCTATCTCTGTTTCTCCCCTCCTTTCCACTCTCTCTAAAAAAATCAATGGAAAATATATCCTCAGGTGAGGCTTAACAGCACTGACAATTGTAACTCCCTAGAGGGCAGAAGAAATCACATCTTGTTAACTTTTTTTATTGATTTAAGAGAGGAAGGGAGAGGGCAAGAGAGATAGAAACAGCAAAAATGAGAAAAAATCATTGATTGGCTGCCTCCTGCTCACTCCTGCTGGGGGGTCAATCCTGTAACCGGTGCATATGCCCTGACCAGGAATCAAACCATATCCTCCTGGCTCATAGGTCAACATTCAACCACTGAGCCACACCAGCCAGGTATATCTTGCTAATTTTTAAAATCTCCTTTGTGGTAGTCTAATGCAAAGTCAAGTATGTGCATTCACCAAGGGGAGAGGGGTCTCAGTTTCCATAAGACCATTTTTCTTCATGCTCCCTCACCCTAACTTTCCAGATTCTTCTATATATAGGCAAAAAAGAACCTATAGCTCCACGGAGGTGGCTACAAAAGAGAGCTTATCCACTTGCTTAACAAACTGAGGTTCCCTGTGCTTGTTCATTCATTTCTTCACTCATTAAAGAGACCTATATCTGCCACATATCATTCATGCTGGGGGACTCTGGACAGAGATGGGCAAAGGCCTGGGAGACCCCACAGGACCTTGAGTCAGCAAATGCTGTGGAGTTATTTACATCAATAGAAGTGCTGGCTGCTGCTTTTCGTGCATTGGTGATTCAAAGAGCTTTACCTGTATTTACCCATATAAACCTTATGACAGCCTTTGAAGTAGGGGCTGTCACTATCCCCACTTTGTAAATATTGAGACAGAGGCACAGAGATGCTGAGTCACTCGCCCAAGGTCTCAGGCTAGAAACCTACATAGTCGGGTGGAAGCCAGGCTGTCTGGCTCGGAGCCCAGGCGCTGGAGCATCCACTGCCCCGCACCTCAGGTCATCAGTCTCAGGGCACTGAGGGTGGAGGCACGCAAAGAAGGACATGATGGCACTGACAGACTTCAGAGCCCTGGCGACTGGGCTACTGAAGAGTCAGAGATTCCCTCTCTGGCTGCTGTGAGCCCCTACCTTCAAGGACATCCTGAGCCACTCCTCTGAGCTGCCACTTGGAGCTCAGCTGACACAGGGCTTCCTAGAGGCAGCTGGCATTGCTGTCTGCCTAAGATTAGGCAGGCTCCAAACACAGGCATCTCTGTTCCTAAACCTGTCCTTTCCATATCTGTGCAATTCTGCCCTGCTCTGATCTTGTAAAAACCCCAAAGACACCCCCCCACACACACTTTTAGATTACCTAGCAACAACCACACTAGACTGTGTCTTCTGTCCTGTGGGAGTTTAACAGCAATGCAAAGGAAGAAGCCCCAGAGGATGAGAATGATAATTAGAATACGCTGAAGAAGAGTAGATCTTCATAGTATTAATTGTTGAGAAAACTAAGGTTACAGGCAAGGGGTCCACCACCCTTTGGGCAGATAGGGAGCCATGATCCTGGTGGGTATCCTTAAAGAGAGGAAGGAGAGAATCTCAGAGCTTCAAAGCTATTTGCCCATGGAGATTGCTGATATCTCCCAAATAGGCATTCAGAGCAAGAGTTCCTAGAGTAACCCTCACCAGTCACTTCTATCGTCACTCGGCACCTCCTTCATGTTGCCAAAGCCAGCACATGCCCAGAGGGAGCATGAACCAAGCCAGCTTCACTCCTGATGGCATGAGATTAGCAGACCAGCTGGGAAGTGGGGTCCCCTACCCTGGGGAGGACTTCAATGGAAACAGAAGGAGTAGGGACATATTCTCTCCACACCACTTCTGTCTTTTGAGGTCTACAATCCCAGGTACAGCTCCCGATGTAAATCGCCCAAACACGGGGGAAGGAGGAAAATAGGTTGCAGTGGATAATGTCTGGTGCGCCAAGTGAGTTGTTTTCCATGGCCTTTCAGGATGTAGCCTCTGCCCCCCTCTCTGACTTCCCCCTACCGCTCTCCCCTGGCTCCTTTTGCTTCAGCCTCACTAGCCTTCTTACTCCTCGAACACATCAAGCATGCCTCAGGGCTTTGCCCTTGCTGTTTTGTCTGTGTAGAAGAGTCTTCCCCCAGATACCCAAAGAACTCTCTCTTCCTTTCATTGCTGCTCAAACATACCTTTTCAGATAGTGACCTGACCTCCCCATATACAATTCACCCTCCCCTCCCAGCAGCACTCTCGTATACCCTACAGCTGTTTCATTTTCTCTAGATACTCATCGCCACGTGTGTGTGTGTGTGTGTGTGTGTGTGTGTGTGAGAGAGAGAGAGAGAGAGAGAGAGAGAGAGAGAGAGAGAGAGAGAGATATGGCCCTAAGAGAACACAGTTCTCCATGAGAACGAAGCAGGTTTTGCTTGTTTCTGGAGCAGTGCCTGACACACAACAGCACTCAGAGTACTTAATAGAATCAAATTGAATTCTCCCCGCTTAGTCTCTGAGTGATGTCCTTCTGAATCGGGCCAGTGGTTTCCCTTTTTGCTATTCCTGTTCTTTGTTTCCTAGACTCATAAGTAAAATGTGGAATGTGCTGGTTCTCATAGTCATGGGGCGATCACAGCCCTGGAGACACAGCTTCACTTCTGTTCCTGCCACCCTAGGGTGACTCCCATACACCACACACTTCCCCTGCTCATTCTCATGTCTGTGCTGCCCACCCCAGCTTGTGCAGTGCTCCCCACCAGGTAAGAAAACTGCTCATCTAAAATCCCACTCAAACTTTCAAACTACACGCTACTTGACTTTTTTCTCTCTGTTCACTGGATTCTCCATTCTCTGAGCCCAGGTGTCTTCCACATCATTTAGCACTGAACATTTAAAATGTGCTCATCTTGTTGTCCTAATCAGACTGTAGCTCTTCGGGGACAGGCAGCATGCCTCCCACATCTTCTGCCTCCTCCTGGAAAAACACCATGCAGGGAGACATGCTTTCTATTTCTTGCTACTTCCATGCAGGTGTTGCTTAGATCACTAAGTGAGCTCAGGAAAAGTCTGGGGAAGAGAAAGTCTAAGACAGACCTATGCCCATTTGGTCATTTTGCATTCATTAAGGGCCCAGCATGGTGCTAGCCAGTCAGAAAATAGGTTCTGGAATCACAGAACTCCAAGCTGGAAGGAACCTTGGAAGGCATCTGGTGTCCGTTAAGGTACTTACTAGTAGATGCAAGCAATGGCAACTGACGTGGGCTTCCCTAGGCAGAAAAGGAACATATTAAAAGGATAGTGGAGGAGTTGGAGAACGGGGCCTGGAGTTCTACTTCCCTGACCAAAGCCCAGCCAGCATCTTGGTCAGGGCAGTACTATTGCCACTCTCAGGGCACTGAACTTCATGGCTTGTACTTCCTTCCTATTTATGATGCTCCTGGGAAGAGCTTCCATTGTCCTTGCTTTTTTTTTTTTATCAGATTCTGAAAGAGTCTATGTCACAGTCTCTACTCCAGCTAAAAAGGAGGGCAGCAAACAAGCATATTTTGTCACTAGAGACCCAATGCATGAAATGTATGCATGGGTGGGGTCCCTAGGCCTGGCCAGCGATCAGGTTCACTGCCTCATCCTTCCCTCACCACATCCGCCACCACTCACCCCCAGTTACCTGTCCCAGCATAGGGTCCGTCCAGGGAAGGAGAGGGACCGGGATGTTGGCCAGCATGCCCCCATCAGGCAATCAATCGGGACCTGCTGGCCACAGGGACCTGTAAGCCTGGGAGGTTGGCCACTTGGCCCCAAGGAGGGAACCGACCCTTGGTCCCCCTAGGGAAGGGGCTGTGTCTATGCCACCCACCCCCACTTCCCTGTCCCAGCCCAGGGGCCCAGCCCAATTGGGCAGTTGGGGCCTACTGGCCGGGAGGAGGGACTGAGGTTGGCCAGCAGGCCCTATCTGCGATTGGGACCGGTGATCTGGGAGCAGCTCCTGTGTTGTGACCACCACCTGGTGTTCA
This sequence comes from Antrozous pallidus, assembly GCA_027563665.1. Lineage (NCBI taxonomy): Eukaryota > Metazoa > Chordata > Mammalia > Chiroptera > Vespertilionidae > Antrozous > Antrozous pallidus. Next base: position 96,370,683 of record CM050516.1, on the reverse strand, counting down.
GAGCATGTCATAATGACCAGTTGTTCCAGTCATTCTGGCAGTTCCAGTTGTTCCATGGTAATGATTGCTTAGGCTTTTATATATATACTAAGGGCCCGGTGCACGAAATTTGTGCACTGAGGGTGGGTGGTCCCTCAACCCAACCTGCCCCCTCTCACATACTGGGAGCCCTCAGGGGATATCCAACTGATGGCTCACCCCCAGCTGAGCACGCAGCCATCTCCCTGCTCAGCTCAGCCCCAGCTGTATGCGACCACCCAGCCCTGGGGGCTGGGCCCTCACCACCACTTCCGCTCACAGTGCCCGGGGGCCAGGCATTCCCTGCTGCTGCTACCACCTTGCTGCTGCTGCCACTTCCCCTCACAGCACCCTGAGGCTGGGTGCTGGCTGCCACTGCCGTTTCATCTCCACCCCTGGGCCCAGAGCTCAAGTCACTTGGCCCTGCCCCCACTCCTGATTGGCTGGTAGCATAGCCAATCAGGAGCGAAGGTATGGTCAAATTTGCATGTTTCTCTTTTATTATATAGATATATAGATAAATTCTTTGGTGAGAAGTGGGCTCTGGTTTTGACCAAAGCAGTTTAGGTGAGGGATTCACCAAATGGAGGAAAGGATTCAAGGACAAATGTCCATCTACTCCTCATACTACAGCAGAGGCAACAGTGATCCAGAGATGGAATAAATGACCTAGATCACGTCATAAATCATATGGAGCTAGGAAAGCAGCTCAGGCCTCTTAACTCCATGTCTTATATTCTTTCCACTCACCAAAGTGAAAAAGACTCAACTAGTGTGAAAATTAATCAAGGAAACCTCAACTAAATTGGAGTTGGGAACACCTGTAGAGGGAGTTCTCATGCCCTGCCACTCAGCAGTTACCCAAACAGGAAGAGGTCAATTGCAGACCCCAACAGGAGGAGATGTACCTTGTACCTTGCACTCCCAAACAGGAAGTGCAACTACTTTACTACCCCAACAGGAGAAGATTTTCCTCCTGCCCAGCAACAATCCCATCCAACTGAAACACCACAGCTCAGCCAATAAGAAGCCGTAGTTCACCTGAACTCTTGTTTTCCTCCCATGAAACTTAATTTTTCTCTTGCAGTTGGCTTCCTTGCCCAACCCTTCTTTCTATAAAGCCTGGGAGTATCTCTCTACTTGCTAGCTAAGATGCTGCCTGATTCATGAATTATTTAATAAAGCCAATTATAATTTCAAATGGACTCAGTTAGATTTTAGTTAACACTAGTTTAAAAGTTAGAGGCAAAGCAGGACAAACCATAGGGAGCAAATGGTCAACGATTTGTGTCTCTGGCAGCTATTTCAGGTAATTACTGTCTCTTAGATTTGATCACCATTGTTTTTCAACATTTACTTCTCACAAGAGACATTACCTCCTCTAGGGCAGCTCTCCTGAATCACCACACTCCTTGGTTCCATGAAATAACTCGGCCGCAGCCGTTACTATTTATGTTGCAATATCAGCATATGTGTCTGCTTCCTCACCAGGCTGAGAGCAACCTGAGGTGCAGTACTCACCCAGGATGTATTATGGAGAGAGGGACCAATGTGAATGTGCACTGGGAGCACTGCAGGTAGTCACATTGATGACAGTCTCCTCTCCCTATAACATTGACACCATCCCTCCCTGGGTCAATACTATTCCTGTCTTTTACCTCATGTTTTCAGGATGCCTGGAATCACTATCTCAAAGCATTATATATATTAGATTTTTTACAGAGAGGAAAAGAGAGCGATAGAAAGTCAGAAACATCAGTGAGAGGGAAACATCGATCAGCTGCTTCTTGCACACCCGCTAATGGGGATTTGCCTGCAACCAAAATACATGCCCTTGACCGGAATCGAACCTGGGACCTTTCAGTCTGCAGGCCAACGCTCTACCCACTGAGCCAAACCGGTTTCGGCTCCCAGCATGCTTGTAATAGATCCCAGTGACAGCACAAAGCACAAACCCTAGAGGCTTGCACTTGAGGTGGCCTCCTAAAGTTATGACCAGGTTTCTTCCTGGTGGGAGGTAGAAAACAAATGGCAGAGTTGGCAAAGCAGCTGTGTGAGGCCAGGAGGCAGAAGTCTAAGCTGAGCAGCCCCTGACAGGACAGAAAGTGCAGGCAGGTGCCCGGTAGTAGGAATCTCTCTGGTTTTCTAGGCTCTTGGAAATAACAGGAAGGAGCCTGCAGAGATGCTGAGTCAACAAGAACGATGTCACAGAGATGAGGGAAGAGCTTCTTGGTGGGACATGTGGCCATCCCTTCACCTTGAAATGAAAATGCTTTCATATCTGTTTTAAAATCTTTTCAAGTTCACTGTAGCACTCCCTACTCTTCATTTTAAGTTTGCCCAACCTCTGCACTGACCCACACATGAAATTTGCATTGTTATCTCTGGGCCTGTCTCCAGGGCTATTGCTCACAGCTCAGAGAGTCCTTTCTCATGCCACCCTTTAAATTCCCGGCTCAGGTGCTGTCTCCTCCAGAAGCTTCTCTGGCCATACCTAGTTCTTTGCTGCCTGATTCACGAATTATTGTCAGGGCAATAATTTCTTCTACCATTGGCTTCTATACTTTTTCCTTGTTGTAGTCTATGTTCTGAATACAGGCAGTGTATCCTAAACTAGATTATAAGTGTTTCAATGGCTAAACATGTCAGAAGTTCTCTTTTTCTCCATAACATTTTGCATAATGCTGTGCACAACAATTATGTACATCAACAATTTTAAACAATAAATATTATCACCAGAGGGAAAGGAGGGCATGGGGAAGTAGAAAAGTGTATAGGGGGTAATGAAAGGAGACTTGACTTGGGGTGGTGAACACAGAATAAAACATAGAGATGATATATTATAGAATTGGGCATTTTTAAATTTAAATTAAAAAAACAATAAATATTGCCCTGACCAGTTTTGCTCAGTGGATGAGCATCAGCCTGCAGACTAAGGGGTCCCAGGTTCTATTTCAGTCAAGGGCATGTGCCTTGGTTTCAGGAACATCTCCAGTGAGGAGTGTGTGGGAGGCAGCTGATCAGTGTTTCTCTCTCATCGATGTTTCTGACTCTCTATTCCTCTCTGTAGAAAAATCAACAAAATATTTCAAAAAACAAGAAATATTATAAACAAAACAACCCATTGAAATGATATCAAATTCTTTATTCTACATTATTTACTTGGCCTTCATTTTAAGTGATTTATTAATTTTTAGTAATCTCATATTTTAATTTAATCTAATTATCAAAGTAATGCATACTGTGACATATTATATACAAAATAATACACGCACCAGAGGTTGGCTCAACCAAACTTTCTTGGACATTTATAATTATGAGGCTGGAAAAGCTAAGATACTTGACTTCCTATTATTCCTTGGAGTTGAGGAGGGGCAGAGGGCACACATTTGAATTTTGTCCAATAGAACTGATCTGGCGGCCTGTTGTACAGCCACTTTTCTCTTATTTGTTCTTTCTGCCTGGGATGCAGGCATGACTGCTAGAATCAGCAGCCAACTTGTGGCTGAGGAAACAAATGTGAGGGAGAAGACAAAAGTCTCAAAGATCCTGATCTTCCCCGACATTGTCAAGATGCTGGGCCAAGACTAGAATCATCCATTTTGAGATTTCTAGTTAGTGAATGGGGAATCTATTTAATTGATCCACTAAAGTTGGGTTTTTATAATTTATAGGCCACCAAGAGCTTCCCTAACTCATATACACGTACACAGTCAAAAAACAGAGAAAAGCTCTAAGTTGAAAATTCATGTCACCTGACCATTATGTTGTTTGTTGCAAATGACTCCATTTTTTCCTAAATATGGATAAACTACATTCTTCAATAAAAATGAGATCTTTTAATTATGTGCTTTTCTATAATTATTGAACTACATATTAAAACCTATTGGACATTTTAAAGCCTTGCCATTAAGAAGTATTTTATAACATTGTTTTAGGTTGTATATACCATAATTTATTTCATTAACTTCTTTCCACTTGGATATGATTCTTTAGAGCACATTACTTTTTGTAAGCATTGTTATAGAAATATCCTTGTTTTTTGCATAACTTCACAATGATTTTATTAAGATTTTTTTCTTAGAAATAAAATTTGTAAAAGTTTGCATATCTTTAAGATATGTGATAAGCTATGCTAATTTTTCTTCTACAGATTTTACATTTTTCCTCTAAGCACAAATTATAAAACATAAATTTAACAAAATATTTATGAGTTCAAGAATATTTAAAGGAAAATACATGCCTAAAATACCAAGCTAAATCGTCAAGCTTCACAAATATGTCAGAATTAAGTGTTTGTGTAGGGATTCAAAAGTTTATCCCACCATCACACCACCATCATAGCCTCCATCTTCATCTCTATTTTAAGAGAAAGATCTGGACAAAATCCAAACAAGTGAATTCCAGAAATTAAAAAAAAAAAAAACAGTCAAAATGAAGATGAAATACACTCCCTAGGGAATTTTGCATGGGAGGCTAGAGGGGTCAAGTATTTGAATCACATTTTTCTGAAGGACATGGCCAAATTAAGGGAGATAGTGAAGAGAGCAATGTTGTGAAAACAGAAATAAACATGAAGGGTAAGATTACTTTCTAGAGTAGATGAGTTAGAGGTTTCGAGGAATTGCTGATCCCTAGAGAAGAGGTGAGGAGAGGAGATGTTAATCGGAGAGTCTGTGAGCTATACTTAGACTAGAGGGACTAGAGGAGATAGCAGTAACAGTCTGACCTCTGCTTAGTTGGTTGTTCTTTAGATGTGGCATAACACCATGAGTCTTCTAAGTGAGTTAATATCTTTACAAGGATGACACAAGATATAATTTACTCATCTTTAGCTTGTTGCCCACTACTGCTGCCCATTCTTTCTACCCAACCTGCTTCCTCATGATGGCAGAGACCATCTGAACTCACTCTACAGAGATCTCTAGTATTTTCAGCCCATGCGTCAAACAGGGGCATGCCTCCATTTTGCCCGTGTCTGATATCTCTCTTGCAATCCTGACATTGATAATTTATGACTTCTCTTTTTATTTGTTGAGGTCAGCCTTGCTAGAGGTTTATACATTTTATTTATCTTTTTAACGAGTAAGTTTTTGTTCTGTTTTGTTGGGTCTTTGTGGGGGGTTTTTTTCCCCCTCTATTTTTGCAAATTATCTGTTTTATTGATTTCTGCTCTTTATTTTCTCTTCTAGGTACTTTGGACTTGATTCACTCATTTTTTTCTAGCTCTTTAAAGTGAAAATGCACCTATTAAGTTTCTATTGTTACATCTTCAGGTTCACTAATCTTGTTCCCAGTCTCCAAGCTTCTATTAATCCCATCCAATGATTTTTTCATTTTATATATATTTTTTTATTCCTAGAAATTTTATTTGTTTCTTTTTTCTTTACTCATATGTTCCTTTGAATTTTTGAGCATATTAAATGTTAGTTGTTTTAAAAGTCCTGGTCAACTAATTTCATTATTTCTGTCATTTCTGGGCTATTTCTATTGGCTGATGCTTTTCCTGATTATGGATCTCATATTTCTGCTTCTTCATAGTCTAGTAATTTTTCATGAAATGCTAGAAATCATGTTTTATAATTTGTGTGCTGAATAGTTTTAATATATTAGTAGTATTATACTTAATTCTGGCAGACAGTTAAGTTTCTAATGGATATGCCTAATCCTTCCAGAGCTTCTCTTTAAGCTTTAGTTCAGTGGCTTTAGAGACACCCTCTGGAGTTTCAGTGCTCAGTGAGAACCCTAAACTCCTGCTGGTCAGAACTCAAACATCTTCAAACTGTGTTCAGTTCTGTGTTTCCCTGAATTCTCCTTAGACTGGCCTTGTAGAGTTTCTCCCTAGGCACGTGTAGCTTATTACTGAGCAACAGATTTAAAGGGACTACCTTGTAGACTTCTAGAGCTCTTTTCCCATGCAGCTCTCTCATCTTTGAAACACAGCTACAGAAATTCTGACTCCCTTAATCTTCCCAAACTCTGTTCTCTGCTCCACTCTGAAAGCCTGCTGTTCTATTTGGGGTTACCACTGTGTGCTGACATCCAGAAAGTGCATCCAGACAGAAAGTTGAAGCAATCTTAGAACTCACCCTAACTTTTTTCTTGGGACCACAGTCCTTCACTACTTATCACCCAATGTACAAAATAAAGATGGGACATACTAATACCTGATATACAGTATTTTCCCAGCTTTCTATTTGTTTACAGCAGGAAGATAAGTATAGTCACAGTTATTCCAACATGAACTGATGTGGAAGTCTTGTATCTGTATTGTAAACTAAGCTACAAAAGCAACCTAGATTTGAGCAATAGAGAGCTACAGAACAAGCACCCAGAGATCTGGTATGGCTCTTGCGACAAAGATAAAGGCAAGAGATCTCCAAGAAAATAAAGCACAAGGAATAAAATTTAGAACTTCATTTATTGTCACCCTTTTCACCTGATGAGATTTTCTTGGGTAAAACTCTAGAATTCCTTTGTAATATTTAGTTATTCTAGATCTGAGAAGCCCTGAATTCCAACTCCCTTGGAGAAGTAGAGGAAGTTATTTGAGGTCTTACAGGGTAGAACTGAGTTCACAACTTATATTTTTATAAATACAAGTTTTATGTTTATATTTAAACTAGAGGCTTGGTGCATGAAATTTGTGCATGGGGAAAGAGGAAGTGTCCCTCAGCCTAGCCTGCACCCTTGAGGGATGTCTGACTGCCTTAGGATTGGGCCTAAATGAACAGTCGGACATCCCTCTCACAATCCAGGACTACTGGCTCTTAACTACTCACCTGTCTGCCTTCCTAATTGCCCCTAACTGCTTCTGCCTGTCAGCCTCTAACCACTCCCCTGCCAGCCTGATTGATACTTAACTGCTCTCCTGCCAGCCTGGTTGCCCCTAACTGCCCTCCTCTGCAGGCCTGGTCACCCCTAACTGCCCTCCTTTGCAGGCCTGGTCCTCCTCCCCAACTGCTCTCCCCTGCAGGCCTGGGTCTCCCCAAACTTCCCTTCCCTGCAGGCCTGGTGGTCCCCAACTCCCCTCCTCTACTGGCCTGGTCACCCCTAACTGCCCTCCCATGCAGGCTTGATTGCCCCCAACTGCCCTTCCTTGCAGACCTGGTCTCTCCCAACTGCTCTCCCCTGCTAGCCATCTTGTGGTGGCCATCTTGTGTCCACATGGAGGCAGCCATCTTGTGTGTTGGAGTGATGGTAAATTTGCATATTATTCCTTTACTAGAGGCCCAGTGCACAAAATTTGTGCACTAGGTGGGGGGACAGGTCCCCCAGCCCGGCCTGTGCCCTGTCGCAATGCAGGAGCCCCCCAATTGATCACCCCAGAGAGGCAGGCCCCCCCCCTTCTCTCTGGGACTCCTTGATGAATTGCCCCAAAGAGGTAGGCCAGAGCCAAGGATCCTGCCCCTGCGTCACATGGATCTGGAAGGCAGGTCATCTAGGACCCCCAGGCAAGCCTCACCACGCAGAGCCGAGGGACCACCACCCCCCAGGCAGGCCTTGCCATGTGGAACTGAGGGACCCCTATGCAGGCCTTGCCATGTAGAGCCTGGAGACCCCCAGACAGGCCTCACCGGATGCCCAAGCAAGCCTTGCTCTTAGAGCTGGGGGACCTGCCTCCTCCCAGTTCCACATAGCCAGGAGGAGGCGGGACTATCAGGCAGGCTCCATGTTATGCACAAAGCATCAAGCCAAGCTCTGCTACCTGCATGTGCCTGCTGTGTGTGCCGTCATCTTGTGAGGGTGTGAGGGCATCACAGCATGACTACCACTTAAGCTTTTATTAGTAAGGATACATGTTCATAGGGACTTTATTCATAATAGCCAGAAAGTAGAAAAAGAGCAAGAGTCTATACACATTTGAATAAACATCCTCATATATAAAAATTGCGACCCCCGTGGCCCCCAGCACTGCCATGGCCAGCTTGGGGCTGGGTTTGTGGCTGCAACGGCCACCCCCAAAGCCCCCAGTGATGCCTTGGCTGGGCTTGGGGCCAGGTTTGTGGCTGCGATGGCCACCCCCGAGGCCCTCAGCGACGTCTTGGCTGGGTTTGGGGCTGGGTTTGGGGCTAAGATCGCAGCCCCCAGCGCTGCCATAGCTGGGCTTGGGGCCAGTTTGTGGCTGTGATCATGACCCCTGCGGCCCCCAGAGCCACCTTGGCCGGGCTTGGGGCCAGGTTTCTTGTTGCAATCGCGTGGCCCCCAGTGCTGCCATGGCCAGGCTTGGAGCCAGTTTTGTGGCTGTGATCCCGGCCCCCAGTGCCACCTTGGCCAGGTTTGGGGCTGGTTTGTGGCTGCCATCGCCACCCCCGCGGCCCCCAGCACCACCATGGCCGGGCTTGGGGCCAGGTTTGTGACTGTGATCACGACCCCCCGTGGCCCCCAGCACTGCCATGGCTGGGCTTAGGGCAGTGGAGGCTGGATTCCCTGCTGGACCTAGGGCTGGGATGGGGACTCTTGCCGCTCCAGCACCGCCATGATCAGCTCCAGGAGGAGGGGGCCCGCCCACCATCTTGGTTGGGGGGTTAATTTGCATATTGCTCCTACTGGCTGGTAGCATAGTGAAGGTACAGTCAATTTGCATGTTTCTCTTTCATTAGATAGGACTGGGGCCCAGTGCACAAAATTCGTGCACTGGGGGTGGGTGATGCCTCAGCCCAACCTACCCCCTCACACATACTGGGAGTCCTCAGGGGATGTCCTACTGCCTGCTCACCCCCAAACTGCCCAAGGCCTAAAGCCTCTGCCTCTGGCCAAGTAATTTAAGATGTAGGTCAAAAATAGTCAAATCACAATTCAAGACTGAATTTAATTCAGTCTTTTCCCAGCTCCATTATAATATGCACTACCTATAGCAAACTATATTACATTGTTGAAATCATTGGTGAATGAATAAAAAAGCTGTGGTACATTTACACAATGGAATACTATGCAACTATAAAAAAGAAGAATCTTTTACCTTTTGTGATAGCATGGATGGACCTGGAGAGCATTATGCTAAGTGAAGTAAGTCAGTTAGGGAAAGACAAATAACACATGATTTCGCTTATAAGTGGAATCTAAAGAACAAAATAAACTGATGAGCAAAGTAGGGCCAGAAGTATGGATGCATGGAACAGAATAACAGACCTCCATGTGGGGAGGTGTGTTGGGAAGGGGACAGGAAGAGATTAACTAAAGAACATACATGCATATATGCATAATCTGTGGACACAGACGATAGCATAGGGAAGGCCTGGAGGTGGGATTGGGTGGAGGGGGCAAAAAGGAAGAAAATGGGAGACATCTGTAATGCTGTCAACAGTAAAATTAAATTAATTTTTTTTTAAATCATAAGATACAAATTAATCATGAGCAATGGATTTTCACTAATTAAATAAAAAGTTATCAAAAATAATTGTTGCACTTTTAGTCAAGATGGCAACATAGATTAATGTGGTATTTACATCCTTTCACAATCACATCAAAAATACAACAGCCCTGCCCTGACCAGTGTGACTCAGTTGACTGGCCATCATCTTGTGCACTGAAGGTTGCCTACTCGCTGCCCAGTCAGGACACATGCCAAGGTTTCAGGCTTTATCCCTGATGGGGGCATGCTAAAGGCAGCAATTGATGTTGCTCTTACATCAGTGTCTCTCTCCCCTCCCCCTCTCTCTAACTCATCTACTCTAGAAAAGAATCTTACTCTTCATATATGAATGCTTGTAGATATGTTTCAGTAATTAAAGTGCTAAATTAAAGTGATTTGAACTAGTTTTTGATTTTATCAAATAATAATAATAATAATCTCTCTATATAAAAGGCTAATATGCAGTGTTCACTCGGGAGTTTGACTGGGAGACCAGGAGTTTGATCATTCACTATAACATACACTGACTGACCACCAGGGGCAGAGTGGAATGAAGCAAGGCCCTAGCTGGCAGATGGCAGCCAAGGAGGAAGGCCCCAGATGGCAGCCAGAAGGCCCCTATCAGCCCTGATCACCAACCAGTCCTAGGGACCCTATCTGTGCATGAATTTTGTGCACTGGGCCTCTAGGAAAATAATAATTGTTTATGATAGCAGAAGTGAGTATGAAACAGACACACATATGTTAAAGAGCTTATACATGCAAAAGAAGAGAAAAGGGAACTATTGGCACAATACAGGCGAATCTCAGTCAGAACAAGGTGGCATTTGTGAGGGTAGGAGCCAGAGCAACTCTGAAGGCCTCAACAGTAGAAGTTCCTTCTAGACCTCTAACTTTGAGTCTGTTTTGTTTTAAACTTCAAATTCCCAATAGATAACATCTAAATGATGTGACCAGTTCTTTAGTTAGGTGAGAAAGTTGCTTAGAGGCTAGCCCTCTGGACCAATTGGTAGAGAAGGACACCAGATATACACATTATTTTTATAATAAAAAACACAAGGTCAAAAAAATGCATATGCCATTCATGGGGAGATGTTTACTCTGCTTTGCTTTCAAGAGAAAAATTTGAGAGGCTTCAAGCTAAATGATCTCATGGTGTCTTCAAACTCTTAGTATTTTCTCAGTCAATAGATCTGCATAGGTAACCTTTGAAGGAAAAGTGAAGCACAGACAGGGGAACAAATAGCCTTGATGGGTTGAAAAGAACCATGAAGTGGAAACCAGACAACCTGGGTCCTGGTCTTAGCACTGAGCCCAACAGATCAAGTGCTTTGAGCAAATCACTTCGCCTTTCTCCATTCTATTTCTGGGGCATCTGTAAACAGAGAGGCAGGAAAGGGGTTCAACACAACATTTATTATGAGCCTGAGAAAACACCCTTAAATGACTCCATCAAATGTTTGTGGACAAAATTGAACATCTAACTTTGAATCACAGGCCCCCAGCCTAATAACAGACAGTTCTTAATGAAAGATCTCCCATTTTCCATACCCTGGCCACTTATCTAACTAGACAGACCATGTGCCTTTCTGCTCCAATGCAATGAAAGTATTTAAAAATAAGCTAAAGATCATTTGGAGAACTTGATCATGGCTTTGACTGTTTTTTTAACTCACAAAAACCATCCCTCATAAAGGCATCATGAGGGTTTAATGTCTTCTGTACACAGACACTCATAACTAGCCGGGCTCTAACACGTTTCTACTAGAATTGTATTGCTGAGAACTGTGGGTTTGACAGAGCATTACCCAGAGACAAGCCTCTGGGTGCGGAAACCCTCCTCCCCTTCTGCCTCTGTTTATGCTTTTAATTCCATTCCTGGGGAGAAGACAAAGGAGGGTCAGCTCTGACTCACCCGGTGCTGTGAATGTCTTGACCCCGGTGGGCTGAGGGGCCTGAGATGTTTACTTCATTTCCCTTTCATTCCAAACTCAGCTTGGCTCCCAGAGAAGGAAAGGAGTCCACATGACTCATTGGTCCAGAAATACTGACTGAGCGCTATTGAGTACTGTGCACTAGGACGGAAAATGAAGAAACATCTCCAGGGCTTTGGAGCTGCTCAGGGACTTTGAGGACCGGCCTGTTCTGACAGCCTGAAACAACACCAGCCCTGGGAAAGAACATGGTGGCCCTGGGAGAGTGTGGGGTGGGGAGGGGCTGAGATGGGATGGGAGGCAGCTGGAAAGTGCCTAGGGGCCTCCATGCAGAATGCATTTGAACATTGAAGAGAGGGCTGACTTTTCCCCACAGTTGAACGGTTGGAAGGGCATAGATGAGTGTCTTGAGGCAGGGTCGCAGAAATATGTGTGGAGGCAGCCATGTAGCCCTGCCCCTCCTCCAGCCCCAACCCCAGTAACAAACCTAAAAGCCTCAAATTTGGGAGGGCAGAGTCAAGTCCTGGTGTTAGACATTTTGGGAACTGGATGCCTGCCTCTCCCTTGTTAGAGTTGGGTGGCAAAGCTAACTCACAAAGAAATGGAAGAATAGGGAGCAGCACAGAATAAGGCTGAAGGCCATAGCTGCACCCCACTGGAGTGAGCTTCTGGCCCAACCCAGGGCAGAAATAATAACAGCTACTACCAATTTCAGACCACGTTCCAGGGGCCAGACACCGCTAAATGCCTTAGTTGCATGATCTCATTTAATCTTCACACCACCACCACCACCCACCTTCTCAGGGAGCTATAATTACCTCCACCTAATGATGAGGGGGTAAGTAACTTCTCTTAGTTTACACTGGTAACAAGAGAAGGGCAGATACTGACGCGGGCTTGTCTGACTTCAGATTGTGTGTTTCTCTCTTCCCGGTACTGCTTGCCAGAAAGGAAGTTGGAAAGTCTAGGAAGAGAGTGTAGGTGGAACAAGGGTGATGACAGAAGCTGGGGGAAAGAGAAGGGCTGATGGTATGGGGCTCAACATGGCAAGAGCTCAGGTTTGGTTTCCTAGAGGCAGCATCAGGGACAGTGCTCAGCACACAGTGACAGAAGAATGTCTGTTGAAGAAAGTCTTGGACAGAGACGGTCCCCAAAGGGATGATTGACAGCAGGCCCTGTGAGAGCCGTGCTTCAGAGCTGCATGGAGGGTCTCTGACTGGTCTAGGCAGAACAGTCAATGGAAGCACTGTACCATGTGAGTGATCGTGACAATAAGAGGACCATCAGGGACATGGCAAGGTCTGTGGTGCAATTCAATAGTGACTGACTGGACCATAGCCATGGGCACAGAGGCAGAGGCTGGCTTCCAGTGCCTGTTGTTTTTGGTATATCTGGACCCAGTCTTCTCCAGGTGCCTTACCACACCGAACTGCAAAGGAAGAAGAGGAGCACAGGGGTGTGAATTCTACCTTCACCCTGTGCAGTCTTCAGAAATATCATATTAAAAGCCAGTGACCAGAATAACGGAACAACCAGAATGACCAGAACAACCAGTCACTATGACACACACTGTGGCAGCCAATCAGCCCCCTTTCCCCCAACCCTGATTGGGTGAAGGGCCAGCTGGCCAACCTCCTGCAGCTCCCCTGCCAGCCCCGCTCCCAATAAGGCCCCCATCGGGCAGGGCTGGCCAACCTCCTGTGGCCCTTCCCACCCCACCTGCCCAGCCCCAATCAGCCCCCATCAGAGTGGGCCAGCCAGATCCCACCCTTGCATGAATTCATGTATTGGGTCTCTAGTTAAGAAATAAAACCTCTTGATTATTTTCAATGCTGATCAAGCTTTATTAGGTGAGATTCAACCAAAGGCAAAGTCAGTGAGGCCTGCTACTTTCCTCATATTTGCTGCACTAAGAAGCATGAAATGTGGTCCCTACCTTCAAGGGGCAAACAAAGTTGATTGTTTTGTCTTGTTTTCAACAGCTTTAGTGGGGTACAATTCACATGCCATACAATTCACTGAATTAAAGTGTACCATTCAGTCCTGGTCAGTGTGCTAAGTGGTTAGAACATCATTCTGTGCACTGAAGGGTGTTGGGTTTGATTCCTGGTCAGAACACATACTCAGGTTGCATGAGGCAACAGATAGATGGTACTCTCTCACATTGATGTTCCTCTGTCTCTCTCTCTTTCTCTCTCTCTCTTTCTCTCTTCAATGAACATATCCTCAGATGAGAATTGGGGGGAAAGGATACTATTCAATGGTTATTAATATATTCACAGAGTTGTGAGGCCATCATCACAATCAATTTTAAAACATTTCATCACCCCAACAAGAAACCCTGTATCCATTAGCAGACACTCCTTATTTCTCTTTACCCTCCCTCCAACCCCAGCCCTAGGTAACTACTAATCTTTCTGTCTCTATAAATTTGCTCCTTCAGTACTTATTCCTTTTGATAGTGAATAATAGCCCATGGCATGGATATACCACATTTTATTTATCCATTCATCAGTTGATAGACAATTGGATTGTTTCCACTTTTGGGCTATTAATATTCATGCACAAGCTTTTGGTCAGATATAAGTTTTCATTTCTTTTTTTTTATTATTTTTATTTTTTTTATTGTTCAGTTTATTAATTACATTGTTTCCCCTTTTTTATCCCCCTATATCTTCCCTCCCCCCTGTACCTATCCCACCCTCCGCCCTCACCTCCCCCTCCCCAAGGTCCTCTCCCATTGTTGCAAGATTTTTGTCCAATCTCTTGCTGCACTTCCCACAACCCTTTTCTCCCCAAGAATTATCAGTCCATTCCCTCTCTATGTCCATGTTTCTGTTATAGTCACCAGTTTATCTTGTTCATCAGCCTATCAGTTCACTTGATTTTTATGATCATTTGTTGATAGATGTATATTTGTTGTTCATAATTTATATTTTTACCTTTTTCTTCTTCCTCTTCTTAAAGAATATCTTTCAGCATTTCATATAATACTGGTTTGGTGGTGATGAACTCCTTTAGCTTTTTCTTATCTGCGAAGCACTTTATCTGATCCTCGATTCTGAATGATAGCTTTGCTGGATAGAGTAATCTTGGTTGTAGATTCTTGCTCTTCATTATTTTGAATATTTCTTGCCACTCGCGTCTGGCCTGCATCGTTTCTGTTGAGAAATCCGCCGACAATCGTATGGGTGCTCCCCTGTAAGTAACCAACTGTTTTTCTCTTGCTGCTTTTAATATTCTCTCTTTATCTTTTGCTCTTGGCATTTTAATTATGATATGTCTTGGTGTGGTCCTCTTTAGATTCCTATATTTTGGGGTTCTGTGTACTTCTTGGGCTTTTAAGTCAGTTTCTTTCACCAGGTGGGGAAAGTTTTCAGTCACTATTTCTTCAAGTAGGTTTTCATTAACTTGCTCTCTCTCTTTTTCTGGCACCCCAATAATTCGGATGTTGGCTTGCTTGAGGTTGTCCCAGAGGCCCCTTACGCTATCTTCAATTATCTGAATTCTTTTTGTTTCTTGCTTTTCCAGCTGAGTGGATTTTGCTTCTTTGTATTTCAAATCTTTGACTTGGTTCTTGTGGCCCTCTGGACTGCTTTTAGGACTTTGTGTAATATTTTTTATTTCAGTCTGTGTATGCTTGATTTCTAGTTGGTCCTTTTTTTTATCTGTGAGGGTCTGGTTCGTATCCTCAGAGGTCTTGTTCATTTCCCTGAGGGTCTCATTCATTTGCTTGTAAGTATCATTCATCTCCTTGTAATTCTCATTCATTTGCTGGTTGGTCTTGTTTATTTCCTGGTAATTCTCATTAATTTGATCGGCCTTTTGTAGGAGCCTCTTGAAAAGCCTTAAAACCGTGGTTTTGAACTCTATGTCTTGTCGTCTTTTCTCCTCCATTTCTTCCACACCTGATTTCTTTCCATATCTCTGCATGGTGGTTGCTTTATGTGGTGGATATCCTCAAAGGGACAGTGGCTCAGTCTCCCCGGTTACCTGAGGTGGGTATTCTTACTGCAATCCTTTATGGGTTGTATTCAGTGTTTTTGAATTTAAACCCAGGTTTTTGTTGTTAGCCCTAGGAGGGTTTGACCTCCAGGCCAATTGGCTGTGAAGGGAGACTGTGTTCAGGTAGGATGGGTGGAGTCTCTGGGCTGCCCGGCAGCGGCGGCGGCAGCTGGGTCCTATGCGGCGCTCGCACGCGGGTCTCTGTTGGATGGGGATGGCTGCAGACTCCTCCAAGAGAAAGCCGCTAGTCTCTTCCCCTTGCCAGACAACTCTGCCTTTCCCCAAATGTGCCTGCACACCAAAAGTCCAGCCCAGGGCTGTAAAATAGATGGTTTCCAGAACCAAGTTTCCAGGGGGCAAGTCGCAGGTTTGCGCACCGAGCCCCGCTTCCAGGGTGCGTTCCCCGGACCTCGGACCCCGCCCAGTTCCGGGTAATCTGTGCAGGGGGACCTCTCCTACCCTGGATCTCGGACCTCGCCCGGCTCGGGAAATCTGGGCAGTGAGATGCCTCCGCCCTTCTTCGTGGGCGAAATCCAGCCGGTCCCTGCTCCAGCCCCAGCCCTCGCGTGCGCGCGACCAGCGCGGCTCCTAACCTCTTTCCGACTGAAAGGCTGCGCTCCCGCCGGTGCTGAGTCTGTGTCCCACCTTTGCTCCTATTAGTGGAGTTTACATTCAGCCAGCTTTCTGGCGATTCTGGGTGCTTGTCTGTTCTGCTGTTATGTTGTAGTTTTTAAATCGTTGCGCGGGGCAGAACAATAGGTGTTTGCTTATGCCGCCATCTTGGTGTTCTAAGTTTTCATTTCTTTTGAGTACATAACTAGAAGTGAAATTGCTGGATTATAAGGTAACTCTATGGATAACTTTTTGAGAAACTGCCAGACTGATCAAAGCAGCAGAGCCATTTTACATTCCTGTCAGCAATGCACAAGACTCCAACTTCTCCACATACTCACCAACATGCATTATTATCTCTTTTTTTGTCTTACAGGCATCCTAATGGGTGTGGTATCTCTTTGTATTTTGATCATATTTGCATAATGACTAATGATATCGAGCATCTTTTCATGTATTTATTGGGCATTTCTATGTTCTTTGGGAAAATGTCTATTCAGATTTTGGGGGGCCCATTTAAAAATTAGGTTGCCTTTTATTATTTAGTTACAAGAGGCCTGGTGCACAGATTCATGCACCAGTGGGGTCCCTCCTCCTGGCCTGCATTCTCTGACATTCTGGGACCTCTCGGGGGATATAGTAGTGCACAAAGTGGCAGGTAGCCAGGGAGGAGCCCAAGCCCAGGCCAGGTACCACGCTGCTCCTGCTCATCCCGGCCCCACTGTGCCTACTGCCACCACTACTAGCTAGCACACTGCTGCAGAGGCAGGAGAAGCTCACACCGCTGGAGCTGCCCTAACCATCTGTGAGCCCAGCTTCTGGCACCCATCAGTCAGCTAAGCGGACTCCCCTTGTGGGAGCACACAGATCACCAAGGGGAAGCTCCTGTGTTGAGCATCTGACCCCTGGTGGTCAGTGCGCATCATAGCAACTGGTCCACCAGCCATTCGGTCATTCAGTCATTCGGTCTCTTAGGTTTTTATATATATGCTAAACTCGTGTGGCTGGAATGGGGGGTGTCCCTCAGTCCAGCCTGCACCCTCTCCAATTTGGGACCCCTCAGGGGATGTCCAACTGCCAGTTTAGGCCCACAGGATTGGGCCTAAACTGGCAATCTGACATCCCTCTCACAATCCAGAACCGCTGGCTCTTAACTGCTCACCTGCCTGCCTACCTAATTGCCCCTAACCACTTCTGCCTGACAGCCTAATTGCCTCATAACCACTCCTCTGTCAGCCTAATTGATGACTAACAGCTCCCGTGCCAGCCCGATCACCTCCAACTGCTCTCCCCTGCCATGACCCACCTCCTCCGCTGGGACCTGCCTCCTCTGCCCAAGGCAGCAGAGACACCAGGACCGGCTTCCTCTGCACTGCACAGAGCCACAGGACCCTACACCCCACCTCTGCTGTGTGGGTGGCCATCTTGTGACATTCATCTTTGTGGCAGCCATCTTTGTAGTGGCAATCTTGTGGCAGCCATCTTGCGACAACATCATATGTGAGCACCACCTAGGCTTTTATTAGTATAGATAGATAAGATTTCTTAATGATGAGTCACAAATTTTTTCCCCATTCTGTGATTTGTTGTTTCACTTTCTTGATGGTGTCACTTGCAACACACAAACAAAATAAATTTTAAAAATGTGTTTTTACTGATTTTTTAGAACAAGAGGAAGGGAGCAGGAGAGAGAGTTTAATCGGCTGCCTCCTGCACACCCCTTATAGATTTACACCTGTTTATCTTTAAAGAGTTTTATAGTTTTAGTTCATATATTTAAATCTACTACTTTCTTTGAGTTCCTTTTTTTAGTATAGTGTGAAGTAGGGTCCAAATCCATTCTTTCACATATGAAAATCCATTTGACCCAGCAGTATTTGTTGTAAACATTATGCTTTCCCTCATTTAATGCCTTGGCATGCATGTGAAAAATCAGTTGACCAGTGTTCCATCTTGTTTAAGAAGCAGTTACATAACTGAAAAGGACAAGGTACTCCATATGGCTTGACGTTGCCATAGGTATCACTTATGTTAGATTTAAAGAAAAATATTCAGATGATTAAATTTTTCAGAGACACATTAATCAGTGCTAAGAATGGCAGAAGGTTTAGCCCTGGGTGGTGTGGCTCAGTTGGTTGGAGTGTTGTCCCATACACCAAAAGGTGGCAGGTTCCATTTCTGGTCAGGGCACATACCCAGGTTTCAGTTTGGATCCCTAGTTGGGGTGTGTGCAGGAGGCAACCAAATGATGTCTCTCTCTCTCTCTCTCTCTCTCTCTCTCTCTCTCTCTCTCTCTCCAACTTTTTGATTTTTAAAGAATGGCAGAAGGTTTAGAAGCATAAAAATGCGACATAATAAATGTCAAGGGTTTCGTTGTTTTGTTTTGGGTTTTTTT
Organism: Antrozous pallidus; assembly: GCA_027563665.1. NCBI lineage: Eukaryota > Metazoa > Chordata > Mammalia > Chiroptera > Vespertilionidae > Antrozous > Antrozous pallidus. Next base: position 96,352,364 of record CM050516.1, on the reverse strand, counting down.
AGCAGACATTTAGAACAAAATCTAAGAAAAAGAAGGATCTGTGTTTAGGAACTAGTTGTAGAGTAGTTTTTTACTCCTGTATGATGCAACCTCTGTCACATGGGTGGGGTGAGCACTTCCTTCTCACGCTAGATGCTTCTGCCATAAGGAGTGTGACCCTCCTGGTCTTGCTCTACTTCTCACTTCTCCGGGGGGCGGGGGGGATAATTTAATTGTATTAGTGAATTTAAAAAAGAATAAATTGGGTCTTCTCAATGTAACTTACTTCTTCACTTTTTCCTCTTGGGCATGAGCTATCTACAGGGAATTACAAGGCTCCTCTGCTTTATGATGGATCTTAGGTCATGGGGGAAAGAAGGAGAATGGTGGGAGTCTTCATGCAAATTGGCATTCTCTGTGAATGGATGATTCGTGTGTATAATTCAGCGAATTATGCAATGCACTTGCTCACAGATATGAGCCATGTCTTACGACTTTGCCTTTACCTGCATCAGAGCTAAGATGGGAAAAACAGGTGTCATGAACTGAGCCCACTCAGAGACCCCATCATTTGTTGTAGAGGCCAGGAAATTGAGTTTTCAGCCCAAAATAACATAGGGAAGTTTTTGGTGGGGCCAGGGTCCATGGGCATTGGCCCATGCAAGATGTTTGTAGAGGTTCACACTGAGTCAGTGGGTTCTTACAGTTGTGGGTTCTTAGCAGTTGTCTTTTAACATTGTGCCCTGAGCAGAAACTTATGATGGTTTTGTCCACAGGAGAGTGGCTGTACTCACAGAGTTAAGATTGAATGACAGGCAGCTTCAAGCAAACAATGACCAGGTCATAACTGCCTTAAACAAAGGTGCTTGGGTCACATGGTTGACCAAGGCACATGCCAGTCTAGCCAGTCCCATGTGGCCATGTTGGCCTCAGCAGAGAAGCAGTAGTCCCTATGCAGGCTGTTGCAATTCATTATGAAGAAGCAGCTTTGACTTGTGTCACAGGCCAAGGTCCATGGGCATTGGCCCGTGCAAGATGGAGTTAGAACTTTGAAGGCCTTGGTAGGCAGAACCTGTCAGTTCCTCTGAAACTACTAGGTAGCACAATTTCCTGTGTGTTATAGACATTAGCTGGGTTTGAGCTTCTCATCCTTGATGTCAGCTCAGATTGGCAAGGTCACCTTTTCCCCAAATTCCATTTGGGGTCAAAGTTGTTTAAGAGAAAAGTACAGGCCCAAAATGGTATCACTTGTGCTAAATGCCCATGGCCTGGTTGCAGTTTCAACCTTAACCAGAAATGTAATCTTAATCAATCTGAAATTTTCTGGTCAATGCCATTGAAGTAATCTGTCAGTTGAGCCATCTTGATGATCCCTATAGGAAGATGAGGAAATATGCATGATAAAATTTTTGCCTTTTTCTTCCCTTAAAAGACTTTCTGGATTAAAAATAATCCTTCCTTTCTTTCTTCCTTCCGTTCTTTCTTTCTTTCTTTCTTTCTTTCTTTTTTCTTTCTTCCTTCCTTCCTTCCTTCCTTCTCCTCCTCCTTCCTTCCTTCTTCCTTCCTTCCTTCCTTCCTTCCTTCCTTCCTTCCTTTTTTCTTTTCTTTTCTTTTTTCTTTTTTCTCTCTAATACCTCTCTTGCCCCACCCTTTTAGTTGCTAGATGGGATGCTTCCCAATTCATTTGAATTGCTTAATAAAGCAAATAGGATCTTCAAATTTCCTAGGTTGAATTTTGTTCTTTAACAGGGTCAAAGAGGTGTGTCTGGAAGAACTAACTTTGTATTCACAAGGCTTATCCTCGGGTACAAGAGAAGAAAGTAGTAAAAGCATTAACAGGTGTGTTTCAAGGTATTACAGTTATGTCAGTGGGCATTTGGGTCCTGTGCCTGGGTCCTGAGGGAACAGGGCCAAGAAATTTATGGGATTCACAAGTCAAGAAAATACAGTGTCTTGAGCAGTCAAGATGAAGGCATTGGTGCTTTCTAGGCCACAGGGGCAAAGGTTTAAAGTCCAGTAGCTCCTGGCCAGAATCAACAGAGGGTGATTTTCCAACTGAAGCAAATGTTCAGAAGGTCCTTGGTCCTAAAAATTCCAAAGTAAAGTATCCTCCTTTGTGACCCAGAACTAAAAATGTCTGCTCAGGAGATAGAGCAGAAGCGGTGCTACCAGATGGGGCTCACCCTCAATGCAACACTGAAAGTCCAGGACTTCCAGGCTAGAGGAACAATGCTTATGCAAATTTGCAAGCTCTGCAAGAAGGCAACAGTGTCTCAATGCCCTTCTCAGAGAGTGCAGGAAGTATACACAGGTGGACTCTTGCCTAGTTTAGGTAAACACAGTGCCAAAATCAATGCATTGTGCCAAAATTTATCTCTTACTAGGAGCTTTCATTCAGTTGAGATTAAGTTCATGAGCTGTGGATTCCAAATGACTGAAGTCACTGAGAGACAAAATGATGAAGTAGAAGCCAAGATTCTGTTTGTCTTTCCCCCTCCCCTCAGGTAGAATAGTTCTTGGGCAGCACTAAATAACTGGAATTTGAGAATACAACTTTGCTTAGGATAACTACTGGAGATTGAATGGTTCTGTCAACTGGAGCTGTTAAAGAAAAAATTATTCTTTCCAGCACTTGTTAAAGAAAGGTAAGGCAGACTTTATTCAGGGGAAATATCATGAGGAATATTGGGACCACAGCAATGGAGTTTTGCAGTAAGGGAGAGAGATTGGATTCAACTCAGAATACAAGGAAAAGTGAGGATATGTAGTCAAGAAGCTGATGGGAGTCAGTGTGTAATAAAATAAAATAATCAGTCTTTCTAACTGCATCTTGCTTGTGCCTGCCCAGCTCCCATAACATGCCTAGTTGTTCACATAGATATGCTAATCATTAAAGGAATCTAACCTGTAGCCTAGGAATTATTGAAATAACCTCCCTGCTCAAAAGTACTCCCCAAGGAGATAAGGAAGGTATGTATAAAAATAATGCTTGCTTATCAAAAGATTTACAGGTATCTCATGACTGGGAAATTCACAACTAGAATTTAAAGTTTCACCGTTCCCCTTGGACCCTTGCTCATGTCCAGATGTCTGTAGTCATCAGTCACCTCCTAACCTCAAACCCCTCCCATTCCCCCTTCCCCTGACATAAAAGAAGCCTGAATTCTGTACTTTCTCAAGATGGTTAAGCTTTTACTTGATTACAAGTGGATGGAAAATCACCAAGAGGAAATATCAGGAATAAGGGGAAATTTTGGTTAACTTGTCCTAACAGGAATCTTGTTGAAGACTGGCCAGAATAATCAGATATCAACTGGGGATGATGGAGGGTGAGGAACCTGATTAGAAATCACAGATGATTAGATATCAAGGATGGGGAATTCTGGCTGAACTGACCGAGCAGGATTCTTGCTAAAATTGAGCTCTTGCCCTGCCTGGTTTGGCTCAATGACTAGAGCATAGGACTGCAGACTGAAGGGCCCGGGTTCGATTCCAGTCAAGGGCACATGCCTAGGTTGTTGGCTTAATATCCAGTAAAAGGCATGCAGGAAGCACCCAATCAATGATTCTCTCTCATCTTTGATGTTTCTACCTCTCTTTCCCTCTCCATTCCTTTCTGAAATCAATAAAAATATATATATATTTGAATTTTTTTAAAATTGAGCTCTTGAAAACATGACCAAGAGCTGGGCTTGGTTGAAAACAGGCTTAGAGGAGCCTACTTAAGAGTTTGGTCCAGGAGAGAATCTTTGTCAAGGGTATGGGGATCTATGAGGTCTGTACTTGATAAGCTACGTATTCTGTTAATTGATCAAGCTCTTTAAAAGTGAGGCAGTTGAGGTTTGGCATTGAATTAGTAAAACTCCCAAGGTCCTGAAGGAATTCACCATCCATTGAGAGTCCAGGGTACAGCTTCTGAAGGAACCCCAGTTCAACCCAACCATCAGGAAGTTCTCTGGCTGAGTCTCAACACAGTAAGAAATGGAAGAGGATGAATTTCAGACTTTAATTTCCTTAACTTCAACTCATAAAACCAAGTGAATTTGATTATGAAGATTAGCTTCTTTGAACTTAGACTTGCCAAGGAAATTGACTCTTTGAACTTCAAATTCTCCCAGGGAATTTCATTATGAGGGACACTTATATTAAATTCTGAGGCATTCCTAAATTGTTGACAATTCCCATTTTATTATGGAATTGTTTTTATACATTTATAATTGGGAGATCTCAGTGAGTCATTCAATATCAACGAAGAACCTGCTCTGCTATGTTGGAAAATGTGGTTTGACATAATTTGGGATGGGAAAGTGAGTCAGTTTTCAACCATCGGTACAGAGAAATCTTGGTTTTATTTAACTAGTGGACTGTTCAGACCCATTTCAGAACCTTCTGGGTCGTCAGAGGTCCCAGGAAGATACTCAAAGGCACAGCTGGTTCTGGGAAGTGGGCACTGGGGGAGAAGCACTGCTGTTCTGATTCAGTGCAGATCTCCAGCCTGGGGAGGGTAAGCTGGAAGCCATATTTTTGGTTGACTCTTGGCTTAAGGGCTAAAACCCATGGGTTCAACATCCAGGGTTGTTAGAAATAATTTGTCCCCATTCTGGGTATGAAGTGTGGCATTCCTGACTTTTCTCTGTCTCCCCACAGGAGCATTTCTTGGTATATTAAGAAGCCCATTTGCCCACTGACTCCATCCACATTCTCCAATCTGGGCTTTGTTAGTAATAAAGGTGTTGTGATGAGTTTTTCACTCCATCCACTTTTTTTTTTTTGTCTTATTGACAATTGGTTGTGAATGCAAAGTAGAAAAGAATGGTCCTATTTAAACCCACAAAAGAACAGCATCTTCAAGTTGCATAGTAGTTGACAAAGCTTATTTTTAATACTTATACACACACCTGTGTGTACTATATAAAATACTAGAGGCCCGGTGCATGAAATTCATGCACTTGGGGGGGACAGGTCCCTGAACTCGGCCTGCACCCTCTCGCAGTCCACAAGCCCTTGGGGGATGTCCAACTGACAACTTAAACCTACTCCCCTAGTGGCCTGTCAGTTCTGTGATGGTCAGTGTGCATCATAGTGACCAGTCATCCCAGTTTGGTCAATTTGCATGTTAGCCTTTCATTATATAGGATAATTTTATAAATATTATAAATAGAATATTTATATATTTTATAATATTTCCCATATTTTATAAAATAATTTCATAAAATATATATATTGGTATACATATGAAATATATAAATGTAAGATATATATAAAAATATACATACAATATGCACATACACAGTTTAACTTACAATTATAAGTCTCTATATAATACACATCTATATTTTTTTATAATGCACATCTATTTTAACCTTTACCTTGCTTAATAATATATTTTTAAATGTCCCTAGTTCTCAGACTGAGAGTGTTGTGGAGTGGAGATGAGTGAATGACCACTGAAGCCCAGACCAAATTAAAATTTAGGGAGCCTTTATTAGCCAGGCTGGTGACTGCTCTGTCATTCTCCACACAGGGAGACCAGAGAGTAGCCCCGACCCATTGTGCAAGATCATTTTTAAGCACATTAACCACATCCTATTTTTTCAGAATAAGTAACCCAAGGTAAAAGTTTTTTCCAAGCTGTGTCAGGATCATGCCATTGACAACCATGTTGTTCACAGGGTCATCCTATTCTTCAGAAAGCTGACAGTGTTCTATCTTGCAAGAAGGCCTACATGCTGGGAAGGGTCCATAAGACTGTATCTCAAGGCCTGGCCTGGTGTCAGCACTGACAGCTCTATCTGGGGCATAGTCCACAGCCTCTCTGGAGTGCTCAAAAATTCCCACTTTACAACATTCCCCACTGGAATCATTGACTCTTTTGGGTCATTGTTGGTGAGGGAGTTATATTGACCCATGAAGACTATAAGCTTGATAGAGTTAATTCTCAGCTAAATAAAGTCAGTGGGCCTTTATAAGATAAGGGCCCAGAATGAGGTCCAGGACTAATCTTTTGAGAGTCTGAAGAGTCCTGGACTGTCTACTTTTCCTGGGCTGTCTTAAGCCAGGTGTGATGAAGCCACATCGGGATCCCATTGACCTTGACTGCTGTGGGGGTGGTCCTTTCCAGGTAGGAGTCAGTCCTTGTGTAGCAAATTTCTTTAACAAAACAGAGTCACCAGGGTAGAAGGATGGATCAGATCAGACATGCTTCTGGACTGCTTTCTGGGTGGACGGTAAAGCCTGTAAGAACTTGAGTAAAGATTGGTTATGGATTTCAGCTTTTCTAGATTGGGTTTCCATGTAAGCTGGTGAGGTGGGTAGGTCAGGGTTTGGAAGAGTCACTGTAATCTATAGAGGCCCCACTGGTGTTAGGGCAGCCTCCCAGGCTGCTTTATCTGCAGTCTCGTTCTCTCTTACTTCTGGGGAGTCCCCTGGTAGAATTCCAAAATTTTAAACTAGCACAGCAAAATTATAAATCAAGGAAAAGCAATTAAAAGTTCTCTACTGTCTTGCCCCTAAAGCAGGGTTTGCACTATCTTTAAACAAATTAAACAACAGAAAGAGATAACAAATACTCTCATGTGTATAGCCAGACACCACAAAGTAGCTTCACTTCACACAGACTCTCACAATTACATTTCTACACCAGACAGTTCAAAAAACATGCAGGGGAGTACAGACAAGATGAATTAGACTGATAGAAACAATTAGACCACAATAACACAGAATAACAAAGACAATGACAACCAACAGAGGATTGCTGGGCACTGTCGTGCACCGGGATCTGGTCTTGGAAGTAGCGCTGCATCCAGCCTTCCAGAGACCCTAGAAGGGCACCCACAGAACCAGAAATAAGTTTCTTACTGGTAAGAACCAGATCCAGGTGGCTCTGATCAGACTCAATCAGGAAATTTAGCAGGTGGGGCCTCCAACCATTCTCAGTCCTGGGGCTGAGGAACATCTCTCAGAGTTCTCCCCCTAAATCAGAGAGTTTGGGGACCCCAATAGGCCCCCGTCACAGGACCAGTCAAAGGATGGTTATCTCGATGGGGCCTCCAAATGTTGTGGAGCAAAAGCGATTGAACAACCACTAGAGCCCAGACCAAATTAAAATTTAGGGAGCCTTTATTAGCCAGCCTGGTGACTGCTCTGCCGTTCTCCACACAGGGAGACCAGAGAGTATCCCCAACCCTTTGTGCAAGACCATTTTTAAGCACATTAACCACATCCTGTTTTTTCAGAATAAGCAAACCAAGATAAAACAGTTTTTCCCACGCTATGTCAGGATCATGCCATTGGTGACCATGTTGTTCACAGGGTCATTCTGTTCTTCAGAAAGCTGACAGTGTTCTATCTTGCAAGAAGGCCTACATGCTGGGAAGGGTCCATGAGACTGTATCTCAAGGCCTGGCCTGGTGTCAGCACTTACAACTCTATCTGGGGCATAGTCCACGGCCTCTCTGGAGTGCTCAAAAAATTCCCATTCTCTAACAAGAGCAGAGATTCTCCAACTCAAGTATTCATTAAAACCACCTGTTAAAACACAGATTGGTGGTCTCTGGCTCCAGTTTCTGATCCAGTAGGTGGGGGATCGTACCCAAGAATTTGCATTTCTAATAAATTTCCAAACTTTGAAAATGACAAGAAAACAATAGGAGCATATTGATGCTATGACGCAATTATCCTTGAATAATAATTTAATGTCATATTTAAAGGACCTGTCTTTCCTTATTGATCTTAATTATGCTGTCATGTCTACCCTATATAATAAAAGGCTAATATGCAATCGACCGAATGGCAGAACGACCGTTCACTATGACACGCACTGACCCTCAGGGGGCTGACACTCAATGCAGGAGCTTAGGGGGAGCACTGCTCAGCCAGAAGCCAGGCAGACAGCTGGCAAGCACAGCGGCAGTGATGGGAGCTTCTCCCACCTCGGCAGCAGCACTAAGGATGTCTGACTGCTGGGCCTAAGCCATCAGTCAGATATCCCCCGAGGGCTCCCGAACTGCAAAAGGGCACAGGCCGGGCTGAGGGACCCCTGAGTGTACAAATTTTGTACACCAGGCCTCTAGTAGATATATAAGCTCAGAGGTTATGAAGGCCAGCCACTAGTTGGCCACCTTCATTCTTCGCTCGCTAGCAACTGGAGGGTATTCCATGGTTGAAGTAGGCAGTAGCTAATGAACACTTGGTCAGATACTATTTTGAATGGCAGCCTTCAAGTTCTGCAGAAAATATGACATTCCCCAAAGTGTTGGAATGGCTGAACACAGAGGCATATGTCTCCACCAGAGAACCAGCCTCAAGTCTCCTTTCCCTGATGTCCTTTGAAGGTTGGATGTAGTAACAAGAAGGGAAATTGAATAACCAGAAGTTTGAACACTACCTTCTTTGATGCATACACATTCTTCTTGTCCCAGGCATCATTTAGATTAAATGTGACAAGTGTTTGGGATCATGATCTTTGCTTTCAGCATGTCCTTGAAGAGGAAAAGTGAAACTGCTCATTTTGAAAAGGAAGGTGTCAGGTCTAAAACGGAAACACAAACAGATAAAACCCAGAAAACAAAAACATATATTGAGAGAGAGTAGGTAAGGAGATAATGGTGAAGCACTCGGACACTTTTGGAGTTTAAGAGGCTCTGCTCTGGGGCTGCACATCCATAAGTCTCTTTTGAGAGATCCCTTGTGTGTAGGGATGCCACACAGGCCTGCCCATCGCTGATTAGTTTGGGGACAGAGCTTGACTCAAATAGCCAGGACTATAAAGGTTCTTGATTCTTGAGAGGGATGACTCGCTTAAATCAGATCAAAAGCAGCTGACAGAACAGTGTAGAAATGGAAACACAGAAAGAGCAACAGGAGACCAAGAATTAAAAAAAAAAAAAAGGCAGAAGGAGGAAGGAAAAAATAGACAGAGAAGCAGAAAGGAGAGGTGGAGGAAGGAGACTGCTTAAGTGTCAGACGGATCCCCAGGCTGGTTCCCCTTTTGCAGCTCCTGTGCTTACCTCTTCTACATCCTCTGAGAGCCCTTACTGGTCTGCAGAAGCTTTCCTTGTCCTTACAATAAGCTCCTAGAAACTGAGATAACATGAGTGTGTTTCCAGTTCCTGCAAACATATCTTTATAATAGAAAGAGCGACAAGAACTTGTTATAGAATATAATCTTGGGCCCAAACCAAAAAAAAAAGAGATGTAATATGAGTAAATTGTGAGTTGCTTCATTTCAATTTTAAAAATTAATCAGATCTGTCTGGACAGTAGATTAATCAGTAGATTAATTTGAGGGGAGCTTAATCTATTGAAAATCCAGCATCTGGGGGGAAAAATAAAAGCAAACTCAGTCTTAGCTTGCCTTACCAGGATTTTAGTGTGGAAAATGAGAGAGAGGGGGGAGAGGAGAGGGACAGGGAGGGAGAATGTCCCTAACTAGACAGCATGTGGGCACATAGCAACAAGAATGGTTAGCCCTGACTGGTGTTGCTCAGTGGGTTGAGCGTCCTTCTGTGCACTGAAGGTTGCTGGTCAAGGCATATATCTAAGTTGCAGGTTCAATCCCTATTCAGGGTGCCTATGGTAGGCAACCAATGGATATTTCTTTCTCAGATCAATGTTTCCTTCTCCCTCTTTCTTCCTCTCTCTAAAATCAATAAAAACATTTTTTTTAAGAGTGGTCAACGGCAGCACAGTTTAGGTGGCCTCCCAACATAGATCCTAGACGTCCTGTACCTCCTATACAGCCCCTCACCTCATCTTATTTTATTTGCTCAGTGACCATATTCCATGCCAGACTGTATGCTTCGTGAACACAAGGACATATCTGTCTTGTTCTTGCTCTGTTCCTAGCACCTGGCACAGTGATGAGTATGGTTGGTTCTCTTGAAATATTTATTGAATAAATGAGAAAAATCACACCATATGAATAATTGCAAAGTAAAATGGTAACATGAAATTTGGAAAGAAAGAAACCCAAGTGGACTGGATTCTGGTTTTTGAGTATGTGCAAGATTTTCCAGTGGAAGAAGGAGGAAGCTTGTTTGGGTTGCTCATGGAGCAGTGAGCATGGTGTGGGAGGCACATGAGGCCCTGGCTGGTACTCACAGCCCTGAGCTCACTTCCCAGTGCACAGGAGTCTGGTCACTTAGACCTGAGCCATCATTTCATTCTTTCTAAGTTCTGTTCAGGATTCAACGTGTAGTGGCCTATTACATGATGGCCGGGCATTAGGAAGAGAGAGGTGGGGGGTTTTCTTTCACCAAACTCCCCAACATTTACAGACATCAAACATAGAATGGCTTGTCTCATAAAACAGTGGATTCTCTGTTAATATAAATCTCCAAGCAGAGTTGGACAGCCACCTGCTATGTGTGTTGTTGTGAGGATTCTAGGGGCGGGTGAGGTTCGACAAGGGTGACATTTAGCTCTAACAATTCTATGGAATTTAGAATTTTATGGAAATTCTAATGGCAGGCTGAGTGTTTCACCTTGGACATGCAGAATGTGAATCAAAGGAAGAAGTGGTTTCTGACTTAATCTGTGGCCTGTTAAGTATATGACTTAATCTTCCTGAGCCTCAGCTTTCTCAGCTGCTAAGTGGGATAATAATACCTGTCCTTCCTCCATTAAAAGGTTGGCCAAGATCAAACAAGATGATGTTTGGATTTCAAAAGTGTCAAGTGTTCTACAAATATTGGGGGGAGAACTGGAAATTCTGAAGAACCATGTCTTCTGAAGTCCAGGCCAAGACGCTGTCAGGCTAAAACAAGTGTTTTACCTCAGTTCCCTCTGGACATCTTAGAGAAATGTTGTACTTCTCCCTCTCTGTCCCTGCATGGTGATAATAGGGCTGTTAACGGGTTCTTTTTAGTTGTAGTGATTTCACTTGGTACATAAATGTCAAGTTCCACCTGACTCGAAGTTAACATATAATGTCTCTTCCTTTTCCTCATGAGTACAATTCTGTTAAATTATCCCTTATGCTCACATTGATTTTTTTTTTCAGTTTTAAGTCTTAAAATAGCATATTCTGCCCAACTGCTTTCCTGCTTTCAAGGCAATGAGAATGGCGCCTGGCATTGTGGGAGTTTCATGCAAATCATAGTGAGGCTGGCTGTGCTTCAAGACAGTGAGAGCACCGCCAAATAGGCGTTTATCAAGGACAGCCTGACAGTCGCCGGGTTCTAAATTACCTTACATCGCAACCTTTCATTCCCAACACCCTGTCACCCTCTTGCAACCCAAATGGAACCACGAGATGGGTTTTATTAGCCCCATTTTACTGAGAGGAAAAACTAAGGTACCAAACAATTAAGTGTCTTTACGTAGGTCGCTTGGTCCCACCAGTGCTGGACCTAGCTTACCAAGTTTGCTTCCTACTAGCACATTACTCTTGCTACTGAATCTTCAGACATCATCAGATGATGCCACCTTTTCCATGGGTTGATTCTACTCCAATCCACTCATGATCATGGTGTGTAGATCTTACTAAGAAAGGCTCTGACCTTGATCATGACACCTTAGACAATCCAAAAAAAGCCGAGGCAAGGGAAAGGTCCTCAGGCCGGGTGCATGTGGTTGAGTTGGTTGGAGCATAGTCCCATACACCAAAAGATGGTGGGTTTGATTCCTGGTCAGAGCACATAATCAAGTTGTACAGCAACCAATTGATTTCTCCCTCTCTCTCAAAATCAATTTAAAAATTATTTAAATTAAGGGTCCTGAGAACTAGAGGAAATAACTAGAAGAGCAAGCTTATCTCTGCTGTGAATTCCAGTGGTCAGCCCTGAAAGCTTATCAGAATAATAGGGAACAAGCTTAATGTCTGGCTGAGTAAAAGGGGTACATCTGCCACAGGTATACATTGACTTGCAATTTAAAATAACTGTAACATTATCACCTGATCTGGTCACAAATTTGGTGACAACCCAGAGAGGTATGTATGACAGATGAGGGTGTGGAAGCTGGGGTGGCTCTCTCTCCACTTTATAGAAAATCAGCCGAGATTAAATGGCATCCATGGTCATGTAGCTAGTAAATTTCAGAGCTCCCCATCAACTCTGGTTTTTGGACAAAACTAGCAGATTTTGCCTGCTCTAGCCTAGAAGAATCTTAAGCATTGACTCTCACTTACAGTGATAGACTTAGGAAGTTTCTTTTCAGTCTCCCAGAAGCAATACCAGAGAGGCAACAAACACTGTCTCTGAGTCCCTCTCTGCAAAAGGCTGACCCTCCGTCGGCATCAACAGCAGGCTCGCTCACACGTTTCCCCTTCAAGGTGATAGTGAAGCAGCCATCTTATATAAAAACTGCTGTTTGAATTTTAACCCTGCTATTTTGGCTTCCGTAAAGGCTTGCTTGCTTAATTGATATGGAAAATGAGACTACTCCCATTCCAGAGAGGCCGTGGACTATGCCCCAGACAGAGTAGTCAGTGCTGACACCAGGCCAGGCCTTGAGATGTGGTCTCAAGGCCCCTTCCCAGCACTTTCCCAGAAGGCCCAGAAGTCTCATTCCAAATTTGGGAGACAAAAGAGCTAGGAAAAGTATAAATATAAAAGGTTTCCTCCATATGGGGGGAGGGGGGCAGAATATGAAAGGCACATTTTTCTCTGGCCCTGCCCTTAATAAAATGTAACTCCCTTTCTCTAAGCGTGGCTTGGTTTTTTTCTGTAACGATAGAGGCTGTTTTCCCTGCATCCGGCTTCTCCGTGAGGACCCCAGTGATGAAGCTGGGAGTGTTTGTTATCAGCTTTTAGACCATCTAGGGCAGTGGTTCTCAACCTTTCTAATGCCGCGACCCTTTAATACACTTCTTCATGTTGTGTTGACCCCCAACCATAAAATTATTTTGTTACTTCATAACTGTAATTTTGTTACTGTTATGAATCGTAATGTAAATATCTGTGTTTTCCAATGGTCTTAGGCAATCCTGCTAGCGACCCACAGGTTGAGAACCGCTGCTGTAGAGCCTAAGACCATAAGAAAACACAGATATTTACATTATGATTCATAACAGTAGCAAAATTACAGTTATGAAATAGCAATGAAAATAATTTCATGTTTGGGGGTCACCACAACATGAGGAACTGTATTAAAGGGTCGCAGCATTAGAAAGGTTGAGAACCATTGATTCTCCTGCCTAGAGGGAGAAGGGATTTCCCAGAAAACACTCTTGCACAAGAGCCCTCTCTTTTTTGTCCCTCCCTCCCCATCCTGCACCTCAGTGAAGAGCTCCTCACCTGTCACCAATACCCCTTCCTAAACCGCCCAGCCAGCCTGCAGCCCACACTCCTGCTCTCTCAGCAAGCAGCCTCTCCTCAACACAGGTCAGGGCCAGGGCCTGCGGCAGCGAGGAAAGGCAGGGATCGCCCCAGGGAAGTGCAGATCTACAGGGAAGCCTCAGAAGCTCTTCTAAAAGGCTTCCAGGTGGTCCCAGAAAGCCCCCTGCCCCCTCCCAGCACTGGGCTCAGCCTGCAGCACAGGGAACTTCTCCGCTGCAAGTTGAAACAGGACTCCCCGCCTCCCCTCTCAGCAGCCGGGCTTTAAATAGGATTAATGAGAGAACATGCTAAACACTGCTCTGAGAGGTTCCAGAACAGGCAGCCCAGACTTCCTCTCAAGCTGCCATTTTGGACCAGCTCCCCACTGCCTGCCCTTCACTTAGAGCTAGCTCCTCCGCATCAGCATTCCCGCTCTGCTGGGAACCTCACCTTGGGATCTCAAAGACAAGATGCAGCCCCACTGACCTCCCCAGTCCCTCCTCTGCCCACAGCTGGTGCCAGAAAGCTCATTAATTTTGCTTATCTTCTTGGATAAAATTCAAACACTTTCCCCCTAGGGAAGGGGGAGGGAGGTGGAGCTGGGAAGGAAGAAGTATGAAGCTGTGTGGGAAAGAGCTCTATTTGGTGGCAATACCAGTAGCCCCAAGAACTATGGTAAATGTCATTTAATCTGCTCTATGTGCATTCCTATATCTCTGCCTGTGGAATTACACTGTCAATGTCACTAAAACTGAGGATCTGGGGGCAAGAGAATTGACCAAGTTCATGCAGCTACTAAGTACAGTCTAATTCAAACCCAGATCTCACCTCCAGTCTGGAGGTGAGAATAGAATTTCAAAATGCTATTCGCCTCCCCTTGCACCTTGCTGAGTCTGCTCCAGGTCAGATCAGGAGCTGATTCCACTGGGGAGATTTAGGGTGCAAAAGGCTCTGGATCTGTATTGGGGGAGGAAGCTGGTGAGGAACAACAACTGCAGGGGGTTCCTGTCTGGCGGGTGCTGTGCTATACACATCAGAAGTATCAAACCCTCCCAGCCACACAGGCATGTGGGCACTGGTACCAGAAACCTCAGGCTAACGGATGCTGTTTCCCACTTTGCCTTGACTGTACTCAAGGCAAAAGGGAAAAATCCCTCCAAGTTTACCTCTCTTCTGGATGAAATGCTCTCCTAAAGGCGCTGCAGCAGTCCTGAGCTGTTTCCAGCCACCTGCCAGTTAAAGAGTCAGAAAATGCTAGAACTGACCGTGGAGATAACCTGAGGCAGCTGCCAGCACTTGCCTCTCCTCTGTCCTTTTCCCTCCTCCTCCTCTATTTTTTTCCAGTGATAAGATTGAGGCCTTCTCATAGAAACTACATTCAGTCTGGAAATAAAGCAAAGTATGTGGCCTACTCCTAGAGAATTTGATATACGAAGTAAAGGGAGGGAGGTTAATCCCAGAAGACATGTGGGGAGAATGGCAGTACAAGCTGAGAGGTGCGGGGACCTGGAGGATTCAATTAGAAAGCCAGGTGGGCCAGCAGGAGCCCAAGCCCAAGACAATCCTTTGTCCCAGACTCTCCTTTGTCTCTGATCCCACCAACTCCTAGGGGACAACATGGGCCTTTCCATTACGACTTCCTGAGAAATGACTGAGTCGATGTGTAAATTAAATTTCAACACACAGGATGTAAAAGCTTTTGCTATTTGTTTCTGCCCCCCTGGGAGGAGGAAACGAGCGAGCCAACATTCCCCATGGGTAACTAAATGATTTCCCTGGAGTCCTGGTCTCATGTGTTCTATTTGCTTAAATGAGTTTAGGGCTATAGCAAATGTAAGCTTGACAGGACCCATTTGCCAAAGATCTCCCTCAGAACTGACAAAGGTCATGCCAACTTCTTTGTCTTCATGCTATTCCTCAGCCCTGGGGAGAAATTAGCCCAAAGTCAATTAGCCCATTAGTCACCCCCCCCCCCCATGTGCTCAGCAGCAGGCTGGGTGTTATTAGGGATACAGAAAAACAAGAGGTGGTGTTCCCTGCCTTCATTTATCATTAAATATTTGTTGAGTGTCCATCATATGCCGGGCATTGAGCTGAGCACTTAAAATCCAGTAGAAAAATGAGATTCATTCACCTGAAACAACAGAACACAAGTTACAATGTGCACAATTAAGGAAAGAACAGCAGGACATGGATGAGCTCTTTAATGGGACTTCAATGGGGGGGAGGGGGGGGGGAGAGACCAGGAGGGCTGGGACAGGGCTTCAGAAGGGTCTTCAAAGACACTTTCATTCTGGCGTGAAGGAGGGCAAGAGCTAGGAGGAGGAAGTGACCTTGATGGAGATGGGAAGCAGCAGGGAACTGAGGAGACGTACATGTTGGGGAAGAGGGAGAAAAGGGATGAGTAGGTAAGGATGGGGTCACATTGTAGAGGTGTTTAGAGCTAAGCAAAGAAGGGTAAACTTGATGGTAAGAGGAAGGCTCTGGCTCAGTTTGGGGTCTCCAGACTTGGGTAGAGCTGAGAAGAGTCAACTCTAGAGAGCCAGCTGGACCAGCAGAGAGAGCCAAGGCTTAGGATGGATCTGATTCCAGTACATTTTTTTCTATATACTAGTGGTGGAATTTGGGGCACATCATTTAAGAACCTTGAGCTGCAATTTCTTCATTTAGAAAATAGTGATAATGATTTCTATGAGTATTAAATAAAATACCATAAATTAAAATGTCCAGCAAAAATGTGATGCATAATAGGCAGCAATGACTATTTTTCTCCACAGTTTTCCCCTTTCTCCTGGGAGACAAAAATGAGATATACAGATCTATCTCTATATCTATTCCACCCTAACCAAATGGTTGAAGCCAACCATGGTAATCTCCCTTGAGCTTGCCAGTGATTGTCAGATGATGTTGCCAAGCCTGTCCAGAGTCGGCAGAGAGCCTTTCAGAAAAGGTTTCCTTGATCCTAGGAAAGAGATGTAGGAACAAAAGCCTTTTCTTCCTCAACCGATTGCTGGTTCTGGGTGTGACGAGAAGCAACCATCAAGAAGGAGAGCTGTACTCTGGATTGTCAGCACAGAGAGATGGAAAGGCCTGATCTCTGATGACACTGTGAAGCCAAGGTATGAGGTAACCTGGGAGTTGATCTCTTAATTTATCTCTTTTATGAAATATTTTTTATTGTTTAAGCCAGTTTGATTGGGCTTTTTTGTTAGCTATAAGTGGAAACATCTTTCTGATTCATAGCTTTAGAGAATCTAGTCAAAACCATGGAAGAGATAGATTCCAGAACCTTTGGATGGGCCTACACCTTTCAGAACCAGGATACTGAATTAGAAATAGCCTATTGTGGAGGAACCAAGATGGCGGCATAGGTAAACACCTATCTTGCTGACCCTCAGAACAATTTCAAAACTACAACTTAATGACAGAACAAACATCTTCTAGAATCACCAGAAAGCTGGCTGAGTGAAAATTCCACAAATAAAAGTAAAGATAGGACACTGTGACTCAGAGGAGTGGTGGAGAGCAGAGTTGAGGATATGTGTGGAGTCAGAGGTTTGGAGCCGTGCACCTGCCCAAGCGGATAGGGCAGGTAGCTGCAAACCTGGCTGGTTTTCTCGAATGGGGAGGAAGACAAAGGCGTCCCACTGCACTGATTCCTCAGTTCTGGGTGAGGTCTGGGGAACCCACAGTCATACGGGGTGAAACTGTACAGTAAGGAAGCATGCTAAAACTCGGGCGCTGCAGAGGTCTGCGAGCTTGTGGAGAGGGTGTGTATACTCGGGAACAGCAGAAGCACATGAGTATGCAGAGAGGACTCATGACTTGCTCTCTCATTTGGGAAACCATCGGACTGCATTGTTTTACAACCCTGGGTGAGACTTTAGGTGTGCAGACTCATTTGGGGAGAGGCTGAATTGTCTGGCAGCTTTCTCTCAGAGGTGCATGCAGCCATTACTGCCAGGCACAGAGACCCAGGTGCCGCATAGGGCACAGCTGATGGGAAATTAAGACTGCCTGCTCAGCCCAGAGACTCCGCCCATCCAACCTGAGCACAGCTGATCCTCACAGCCAATTGGCCTGGAGGTCAAACCCTCCTAGTGCTAACAACAATAATCTAGGCTCAACTTCAACAAGACTGTACAACCTATAAAAGGCTGCACCAATAGTATCCACCTCAGGTAACTGGGGAGGCTGAGGCACTGTCCCTTAGAGGACATCTACCACACAAAGCTAATTGACCAACTCAGGGAAGCAGCCACAATGCAGAGACATGGAAAGAAATCAGATGTGAAAGAAATGGAGGGAAAAAATGACTGGACGTAGAGTTCAAAACCATGGTTATAAGGTTTATAAAGAGGCTCCTAGAAAAGGCTGATGAACTTAATGAGGCATTCGAGAAAATGAACAAGACCTATGAGGAAATGAAAAAGGACCAACTAGAAATTAAGCATACACTGACTGAAATAAAAAATATTATACAAAGACCTAAAAGCAATCTAGAGAACCGCAAGAACCAAGTCAAAGATTTGAAATACAAAGAAGCAAAATCCACTCAGCTGGAAAAGCAAAAAGCAAAAAGAATCCAAAAAAATTGAAGATAGTGTAAGGTGCCTCTGGGACAACCTCAAGCATACCAACATCCGAATTATAGGGTTGCCAGAAAAAGAGAGAGAGTAAGATACTGAAAACCTATTTGAAGAAATAGTGACTGAAAACTTCCCACACCTGGTGAAAGAAATTGACTTAGGAGTCCAAGAAGCGCACAGAACCCCAAACTATAGGAATCCAAAGAGGACCACACCATGCCAAGAGCAAAAGACAAAGAGAGAATATTAAAAGGAGCAAGAGAAAAACAGTTAGTTACCTATAAGGGAGCACCCATATGATTGTCAGTGGATTTCTCAACAGAAACTATACAGGCCAGATGGGAGTGGCAAGAAATATTCAAAGTGATGAATAGCAAGAATCTACAACCAAGATTACTCTACCCAGCAAAGCTATCATTCAGAATTGAAGGTCAGATAAAGTGCTTCACAGATAAGAAAAAGCTAAAGGAGTTCATCACCACCAAACCAATATTATATGAAAAGCTGAAAGATATTCTTTAAGAAGAGGAAGAAGAAAAATAAAAATAAAAATTATGAACAACAAATACACATCTATCAACAAATGAATATAAAAATCAAGTGAATTAAAAATCTGATGAACAGGATAAACTGGTGACTATAACAGAATCATGGGCATAGAGAGGGAATGGACTGACAATTCTTCGGGAGAAAAGGGGTGTGGGAGGTACAGCAAGAGACTGGACAAAAATCATACACCTATGGGAGAGGACAGTGGCAGGGAGGTAAAGACGGAGGGTGGGATGGATACTGGGTGGAAGGGAGCTATAGGGGGAAAAAGGGAGGAACAATATAATTAATAAACTGAACAATAAAGATTAAAATATTTTTTTAAAGAAAAGAAATAGCCTATTGTATCCTTTTGAAATGGTGTTTGGGGGTGAGGGAAGTAAAATTTGAATATTTCCTTGTTATTTCTCTGTCATCTTGTTCAACCCTGCATTTATATTGTGGGATTATTAAACAATTGTCATGAGCCTTGTCAACTAGAGGCTAAATAAAGTATATTTGCACTAGAAGCTAGTTAGTGCCATTTGAGTCCTGCTTTTAGATTAGCCAAGATGTCTGGTTCACTGTTCTCAGGGGAAAGTTGACTAACTATGGGCTACACTGCCCAAACCAAACCACACTGAGGCACTGCATCACTTACATGGTTTCTGAGGCAGGAAGGGAATACATGCCTTAAATCCTGGGGGTCCTATCTTCAGTGAAACTGGTCCATTTCTTCTCTTGCTCTTGGACTCAGTTTTCCTTTCAATGGAAGAGTGGAGTGGACATCTTTCCTGAGGTAACTTGAGCATGTTAGTTGGGATGAGTCACCCTTGGACAGGAATTCTGAGGTCAGCAAATTTCCCCATAGGGCACCTAAGAATTTGTTCCCTCTACAACTTCCCTGAAGGTTGCCTGAGCCTGAACACAATACTCAGCATAGCTATAGATAATTATGCTACTGATGGTGAGGAGGATAATGGTAGTGATAAACAATTCCTTGAAGTCACTGTAGTACTTCCTAGGAAATGAGAAATACCCCTTGCATTTTATCTCATTTAACACTCAGACAAGTCAAGGAGGAGCTCTTCCTCCCAATACAAAGGATAGTTTATTGCAGCACAGAGATAAGAGGCCAGGTGCCCCAGACCTTACAGGTGAGGAAGGTAAAGTCTGGTTATAAGAGCTACACAGCTGAGGCCACTCCTGGGGACCCGTTTTGTACCCTGAGGAAGACAGGACCTGTCCTCCAAGGTCAGAAGGCCTGGGCTCGACCCGCAGGAAAAGATGCCTTCTTGTACTTTTTCTGTCTAGCTGGGAGATAAATGAAGTAATGGAAGCCTGTTTCCTGAAAGCTTTTTTTTCAATGATCTAGCATTACAATATTTTCTCATCTACTTTTGGAGAGTACACAACCTCAACTAAATATAGTCAGCCTTTCTTTCCATTGATTTTTAGCGAGAGTGAAAGGGAGGAGGAAAAAGGAGTAGCGGGGAGAGAAAGAGAGAGAGAGAGAGGGAGAGAGAGACACTGATGTGATAGAGACGCGTTAATTGGTTGTCTCACATACGTGCCTCCACCCCACCCTACCCCCACTGGGGGTTGGGAATTGAACCTGCAACAAGGTATATGCCCTTGACCAGAATAGAACCCATGACCCTTTGGTGCGTGGGCTGGTGCTCTAATTACTACTGAGCAACACCGGCCAGGGCTAGTTAGCTTTTCTATCTCCCAATACAAGGCCCTGGATTTTTAGACTTAAAAGAAATTAAACAATTATTTAACATTTTTACTTTTCTTACCACCTTTGACTTTATTAATTCTTTCCATCTTTGTGTCGTTGCCACAAGACAAATAAGGCAAATGTTATTGGGCCCATTTTACCAATGAGCAAATTGAGTCTCAAAAAGGTTATGACTAGAGCACATGTTTGAAAAGTGGGAGTAGGTGTGGATCTTCTGTGTGTGAGTCCATGCCTTTCTGAAGCATCATCCTGTCCCCTCCATAGAACTCATTCAAGTATTTTGTTGGTATTTAGTAAATACCAACAATGTGTTGGGGATTTAATGTTGAGTAAGAAACAAGTGGTCTTGAATGAGAAACTTACAGAAGAGTTGAAGGTGAACAAGAAGGAAGACTATTATTTGAATTGTGATAAGTCCATTGGAAAGGATGTTTCTAATCCAGACCACCTCCTGGTTCATGGACCTGTCCTATATGGCCAATCCTAGGTTCTAGAAATGAAGAACAGAATGATATGCCAGAACTGTAAACTACTTGGTCTTAAGTGATGAGTAGATGAAGATGGCAAAAGACTTTTTATAAGAACATGCTTTATCACCCAGCTTTCTAGACTTAGCTCAGACAAGGGCAAGCCTGAGTGATGCAAATGTCAAATGGGATGCCCAGGGCCCAGGAACAGCAGCACTTCTTCAGGAGACAAAGGAAGAAAGAGGGACCACACTGAGAATCTCACTAGGGGTTTTACGGGCAGACACACCCAGTCACTGCATTACCATACCAAACAGCTGAATCAGGGAGCTAATTATGGCTTTGTGCTCCTGGAGACCACATTCCTGAGGCTTTTTTGAAAACACACACACACACACACACACACACACACACACTATACCAGTGGTCGGCAAACTCATTAGTCAACAAAGCCAAATATCAACAGTACAATGATTGAAATTTCTTTTGAGAGCCGAAAACCGACTTCTGCACATGGGCCACGAAGTTTCAATAGCACTGTACTTGCGTGCTCGCACGTGGTATTTTGTGAGAGTCACACTCAAGGGGCCAAAGAGCCTCCTGTGGCTTACGAACCGCGGTTTGCCGACCACTGCACATACCATCACAGCTCTCCTCCCTCCATTTCACTTCCTTACTTCCACCTCCGTGGTCAACACACCTTTATCTCTGAAGCATCAGAGATGAACACCCCTTGCACAGGCTATTTCTTCCTTTTTTTAAATCCTCACTAAAGTAAGGGTATTTTTGTTTTCATTGATTTTTAGAGAGAGTACAAGAGAAAGGAGAGGGGGAGAAACAGATAAAGAAGATGGCAAATACAGAAAAGAGGAGAAAGAAAAGGAATGGATAAAGGAAACCTGGAGTCAGAATGGAGTGCAGGTAATAAAAGGAAAGAGGGAAGGGAGAAGAGTAAGATGGGAACACTGGGAGAAAGGGAGAAAGGGGAGATGGAGAGAAACTGAGGCCTAGCCAGGGACATGCTTTTCCAACAGCATTTA
This sequence comes from Antrozous pallidus, assembly GCA_027563665.1. Taxonomy (NCBI): domain Eukaryota; kingdom Metazoa; phylum Chordata; class Mammalia; order Chiroptera; family Vespertilionidae; genus Antrozous; species Antrozous pallidus. The sequence goes on along the minus strand of CM050516.1, from coordinate 96,330,758 downwards.
AGTAGTCATTGGTGGGGTCAAAACCAGGAGCAGCAGGCCTCTAGAAGCCTTTTGCCTCTTCCATAGAATTCCACATCTGAAGACACTAAAATGAGCTTGACGTCTGGAGCTCCCCTGATGCAGTACTCTACCTTCCAAGATTCTACTCTTTACGTAAGGGGCTGGAATGTTTGGTCAATATTAACCCATTCAGCAAATATTCTTTAGAAACTGCCACCTGGGAGGCACCACATTTATTTCTGGAGCTGGGTATAGAGTCCAGTCCCTGACTAAGGGCAGCTCACACTCTAGGGAGGCAGACCTATAGTGTCAGTCACCGTGCAAACAAGCATGCATATGCTAAGTCCATGAATGGGCCACAGGAAGCATGTGGCTTTAGATAAAGGGGCCATCTGTCTGCCTGGGGTGAACAGAGAAGGTGTGCATTGGTAGGTCTCAAATTTTGACAGGTAGAGAAAGGCTTTTCAATAGAGGAACAAGTACAAAGGTAGGAGAGAAGAAGTGAATTTCAGAGAAGGACAAGTAGCCTTTGGGGTTGACACAGAGAAGTTGTAGTATTACTTGTAATAATTACCATGTGTAAGTACTGACCATATGCCAGGATTCTCACTGAATCCTCACAACAAACTACAAACTATGAATTCATTATTTCACAAAAATGTATTGAGTGCTTACTACATGCCAGGCAAGTTCTAGGTGTTAGGAATACATCCATAAACAAAACAAGACCAACTAACTCCCTCAGCTATGAACACAAGAGAATAGTCCCTGCCCTCAGGAGTTTACATACTGGGAATTGTCACCCCCGTGTTATACATGAAAAAACTGAAATCTAAGAAAGTTAAAACTAAGATCTAAGGAGGTTAAAGCACTGCTCCGGGTCACACAGTTGATAACTGACAGAACCTGTCTGTGTGCTCAAGCCCTGCACTCTGCTGCCTTCCAGGAAGGGTCTAGAACTAGTATCTCCTACAGGGTATTGAGCAGAGGGTAGCAGAAACAAAGGGGTGTTGCTTCCCTTAGGGCTGTCTTCCTCCATTCTACTTATAATCAGAGGTCAGCTACTAAATATTCCCCACCACCACACACACATATACCTCTTTTGTCTGAGGTTGGTGCTGCCTGGGCAGAGCCAGGCCTGGCGTTTAGAGGATTAGCTCCAGTGCACCCTCAAAACCAGAACTTCATGCAACACCTGGCACCCCGTTTAACTGTCCAACCAAAGCTTGTAAGCTTGGTTTTCCTCCTAGCTCAATTACGAAAAGTTGAAAGTGAGTGTGGTAAAGAAAATGATAGTGTTAGAAAGGTACGGGGTGAAATTAATAGCTATAAACTTGGAACAGGCCTCAACTTTTCCCTGAAACGCAGTCCCTGGGAGGGAACTGAAAAAGTTTGCCTTTGAAATGTCTTGAGAGTAAGAGTGCCAGTGCTCTGGGTCCCGGTATGTAATCCTGGCATGGGGAAGCAATGTCCCTTACTAGGCTGCTGGTCAAGTCTCTGAAACTAGAAACCCAGCCTTTTGGCGGGGTTTGGGGCTTGGAGTGGGGAGACCTTGTAAAAGGATACTAGTGAATACGAAAGGGTGATAAAGAAGATGGCAAATACGGAGAAAAGGCGAAAGAAGGAATGGATAAAGGAAACCGGGAGTCAGAAAGGAGTGCAGGTAACAAAAGGAAAGAGGAAGGGGAGAAGAGTAAGATGGGGACACTGGGGGAAAGGGAGGCGAGAAAGACCGAGGGCCGCTCGGCGGGTTTTGCTGGAAGTGAGAGCGGGGCGATGGGGGCCCGGAACCCCGCTCCCGCATGGACGCACAGGAGCCAAGAGGTCGCCCGCAGCCCCAGCTGTCAGCCAGAAACAAAGGCCACGGACCGGGGAGGGTGAGGCTTGGGCCCCGCCTGTACCAATGAGCGGCGCCGGCGCTCGTCCCGCCCCGCCCTGCTCTAACCAATGACCGGCCCCGCCCCGCCTGCCGCGACTCTGCCCCGCCCAGGCCAATGAGTGGAGCCAGACCCGGCGCAGGCCCCGCCCATCCCCGCCCGAGACTCCGCCCATACAAGGCCTGGCCAATGATAAGTACCTGTCTCGCCCCGCCCCGCTCCGCCCGCGGCCCCTCCCGCCTGCCTGCCCGCCCGCCCGCGGCTCCGGGACACCGAGCAGAGGCAGGCGCGCTAGGAGCGGGCCGGTGGCGGGCAGCGCGCAGGAGGAGCGGCCGAAGTTTCTCCGCCTGTCTCGTCCCGAAAGCCAGAGCCACCCCGCATCTCTGAGAAAAGAGGGACGAAAGCAAACTGCAGAACCACTGAAAAATAATTCTCAAGTCAGCCCAAGGCGCGGGGGCAGGTAAGGTGCGGTGAACGAGGGGTCTCGCTCCCTTCCCTAAGTGTCTGTTGCCACGGAGGACGCCCAGGTTCCGAGGACACAGCGCTCCTCGAGGGGTACTGCGCGTCCGCGCGTCCGTCAGTCTTTGTGTGTACCCGGTCTGTCTAGGTGTCTTTGTCTCTGTTTGTAACTGTCAGGGTCTCCCCTCCGCCAGGGTGGGTCTGCTGGCTGGTCCCAGCTCAGAAGAGAGAATGGTACGTCTGTCCTTCTGTCTTCATCTCTGTCTCCTGCAGACGGGGTGTATCTACTCCCAGCCCTGAATCTGATAGACAAAAGTGTTGGGTGACAACAGTGTCAAGATGAGGAAGCCAGAGGTGATGATGGTGAGGCTGGAGGGGTCCTGGCCCCAGACAGAGAATTTGACAGCTGAAGCCTGGCCCCTGAATTTGGCCTTCGGGAACTTTGGTTATAGGCTGTGTCCGCATCAGTGGCAGGAACACTGATGCAGTTAGAGGTTTAGAATATTTTCCTGGAGGAGTATGTCACAGAGGATGAGGTAGATAGAGAGTGGGATGATAACCCCAGAATTTAAGTGACCCCCTGGTACTGCAAGTCACCAGGATCAGTCCTGAACATGCACACAACACACACACACACACACACACACACACACCCCACATTCACATTTCTCTCACCCACCACAGGCAGCCAACCCCCCACTCCCTGCACTCCTACACACACACACACACACACACACACCCTTCCACATGCTTAAGGCACCGAAACAAGAGCCAGGTGATCTTTCTCTTTCTTGCTCCAAGTCAAAAGGATTGAACTGTGGAGCAAATGAGTGTTCTGCTCGCCCACGAGTATGTCAGCCTTAGGAAACTGTCCCAGACTTGTTAGCTTCAAGAGCCCTCACTTTCCCAGGAACAAGGAGTGCTTAGGGCTCTCTGAGCATCTGAAGTTCCCAGATTCTTCCTCTTTATTCCATCCACACTGGTCTTGGGTGCTGGCAAATGAATGAGGAGGCTCTGAGTTCTGGGGAGCTCTTGGCAGGAGCTGCACCAGATAAGGGGCTCCTGCTCTGCTGGAAGTGCAGCCTAATTATAATCGTGGGAGCAGAGGAGACCAGCCACGGATGGAGAGATGAGTTGTCTGCTTGGCTGTTCTTGAGAGATCCTTGAGAGCAGTCTGTGAGAGCAAGAGTGTTTGTAACCTGAGCTTCTTCTAAGTTCAAAAACAATTTGCTGTGGCCATGCTGGGGAAAATGCAGGTGCTGGAAGAATGTATATGTATGCACGTGAAAGTGGGTATTAGAGGCAAAGTGCGCAGGGGGGAGGGTGCCTGTGCTCCAGGGTGGAAAAGAGCCAAGTCTGTGGGCAGAGGCATATACGCTAACCAGGCGTGGTGTCTGTACCTTATATTTATCCAGCGCCTTTCTTCTGAGGCACTTTCTGCATCTCACAGATGTTATCTTCTTTGTTATCTCCATTATCCTCACAACATAACTACCAGGTGGGCGTGAAGCATGGATAACTCTCTGTGTTTACCAGGGAAGAAACTGAGGCACACAACTAATGGGAGCAAAGTTAGACTTAGCAACTGGGAGTTCAAGTACAAGGTCTCAACTGGATAGATGTGAATGGGAGACTCACAGAGGTTGCTGTGGGAAGGAACTCAGGTGGAAAAAGAAAGGTGTCTCTCGAAGGTGTGGGCGAACAAGAGGGAGGACGTTTGTCATTTACCATTTATGGCAGCCTCTGTGTGCTTCACGAGGTAAAACCTGTTTCAGCCATTCATCGTGCGCATGTGTGTCTGTGCGTGTGCCTCAGTAGACCTGTGGCAGGGTAGCTGCCATCATGGTGCGCTGCTATGCAGTGTGTATGTGGGAGAGCCTGTGCATCCGGCATGTGTCGGGAGGATTTGCCAGGCAGTTTTGAGAAGCCGTGCATCTGCCCGTAGAGACCGAGAGGTAGGTGGGCTTCAGCCGTAAAATATGGCCTTCTAATTCCCCAAATTTATTTATATGCATTTACATGCATTCCACATTCATTAATAAGTATTCATGGGGTGCCAACAAAATGCAAGGCTCTGGGCCAGGCAGTGAGGCTTCAAAGATGAGTAAAGTAATTATGGCAAACCTGTCATTAAGCAGCTTACAGATGAACGTAATGGGTAATAGTTCACGACATCTAATAACATCCACTGCATACACTGTGCCGGGTATTTTTTTATGCATTATCTCATCTATCCATTATCTCAGCGCTGCAGGGTATGTGTGATGATCAGAGGAGGAGATAGCAAATGGAGGAGGGAGCCAGAATTTAACCTCAGCTCTGCCCCCTGGATCTTCCTCTTTCTCCTGCTACCTTTGAACGTAGAAATACGTGTTTCTTTGTAAAATGTTCTTGCCCAGTCCCTCCACCTAGCTAGCTCCTGCTTGCACTTCTGGTTTTAACCATGTGGATCAACTCCTCCAAGAAACCGTCCCCTCTCCTTTCCTTAAGTCTGGGTCCCGGGGCTTCCGGAGCTCCTGCCATCACCCCATGCTAACCCACCTGTACCCACTGGCTCCTCAAGAGCAACATTCTTAGAGGCAGAGCTTGTGGCATGAATTCCCAGTGCAAAGGACAGTGTCTGGCTACTCTGAGTAGCCCCTTAGTCTCAATGCTTGCTTAATGGAGTGGTGGGAGGGAGAAGATCCGTGAGAGACCCTGGGCAGGGAGCACTTTTCCCAACAGCGGATGTGTGCAGGGGTACACTTGCTGGCCCGACCTCTGATACTCCAGCCTCTGCTTTGGGCCAGTTCCTTCAGAGGCTCTGCCTAGTCAGGGCTTCTCCATCCCAGCTCCTGCCTCCAATAGTTTGGGAGCCTAAGGAAAGCCTAGCCCCCACCCAACCCACCTCTTATCTGCCAATCCACTCAATTTCCAGCCCAGTCAACCCACAAGTACAATGACAAAGGGAGGTGCTGTGTGTAATCTAGACTTGGGAACCCCAGGGGGGCAGTGGTTCCAGAGCAATGATGAGGTGTTTCTGGGACTTTGCCAGCAAAGAAGTGTCCAAAGGCTTGGGGAATCTTTAGGCAATTTACACGGCTGGTCTTTGAGTTTCCTTTTGAATAGGTCTTTGTGTTGCTGAGTTTGAAAACCACTGATCTAAATTGGACACTCTGACTCTGCTGCTGGGAGTGTGAATTGCTACCATGTTTGGGGAGGTAATCTGGCCCTGATTTGCCCAAGGTCGCCCAGTCACAGTCTGGTGACTCCCTTCCCATGCTCTTTGGACCACCCCATTATTTCTCATATCAGGGTTGCCCCATGCCTTCTCAGGGATTGTGATGATTTCAATTTTCCTTTCAAAGATCATGACTCAAGTTTGAAAAACTCTGCATTTCACTGTTTGTTAAAGGTCTTATCCATGCAAGGTCACAGGCCTTCCTGAGTTCATGAACTCCCAGCAAAAAATGCATCATGAATTCCCATCAGATTGATGGGAGATCTTAAAAAAAAAAAGCCTAAATAACAGTTTGAGATTAAATTTTGTGATAAGAATTGGGAGGAGGGAGCAGCACACATGAATCAATGACACTTGGATTGTACTAACTTTAACCGCAGCTGCTGCTCAGCATGAGGACGGTAAGCTCTAGGATGTCAGAAGGAAGGTGGTGGTGGACTGACCTTCAAGAAGGTAGGAGAGAGGAGACGTAAGAGCAGCCAGGTCACACAGCTCCAGGATGGCAGCTGAGAGCTAAGGAGACAGGGCTTTGTCTTCCAGGGGGAGCCCTGGGGGCCCCCTGTTACTTCCTTCCCCTCTCAGCCCATTACTCTGCCCAGACATAGCTGGGAATGAAGGGTGGGAGGGCTCACCTCTTACAACTGCCTGCAGCCAAATGAGTGTGCAGACTGGCCTAGGCCTCCTCCTCTAAGGACTGAGAGCAGTGCGTGGGGATGTGTCGCAGTCGAGCACAGTTGAGTTGGGCTTCGGGGGAGCTGCCCTTGGCACGGCTGCCTCCGTGTCTGCGATCTCCATCCTGCTTCTCTCACTCCCCTGCTTCCTGCCAGACATCGACTTCCACCAGGCGGTGAACACCATTCCTGGCCTTCCTGCAATAATGATTCTAATAGCCCCTTTTATCTGTCCAGGACTTTACACCTTAAAGGGAATGTTGTTATTAATGACTCTGTAGGAAGATTTCTTCTACAATGTGACAGATGAGAAAACCGAGTGAGCTCTTCAGAGGTAAAAGAGTTTACAACGCTGGGATTTAATCTCAGCCATCCTGATTGCCATTCCAGGCTATGGCTACCCAACATCAGGCCATGCTAATTAAACAGATTTAGGCTCATTGCATTGTTGACAAATGATTAATCTTGGGGTCAGGGGGTGGGGGGAGATATTTTAAAAAGATATTTTTCCTGATTTCAGAGAGGAAGGGAGAGGGAGAGAGAGATGGAAAAATCAATGATGAGAGAGAATCATGAATCAGCTGCCTCCTGTGTGCCCCACACTGGGATCAAGCCCTCAATTCAAGCATGTGCCCTGACTGGGAACCCAACTGTGACCTCTTGGTTCTTAGGTCAATGCTAAACCATGCCAACTGGGCAAAAAATATATATTTTTTTAAAAATCATAAGAACTCAGTTACTTTCATAATCATTATAATTACAAGTGTGAGGGGAGTCAGAGTTTTCTTCACTTTTTCTAAGCCCCACTTCTCCAAAAGCACTTGTCATGCATGTATGTTGAATCAATAAACAATAAACTAGGACATATCTAGCATAATGGAAGGTCTACTTGAGATTTACTTTAAGAAATGAACTTTTCTCTCATATCCGTTCTTTCTTTATAGCTGGTCAATTCATAAGGTTTTGTTCTCTTCCCATTGAAAGTATAGCAAATTTTGCCTTCATAGAATCTGAAGTCATGACATTTTACTGGAATACCAAACTTGACTGCATTCTCTTTGTCAGTGTTTCCACCATGGGCATGAAATAAGTTCCAAAGTACAGTGGGCTGGCAGTCTCCCCCGGCAATATGAGCAGAGTGAGGAAGCCAGGCTTGGGAGGAGATCGCACATGGAGGCTGCCTCCAAATGAGGAGACGTTTAGAGAGATTTGTATGGAGCATGGATAGGGAAAGGGTGCGGGGGTTCGGAGGAAGATGGAAGAGACAGAGGACAAACAGTATGTGTGTGTGTGTGACGTGTTCGCTCACTAATTGCTCTTCTAATCAATCCAGCAGAGAGGTGATTTTTCTTACTAAGTGACAGGCCAGATTGGTATTTGAACAGATGATGTTCAAATCCAGGACCTGGAACAAAGGCAGTGAAGAGCTACTGTACCCAGATCACCCATAGATTTGCTTCCATGTCAGTGAGTCACTGTGGGAGAAGATGCCTGCCTCCAGGATGGCAGCCAGCAGACACACACACACACACACACACACACACACACACTCATTCATTTATCCAGCCTTGTCATTTCTCTCTCTGAGACATGCTCTCCTGTGATATCCACACTCACAGTCGCATCTGGGTTGGCCTCTCTGTGGCATGATGTGGAGTGTACTCAGGCAGCCCACTTCCCTGACACCCCAGGTCCTCCATTTCTGACATGCCCAGAGCTGTCAGTCTGGCTGCCATCAGCCCTTTAGAGCTGCCAATTCGCCCAGGCCAACGCATCCCTCAGAAGCAGAGGGAAAGGTCTAGGTGAAACGCCCAGCCTAGGGGATGGACAAGGAAACAGCCTCTGGAGGGGGCCAGAAGCGGAGCTAAAATCGGGGTGGGATGAGTATAGCTCTGAAAATCCAATCATGTCTAAGGACAAACCCAGCCCCATGCATGGCTACAACCCTATGTGCCCAGACTGTGGGTGGCCAAGGCAGTGGCTGCCGGGCCCCAGGGCTGTGCAGGAGGCTGGCTGGCCTGCTGGCTCCGGGGCAACTGCACTCTCTTGCTGTGGCAAAGCCATTTGCTGCTCAGTCAGCCTCCTCCTGGCACCCTGGACTGCTAAATTGGTCTCGACTTGCTGTACTTCCACCCACCACCTTAGTCATTATTCACTGGCAGCATTCAGAGAGTGGGTGTAAAGCAGCCGAACATTATATTCCTGCTGAAAAGCGAGAGAATTGAGTATAGGCAGGCAAGGAAAGGAGCTAAGAGAAAGTGAAGGAGGCAGGGAAACAACCCTTGGGTTCCCCAGCACCTTTTCCTCGGACCCTAATAATGTTGGAGAGTAGAAGGGCAGTGAGCATGGGTTGTGTGGGTCTGAGCTCAATAGGAGGAGTGGCAGGGGTTCTAGGGTGAGAGGGGTATACACACTACTGAGAGGCAGCACCTACATGGTCTGGAGGGAGGAAAAGACATCAACTGTGGGGAGAGAAAGACCTCACCCTCCTTAGCTCCTTGTTCTTTAAGTTCTACAGTAGGTGCTGTCACGCCCAGTGACCATCTGTTCCCATGTGTGATTACTTCTCATCGCTCCCCTACTTCCTGCCTAGACTATAAACCCCTTGAAAGAGAAAGTGTGCTATGCCTAGGTGTGTAGCACCAGGCCCTGGACACAGTCAGGGCTCAGCCCCAAACGGATGAGACTGATGGTGGAGAGCCTGCCATGGTCCCAGCCACTTCAGATCTCCCTGTGCTGCCCAAGGGCCTCCGGATCTGGAGACCAAGGAAGCCAAGAGCAGCAGGAATGACAGAGGAGCTTCAGAGTTGGCCTCCCATCTTGGGGAGGAAGTTGCAAGGAGGGAAAGTGGACCAGCTAGGGAAGTGGACATTTGGAGCCCCGTGTCCTGGTGCAGAGGGTTCGGTGTGGTGCTGTGCGGTACGTTGCGGCTCCTGGATGGCTCATCCAGCATTACACGGGGGCTGGCAGGAGGTGACCAAGAGTGGCTCTCACATCAGACAGCAGAGACATCATCGGACAAGGTCAGTGTGACCTTGACAGGAGGTTCTCTGAGTCCCTGATAACATTTGTTTGGTCTTCCAGGGACAGACCACGGGCCTCTCCACCCCTGTTCCCTCCCACCCTCTTCTCCAGTAAGATAATGGGGAAACTCTGAGAACAAAAGCTGCTACACAGCTAGGGAGGCAGGGGCACTGGGAAACCACACTCCGCATGTCAAGGGTCAGAAGTCTGGGGAGTGAACCCTGCTCTTGACCTTTTGCCAGTCGCCAAGAGGCAGACTGTCTGAGTGTCTCAGGAGGCCTGTGCGGCTGCCCCACCACCTCAGTGGTGAGGTCAGGGGTGGAGGGGCTTCAGAAGACACTTGAAGCACTCAGGACCCTCTTTTATTGCTTGCAACCCTCAGACTCCTCGGCTTGGGTTCCCTTCTGCGCCTCCGGGAAGGGCTTCTCAGCAGTGCAGGAGGAGGAGGAGGGAAGGATTAGACTGGGCTCATGTCTTGGGGAGACAGCCTTCCCCTCCTTGCTGATCAAATTCCCCCAGCCCCCACGTCTCAGTGGCGCCAGCAGACAAACCGCACTGCAGGCAGGTGGGGGAAAGCGAGCTCCTGGCAGCCCCCAGCCACCACCTGCCCTGGAAAGGGAGCTGCCGGACCAGGAGGGCCTCCAGCTGCCTGCCTCCTCCCTGGCTGGCCTGCAGCCTCGCCTGCCTGAAGGCTCTGCACCAGCTGGGGGTGCCTGGGGCAGGATACGGGCTTTTCCTGACGCGACATTTCCTCATCCACCTGGAAGACTAGAAGCCAGGCTTTCAGCTTCCCCAGACCTCCCTCTTAGCAGTGCCTGGGCCATCTGTTGAGTTAGAAACTTGCTATTTTTGATGGGGTTACTTCTGTGCTAGAGCTACAGCAGGACCTCCAAGTTCAGGGTCCAAGATTTACCTGGAAACTAAAGAGCCTGCACTAAAAAAAATGGCCGGTACTCTGCACAGAAACACACCATCTCAGGGTTGAAGGGATCTTTAAGTCCCAGTCTACCTGCCACCTCCCTCTCCCCCCTTAGCTCCCCAGCAAAATATCCTTCCCCAAGTTGTCTCTTCCCTCCCTACTTACTTCCAGGAATTGGTTGGTGTTCTGGGTCCAGGAACACAATTCTTTCTATTTTAGTTCCATTCTTTCAAAGACATAGAATGCTATGTCCCTGTCAAGCACTCTGCCTGCGCCTGGGAGTTGACCCCTCTACCAGGCATAGCAGGCCTGGAATTGAGGGAGGAGACCGATACCTTAAAATGTATGACTATACAAAGATGTAGAATTTGAGAAGGACCCTGTGGGCTGGCTGTGATTTATTTTAATTTTTATTCATTTATTTATTTATGGTTAATCATCACCCATTGATTTTTAGAGGGAGTGGAAAGGAGGTGGAGAGAAAGAGAGAGAGAAACATCGATGTGAGAGAGACACATCAATTGGGTACCTCCTGTACACGCCCAACCAGGACCAGGGATTGAGCCTGTAACCGAGGTACGTGCCCTTGACTAGAATTGAACCTTTCAGTCCACAGGTTGATGCTCTGTCCACTGAGCCAAATTGGCTAGGGCTGGCAGTGATTTTAAGAGATGGAAGGAGAGGGTGGCAGAGATGGGGACAATAAGTGGCAGGGAAACAAAGGCAAGTTGAGTCAAATTGAGGAGCACCCTGCCCACCCAGCTCTAGGTTCAAGTGCTGTTTGGCAGCAGTGGGGAGCCATGGCAGTCATAGGAAAGGGTTGGCATGTAGCAGACCTGGGTTTAAGCAGGCTCATCTAGCAATGGAGTATAGAATGGAGGTGAGGGGGGAACACTTTCTAAAAATAACATCTTTTATTAGAACGCCTCTCTATCCTCCCTGTCTGCGGGTTGATAGCTCATGTTCCTAGAGATGTCATGCAGCCTGGAAATATGGGAGAGCCAGGCCTCCAGGAGAGGGGAGTTCCTTGTCCGAGGTCAAAGGTCAGGGTTAATGTGCCTTGTGGAGGACTTATAACAGGAGACACGACTAACACCTTGCTTTGGACTGCTTTGGACCTGGGACCAATCACAGTTCGCTTTTCTTCCTTCCTTCCTTGCTTCCTTCTTTCCTTCCTTCCTTCCTTCCTTCCTTCCTTCCTTCCTTCTTTCCTTCCTTCTTCCTTCCTTCCTTCCTTCCTTCCTTCCTTCCTTTTGCTTTTCTTAATTTTTTTTTTTTTATGGCTGAAGACAGAGGCCTGACTGGAGGGCCTTGCTCAGGGTCCCAAGGCTGGCTCGTGGCAGAAGCAGAGCTGTGCTCCCACTTCAGTGCTCTTTCCTGTCGCCCATGGTAATGGGGAGCAAGGACTGCAGGGCCAGTAGAGTTAATCAGACCCTCAACCCTGAGAGTGCAGCAGGTGTGCCCCAGGGAGCCACTGGAACACGTCCACCGTGGTGCTCTCAGGCTCTGGATTTCTCCCCAGCAGGCCGAGGGATGCCCTGGATGCCAGGAACAGCTGATACCCACGACCTCAGTTTTCTCTTCTGTCTTCTTTCTTACTCTCTGCCTGCTCCCGACATTTTATTTTCCTCGGTTCCTCTGCCTTTTCTTTGGTTCTGAGGGTTCTGGAAGTTCCCAGCTGATGTGACAATGAAGCTTACTGTCAGTTGCAGTTGCTACCAGTTGGCACCTTTCAGAAATGGAAAACCAGTTCTCTGTCTCATCAGAGCTCAGTTTAAACCAAATGCAAACAAAACACAAAGGTTGTGGGTGTCAATCAGCTGTGCTAACTGCCCATAGTGTTGATGCCACATGGGCAGAGAGTCCCAGCCAGGGGGCAGGTCTTGTCAAGCAGAAGGCAGGCTGGGACCTCCATTACTCTCAGGGGAACAGGGTGCCAGGCACCCCCTGCCCACAGCCATGAAGCTCTCAGAACACTATGCCCCACCTTCTTCTGGAAGGCTCCTCAGCCTGGCACCTGCCCAAGAGCTTGCTTCTTGCTTGCTAACTACCTGCATTGTCAAGGGAGGGCAACACCAGGATAGTGTCCTGTCAAGTCTCAGGTGAAGTGACACCTGTCCACAGCAACTTCCTCCAGAAATAATTCAGCCCCTGCCATGTTCATCTTCACCTAGATGGCAACCTCTGCCATGGCAGAGGGAGCAGGCAAGTCCTAACGGTGAGGCATAAACTTTTTCCTGCTTGAAGATTCCATGAAACAAGTGTGGCGAGTTTGGGAGCGGACAGCAGAAGGAATCAGAGGCCAGTGTTTGAATCCCAGCTATGTATACTGTCTGTTAGCTGTGTGGCATTGGGCCTCATTTCATCTGTAAAATGCTTTGTGTCCCATGTAGAATTTTTATGAAAATTCCATGAGCCAAGATGAGTAAAGACACATAACATAGTGGGAGCTTTATTTGTTCAGTTAACCTCAGCCCACTCCCATCAGCTCCAAGGGAAGGAAGCCAGGCATAGGAATAGTTCTCTATTTGTGAGGCTCCTGAGCCCGTAGTCCAGGCACATGGGGGGGGGGGGGGCTGGCGGGGACAACTTTGGAATCAGGCTGCGCTCTCTGTGACGGCTACCTTCTTATCCGCTTCCTCTGCAAAGGGAGACCATTGTCGCTGAAAACAACGTGAGGGAACCACTCCACCTGTCAGAAGCAGTGAGGGGAGACATCATTGGATGTCCTCGGTTGAGACTCAGCGCTGAAAGTGTATCTTGCTCACTTGCCACACGTGTGAAGGAGAGAAGGAGGTGGGAGGCGGGCCCAGAAGCCAGGGCTCAGCTGGGAGTTCCCCCTGCCTCAAGGGAGGACCCCGCAACTCCACTCTAGCACCTGGATGGAGGACGGTTTCTCCCCAGGGTGAAGGGCTGAAGGGAAAGGGGCATGTGCTGTGTCTCTTTCTTCCTTCCTCCTGCCTTTCCCTTCAAGGCCAATGGCTTCCCCATTTGGATTGTTTTCTGGATGATGCAGCACATAAGGTCAGGAAAGGGGGAGAAAGAAAAACAAGAAAACTGAAACTTCTCTGTGCATTCAGTTGAGGGGGATGCACAGAAGTGCGGGCGACCAAGGTCTGGCTGCATCACACCTGAGCGTGCAAACGACTGAAGTTGAATTCTGCACTGGAAAATTAGATCATTTAAGGCACGCACCTGGAGGGGCGGGGCAGGGCGGAGCCTGGTGGACCAAGGAGAAGCTGCTCTTGTTGGACACATTCCCCAGCAGCCACACAGACACTGATCCTCCCCGTGAAACAAGCAGGGGGCATTGAACACACCTTCCACCTGTCTTCTCCTCTTCCTCTGGATGCCTTTTTTTTTTTTAAGTAGAAGAAACTTCACTTTAATAGGGAAGGGATTTCCTCGAGGCACACAGCACACAGCCGTTAGGTTTCTGGTCTGATGAGTCCTGCGGTTTCTCTGTCCTGGGGTGTTGGTATCTACTGGAGAGAAGGCAGTGCCTCTACCAATGTGAGGCTCACATGGCATTTAGGGAGAGGGGATGTCAGCCCACCTGCAGGAGCCTCTATTCTAGGGCCAGGAGAGTTTGGAAAGATCTCAAAGTGTTGTCTAGGAACAGAGAAGTCCTGGGACTTACCTGGGACCGTCTCTACTTCCCAACCCTAAATCAGGCATCCGCCTGCCCACCTCCCAACAGAGTTTGAAGGACTGAATGCTCTCTGCACAGTCCCTGGGACATTCTGTGAACCACCCCTTGACTGTGCTCTGTGGCTGAGAAGCTGACAGAGTCGTGGAACTCATTAAGGGAACACAGGCCTGCTTCAGATGTCTCTGCACAGTAGTCCTCAGAGATGGTCCAGGGCCCTCCTGCACACCTTTCCACCAGCAGCTGAGGACTGCTCCATCCATCACCCGGACCTGAGCAACCAGCACTGGGACAGGGACAGGGACAGGGACAGGAAGGTGTGGGGATTTCTGGCAGATCTGGTCTCATCACAGTGCTGCCTTCCTGCCTCCCCCAGACCTGTGTTGGCCGCACAGAGCTTCTGAGGCAACCAGGAGCCAGTGGCGGGAGACCCCACTTTCCTGAGGACCAGAAGGCCGTACAGGATCTCAGCCTTTGCAGGCAAATATGTGTTTCCACATTGAGTCACAGAAGGGCCCTGACAGAAGGCAGGCTGGCTCCCAAGAGCAGTCGGTGACTATGACAGAAAACCAGGGGCATTCAGTGTGCACCAACCCCTATGCAAGACTAAGCCTCGCTCAGGGCAAACCAGCCCTGTGCTGCCTCCCGGTAACTTTCTGTTCCCTCCTTGCCCTTCCCTGGACTCGGGTGAAAGGACTGCCCACAGGTGAAGTTTAGTTTTCCTCAAGGAGGAAGTGGTGGAAATGTGGGCTGAGAGTAGAGGCCAGAGACAGTGCTGCAGCCCAGTAGGACACAGGGCTGAGATGCACAGAAATGCCTCTGGGAGGCCTGGGATGCCTGGTGTGAGCCGCCTGTGGCTGGAGCACCAAGCACTGCAGAGCAGGAGATGCTATCTCTGAACACACTCGCCTCTACCCTCTGCTCACCAAGGCCAGAGGCTGGGGCTGCTCCCCCTGCACAGCGAGCTGCTGACTGTCTGCTCCTCTCCTTGAGCGACCAGAGTCCTGTCTGGCAGGCTCTGTGCTGGGCCCAGGGACACCTGGGGGTCTGCGGGGTGTTACCATCCACCCGTCAGATCAGTGAGCCCTAAGTCCTTTAAGGGCAATTCTTATAAACAATTGATAAGTGATTACTCATCTTCTTAAAAATCTAATCTCTAAATGCCCCAAATGGAAATGTCCCCAGTTCTTAAGACGGTGAAAGAAAAATGGTGGAGACCAGGGACCTGCGGAGTTGGAGAGAGAGAGATCAGGAGTTTGAGCCTAGCCTCAGAGCCCAGCAGTGTCTTGAGTCACCAAGCTCCATTTGTTTCAAAACAACAACAACCTGCTGCCGTTTGTTAAGCTCTTACTTATATCCTAGTGCCTTTACAATTAAAACTTCTCTCCATATGTACAGAAGCCCTGTGAGGTGGGCACTGCCATCAGCTCCAGTCTGCAGAAGGAAGCAGAAGTGTGGAGAGGCTGCAGTGTGGCCAAAAACGAGGGCGAACCCACAGCACAGCGGGGATGGAGCAGGGGCTGGGCTACTTTGCACAGTTAGGGTGAGGCCTGGAGGAGCCGCAGGCCTGCAGGGAGGTATGGGAGATAGGGGCCAGGGGGACCACCGCCAGGGGTGAGCTGACGGCTGGAGATCAAGAACCAGAGTAGCTACTCACCACAACTCAGGGTCAAAGCCAGACCCTGCACTGGCCAGTACAAAACCTGAGGCCTCGTTTGTGAGTCGGTCAGGTAGGGATCACAGTAGCGCTTCACTCTCGGGGTGCTTTTTGGTGCAACTTGCACCAGATCATGTGTGCATGGTGCTTAGTCCAAACCTAAGGAAACGCTCAGCACTGGGAGCTGAAGAGGAAGCTCTTCTCCTCTCGGCATCACCGGCCTCTGCTGTCCTGTTTGGACATCCTCCTCTGGCAGAGGAGATGGGAGGGGACGGCAGCTCCCATGGCCTTTCCTGGGCAGCAGCGCCCCCATTCCTGAGCCAGGGGAGGCTGGTGATCAGCTTTTCCAGAGAAGGCTCCTGACAGCTTCCAGTTCCTGGTTCTTTAGGGAAACAGAGACTTAAGGATCCCCAGCTGTGCGGGGGAAGGAGGAGGGAGGCAGCGGGAAGGAAGCCCTGCTCAGCTATCTGCCAACATTCTTCACCACCCCCCCATCCCTCTTTTCTTGGAGAAAAGAGCTGCAAGGCTGAGAGGGAGCTGGAGGAGCCAGGACTAAGCCCTGTGCCCAGGAGGGTCTCACGAGGAGCAGCTGAGTGAAGGAGACCCCCAGGTCTGGGAGCACTGCCACCTGCCAGCCCCATCCTAAAGGTGATACCTTTCTGCCAAGTCAGGAGGTGGAGTCAAGAGCCTGGCAAGCTGGGGAACACTTTTTAGAACCAGGAGAGAAAGGAAGGGAGGGGGGGAGGGAGAGAAAAAGAGAAGGTGGGTGAGTTTATAAATTTAGCTTTCAGCCTTCCTCTCCTGTGTCTTAGCTCAGGCTGCTATAACAAAATACCATAGTGGGCGATGGAAACAATAACCATTCATTTCTCACAGTGTTGGGGGCTGGGAAGTCCCAGATCAAGGTGCTGGCAGATTTGGCGTCTGATGAGAGCCCACTTCCTGGTTTGCAGATGGCCACCTTCCTGCTATGACCTCCTAGTGGAAAAAGGGGGTCCTGGTTTTTTCCTCTTCTTATAAGGGCACTAATCCCATCAAGGGGCTCCACCCTTGTGACCTCAGTTGACCTCATCACCCCCGAAAGGCTTCACCTCCAAATACCACCTTGGGGTTAGGCCTTCAACATGTGAATTTGGGGGGATAAAAGCATTCAGTCCATAGCTTCCAGCATCTGCGTTGGGCGGTAGTGTGCAGTCCTGTGCCGGCAGCAAGGGGCACACAAAGCAGGAAGGTCAGGGTTCCTGACTGTGAGGGTGCAAAGCCCCTGTGAGGAACTGAGCGACTGTGGGAGAGAGCAGCACTGTCCCCAAGTCATGAGACGGTGCCTAGGGGCCCACCAGGTGGGTTTGAATCCTTCTCCACCTCTCATCCCCAGGTGTCCTGGGACTAGTTCCTTGTTCTCTCTGACCCCAGTCTCCTCATTGGTAAATGGGAAGGAAAGAACAAAACCACCTTATAGAAAAATTTTAAGTGAAATTTTTATTCAAGTATTATATACATACAGAAATATGCACAAACCATGGATGGACAGTCAGATGATTTTTCACAGTTCACACGTAAATAAAATCCAAGGCAGAAGATAGAACATAATGGTACTCCAGGCACCCCTCTGCTCCTCTTCGGATTGTGTCCACCCTTCCCCCCAGCACCAACGCTTACCTGTCTGTAAACAGCTTTTTAAGAGAATCTCATGTATGCATCCTTGGGGAGGCGGGTCCTGTGGTTGTGTGCAACAGTAGTCCTGGCATTCTCGTAGCTCCGTAACGTGCTACTGTGCAAATGTTCCACTGGGGATGGGATTGAGGTTTCCAGGTGTGTCCGGTTGGGGACTCTTACATGCAATGCTGCTAGGTCTTTTAGTAAACAATAGTAAATGTGGGAACATGTCTCCTGGGCGCACACCTAGAAGTGGAACCTCTGGGGTAGTGGTCGGCAAACTCATTAGTCAACAGAGCGGCAAACCGATACAGCTCTCGAGCCGCAGTTTGCCGACCACTGCTCTGGGACATAAGATGTGCATCTGCCAGCTCCTCAGTGAGGTCGAGGGTAGCTGCCCTGCCCCCAGCGCTGTGAGACAGCAGCCCCACTTGCGTCCCATCCTCGCCAAAACTTGATGATGTGGGGCTTTTTTGTGTACCCACTGCAATGGTTGTACAGTGGCATTTAATCACGATTTTAATTTGTATTATCCTGAGGAGTGCCTGTCTATACATTTTTTGCCTTTTCTATATTCTGTTTTATGAAGTGTTTAATTAAAATCTCTTGTTCATTTTTAATTTGGTTTCTGCCTTTTCATTTGAGATTTACATGAGCTCTTTTTGGTATTGGGATGGGGGTCCTTTGTCAGATATGTGTCTTAGAAACACCTCCTTCCACTCTGTTTTGCCGTTTAATTTCAGCAGAGACCTCTGAGGAAGAGAACTTCTTAATTTGTCAATATTATTTCCTGTGTGGTTAGTGTTTTGGATGTCCTGGTTAAGAAATTTTTGTCTATCCAAAGGCCAAGAAGTTGTTCTTCTATGTTTTCTGCTAAAAACTTTAGTCTATTACCTTTCATATTTCTATCTCCAAGTCATCTGAAACTATTTGTGTATAGGGTGACGTAGGAGTCAAAATTTTACTTTTTTAATAAATGGGTACTAGTTAACCAGCAGCAATTAATAAACATAACTTTGTTTTCCCACTGCTCTGCACTGTCCCCTTTGTCATAAATGAAGTGACGGGACTGTTTCTGGATGCTATTCTGTCCCATTGGTCAGTTTCTCTAGCTGTTTGTCAGTCTGACATTGTCGTCATTATTCTCACTTCATAGTCTGGTAAAACATGCTCTTTTCAAAGTGATCTTGGTTATTCCTGTCCCTTTGCATTTTACTATATAGGGTGTTCTCCCAAAATGTATACATACTTTAACAGCTGATAGCTCAATTTTGAAAATGAAATGTATTTTAAGAAAAATTGCCTTTATAATGATTCAAAGTGTGTGAATATATTTTGGAGAGACACCCTATATAAGTGCTGGGATTTTGATTAGGGCTGTGTTGACCCTATAGGTCGATTAGGAGAGAATGAACATCTTTTAGAATATTAAGTCTTCCGAATCCATAAACCTGACATATGTCTGTGTCTGCTCAGATTCTCTTTAATTTATCATAACAGTACTTTACAGTTTTCAGTGTAGAGATCATGTACAATGTTAGTTGTTCCCGGGCATCTACATTTAGAAGATGATACGTTTTTAATTATTTTTTTAAATTTGGTGCTGGTATATAGAAGTGCAGTTGCTTTTTGTATGCAGACTTTGAATCCAGACACTTTGCTACATTTATTGCAAGAATTAAATGAGGTCATGGATAAACCCCAGGCACATTGCGAGGGGCTCACTGTGTGTGTGCAAATGAACCGAGGCAGGACAGGGACTCGGTACCAAAGGTGCACTTAGTGGAGGAGGACATCGGGATAAGAAGGCCAGTGAGCCCCGGAGGGCAGGATTTTCCTGGCCAGTTGAAGGAGGGAGAATCCCTATGGAGAGAAACAACAGGAGAAAACCATCTTGGATGGGCCTTGAAAGGCTGAAGACACCCGAGTGGATTGTAATGGTGGTACATCCACTCTGTCATTGATCCTCACTGCACATGAGGTCACATGCAAGGTCATTCTCAGAGACGAGGAAAGGGCTCAGCGTGAAAAGGCCTGGCCAGAGTCTCTCCATGAAGAAGGAAGTGGTAAGGTAGGTTTCACTATGTAACGGAGAGGTTTTCTAATGCAAGCGGATGGTGGCACGGGTCTAATGAGCTCGGCCCTGGGAGCAGAAAAGGTTATCAGGAAGATAAGTGATGAGAGTGTTGAAATCTGTGTTCAGAAGACCTTTGTGCAGAACGGGCGGCAGCAGGCCATCCTGACGGTTGTGGCCACAGGGTGGGCCTGGGATGATGCAGACCCTCAGAGAGGGAGGAGGGAGCAGCTCAGAGGAGGGAGTCACAGATCAGGCTGCTAATCTCATGATTAAATCTAAACCCCAAACAACAAACTGTCCCTCATCTGCTCCGCTGGACCCCCCTCTTCCAGGCTGTGGACTGGCTCCAGCTCCTGTTACACGCGGAACCCATTAACCTTCAGAGGGCCGCTCCCTCCGGCCTCCCAGAGGTGACCCCGCCTTGGCTTGCGCTCGTCCTGTTAGCTCCGTCCTTTCATCCGTGACTCCCTTTTAAACGGCTCTGCTGTGCCTTGTGCTCTCTCCGCATGAGGCTGAACTTGGCAGTGGTGGACACCACCGATCCTTTCTCTCTCCTCAAACTGTGTTTGTCCGTTGACCTCACCCGAGCCTCTCAAAGTGTCTGTGTCGGAGAGAGCAGTCCTGACGCTGCCCCAGGGAGACGGTGAAGGGAGCCCAGGGCAGAATGACTCACTCAGGGCCACACAACTAGTCATGGGTCCAGAGGAGAAAGTTCAAGCGCCTAGTCCATTGTCATTTCTACCCCACCGTTTAGAAAAACCAGTCAGAGGATGTGCGGTGGCTGTAGCTTGGGCAACACTGAGGTTCCCATATTGGGTTAGTTTTGACTGTCATACAATCCAGTTCTGGACTTGGAAGATGTCCATGGAACAAAGGAAGCACAGCCTCCAGAGACCTCTCCCCTTCCTCTGTCTTCCTGCCCCAGTGGCGAGGTCTGAAGCTGGGCAGGATGGGACAGCTGCAAAGGGTAGATGTGCCGAGAGCTGGGTGGGCAGGCAGTCTGTCCCCCGAGGCCTGCAGTTTCAGCCGGTGTGCCAGGTCCTTCCCTCCTCTGCCCCAGCCAAGCCAGATTCTCAGCAGGGTCTTCCCGCCAAGCAGAAGCTCATGAGCTTGGGGAGCAGCTGCTCAGGTGCAGGCCTTTTCCACCAGTGTTCTGGAGGGTTACGGGGTGGGATCTCACCTAGTGGTTACAGTATGTGCACATGGAGGGGCCTGGAAAGTGCCAGTTAAGGGTATTGCCCAGATGCCCTCAGAAGGCATCAGAAGGCGTGTGGGACCCGGCGGGAGAGGAGATGTCTCCCTATGGGAAGGCGAGACTAGAGTAGGTCTTGGGGGCCTCTATTGAGGCCTCAGGGGAGAACGGGGGTCCTGACATCTGGGAGAATGAGCCTGATTCTGAGGCCAGGCCTGGGCGGGGAAGCGGGGCTCTGGTTTGGCAGATGAGGGATAGAATAGACCACTCACTCTCGCCTCTGTCTCCTTTCTTTGTCTGACATGTGCCCTGCTTCCTCTAATGACTTCTTCATGGCCCTCACAGCCATCTTGTCAACCATTACCTTAAAAAAAGGTTGAGTGTTTCCTCTGAGTTGCTGAGACAGAGCAAGCATTCTGCCAGTGCGTCCACCTGGCCCCTCAGCGGTGATTCAAAGACGACATAAGCAAAGCGTGTGTGTGCAGCTCACAGAAGCAGACCTGGATGGCGGGGGTAGGGCTTTGTGGAGGGAGGAGGCAGCAGATGAGCCTGGAAGGTCCTTGAGGGCGGCTTGTGGAGACCTCTGAATGCCAGGCTAACCGCTGAGAGGAAGGCAGAGGCTGGGTCTCCAAAACTAACTGGCACTTGGGAGGGAGAGCAGCGTCCGTCTGGAGCGATGCAGCTGCCAGTGTTTAGAGAAGGGAGCTGTGGGGACGCCCCTGCCTCTTCCTCCCTGCCTGCTCTGCGGAGGCCCCCAGTTCTCCCAGTGCTTCTTGAAATAACATTGCGCAGTGGCTGCCCCAGCTGTCAGAGGGGGAGGGCGAGCGCTGCCCTTTATTTCAAGTGTCCTCACGGCTAATGGAACACGGGTCTGGCCGCATGTGCACGCGCCGCCCTGCACGTGGCACAGGCGGAGTTATCCCCGTGAATGCCAGTGAATGGACAGGAACAATGCGGCTCAGTGAATGAGCTGTTGTAAGGCGCCTTTCATGGAGCCTGCATGACAATTGGACTCCCAAGGAAGGGTGCCAGCCCCAACAGTAGCCACATCCAGAAAATGAGAGGGGGCTTTCACACCAGACACAGCAGGGCTGCAGGAGAGGAAGCCCTCCCATTGGGCCTGTTCCTGGGCAGAGGGATGGGGGAGGAAGGTGTGCCCTCCTTGTGGGATGCTCTTAGATCAGGGCCAAAGAGAAGAACCCAGGAAGGGGGAAACCCAGTCTCCGCTTTTCTCTGGTGGAACTTGGTGGGGTGGGGAAATGAGGCTCCCTCCTCTCCCCTCTTTCAGTAGCAGTTCTGCTTCTTGGGACGGAAAGCTAAATTGGGGAAAGGAAATCTGTGCCAATTACAGCAATTGGCTAGAAGTCTGCCATTCTTTATTTTCCTACCGCCACCCCATCAACGTTTCTTCTTCCAAACTCTTTAAGCCTCCCTGGCTTCTCTCCCTCCTTTTACGAGTCATTAAGCCGAGTCTGCAGGGACAAATAAAACAGCGTTAGTCTTCAAGAAGCCCAATTACGAGTGCAGGGTGATAGGTAAAGAACGAGCGATTTAAGAGACAGGCTGGAGTCAGGCCCCGTGATGTGAAATGACTGATAAAGAGGCAGGGGAGATGCAGGAGGGCTTCCCGGAGGAAAGCAGCATTTGAGTGGGACTCTCAAGAGTAGGTTATCACAGGCTGAAAGCTGGGGTCGCAGGAAGTTGTGTAAGAGACTCTAGGTTGACCCAAGCAAGGCTGGGCGGATTGTAGTACAGAGTAGTCTCGGGAGAAATGGTGAGGAAATGGTCTTGGAAGGTAAAAGGTGGAACAACTGGAAGGAGGGGCCCAGGTCACGTAGAGACATGGAGGATGCCCTGGGCGCACAGGTGTCTGAGGAAGGAAATTAGGACACTTGTTCCAAAGGGGAGAGGCTGAAAAGGACGTCAGCCTGACGCCTGGTCAGTGTTTCAGAAAGGCGACTCTTAGGGCAGTGTGGAAGCTCTGTCTGAGCGAGAAGATACAGACCTAAGGCGGGAAGTCTGCTCGTTCATTTACTCGATGAACATTTGTCAAGTTCATTTACTCGGTGAACGTTCCAGCTGTGTGCCAGGCGCTGTGCTGAACGAGACAGTCCCGGCGACTCGCAGTCAGTGGGGCTGTCTCCACACGCCTCTCCCGCACACGCCTCTCCCGCACATGCCTCTCCCGCACACGCCTGGTTGCACCGGAGGCTCTCACACATACTGTCCTCCTGCCGGCTTCCCTGCAGGCCCAGAATTCCCAAACTGCACCAAGGCAGAGTTGGCAGTCGACACTGATAGCCCCTCTGGGAAATTTCCAAAGCGCTGACGAATCCTGTTGTTTTGGCTTTCGCAGGAGATTCTTGGCTCTGTAGTGGGTAAAAGAGAGAAGGGGGTGCTTCTAGGACAGGGTTTCTGCCGGGCTTTCTAGCATTCTCCCTTCTCCCTCCCACTCAGAGTGACCTCCAAAGTGAAAATGCCTGGTTCAAAGCCCAGTTCTTAAGCCATTCTTTTCTTGGTTAAAATTAATACCAGTTCCCCTAAACCCCTCTTTCTCCTCCCCCCCAAAAAAGTTATACCAATCTTATATACTTTTCTTCACTCCTGGGCAAACCTCCAATAATTATCTACTCTTCAACCCATTGTACCTTAAAATGGATAAAATAAAACAAGTCTACTTCTGAATTATATTATTTGCTGATAACCTGCAGGCCTTCACATTTATTTTATTTTACTTCTGGTGCTGATAGTGGTGCTGATGGGGGGAGTGGATGGCTACTGGTTAGCGATGTCTCTTCCCATTAAAATGTGTGCAGGACTCTGACAGCTGCCTTCATTTCTGCAGGCGGCGAGATTTCTTCCACCATGCTAAAAAGCACTCAGCCACACACCCGTTCGCTTCTAAGCCCTGACTTCTTTTAGTTAATAACAGCTCATCCAGCATGTGACATCTGCACAAAAGAAATCAGATCTCCGTAACCAGCAGCTGTGATATCATCTCTGCCTTTATCTCCACTGAAGTTTCTGCAGGACCCTCACCTTCCACACTCAGCTCCCCACCCCGCTTCTCAGTCACTGCATTTACATCACAATGAAGGCCCTGTCCAACTGAGCCTCCCAGATGAGCCAACCAGCGCTTTCCCTCCCCTCCTCCTTCTTCTCCTCCTCCTCCTCCTCCTCCTCCTCCTCATGCTTCTCTTCCTCCCTCTCTTCTCTATTCTCCCCCTCCCCAGATTTCCCTTCACCCTTTGGGGTCCCACCCTTCCCTAATGCTCTTAGACCTGCTCCTACTCACCCCTCTCTGGGGTCTTCAGGAAAGCTTCAGTCAGGAAGGAGTAGGGGTGGGGACTACCTGATGTGCTCAGTTCTTCCTTTTCTTTTAACCCCCAACTTACCAGTAAAGATTCACGTTCCCCCTCTATATGGCTTTTACTTTGCTCTCAACTCATGGCCCGGCAGACATTTCCCTCCATGAGCCCAGCATCACACCGCTGATAGGTAACCCCTTACTGTCTGCACATACACATAAGCAGTTTCTCTACCTTTGTTTTCTATAACATCGCCCCAGGGAGCCACTCAGTGAGGGGTTGAGGGTCAGTCAGGATGTCACTAGGACTAATTCAATCTTCTTTTGTACTAACTCCAACTTCCGACTAGATAAAGCCACCAATCCTGGTTTTCCTGGGACTTTCCCTGTTTCAGTGCTGAATTCTCACACCCCAGGATTCCCCCAGTCCCAGGCAAATCTGGACAGCAGGTCACTCTGTGAGTCCCAGATTCTCTGCACAACAGAGTGGAGACTCCTCAGAAAAACCCAATGCCAATAGGGATGCTGAGTCCAGTGCATAAATGTGTACCCCTGCAGGTCTAATCATTCAGCTGTGCTCCTACACCATGAGGAAGGTCTTACACAGGCTTGCAAACCCCAACCCCCCTCCACACTACCCCCCTGCCCCAGACCAGACACGCAGACCTGATAGCCACTGAGGCAGAAGGATCCTCTAGAGCGTGGAGGGTCGTCACAGCTCTGCTCCAGGCTACCTAATGTGGTCCAAGGAGCCCCCTGGGGAGGGGATTAAGCTGAAAAGGTTTATAAACCCACTGTGTTGTGTTATATGGTGTTGAACTAGGAAAGGGTGCTGCTTGTGGAACCATAAAATAGAATATGAATTTTAAACTCATGCTTATCCATTCATTTCACAAACATTTATTGGACTCCGGGGCAGGTACTGTGCTTACAAGTTAGAGAGGCAGTGTTGAATAAAACACAGTCTTGTAGATGTGAGCCAGGAGGCCCTGCACTGTGGTGTGATTAACGCTGCTGTAAGAACAAGCAGAGTGTGTGCTGAAGACAGGAATGCCTCACAGAAGCCCTTCTCAGCAGATCCCGGGGACGGAGGCCTAGGGAGCAGCCCAGGAAAACCTGGGAGAGGGCCAGTGGGCGACCTCTGCACACCCCACCAGTCAGAATGGGTGGAGGGCAGGAGGGGTACGGGCACAGTAGTGCCACACAGCAGGAAGATGCGAGGGTGAACAGTCGTAATCAGGACGGCCTTCTCTGCCATGTTAGGGGACTTGGACTTTATCCTTTGGGCAAGAGGGAATCCTTGGGAGACCATGGAAAAGAGCAAATAACAGACTTATTAATATCCCAAGAAAAATACGGCAGAAACTTAGACTAAGGTAGCAGAAGTGGAGTTGGAAGGGAATGCTGGCTTTGAGGAAACTCAATCATAAGATAGGACGTAGTGATTCTTCAGATGGGGGTGAGAGAGAAGGAGGAATCAAGGCTCCCTGGCTTGGTCAAGTTTCTTCCCTTCCCTACCTCCCGCCCCCCTCCCACCCAATTGCAGTTGACATACAATATTATGTTAGCTTCAAGTGTACAACATAGCGATTAAACATTTTATAACTTACAAAGTGATGACCCCAATAAGTCTTATATCCACCTGTTGGTAGGATTTCTTAGAATCAGATTTCTGGCTTGGTTGTGCCATTCTCCAAAACTAGGAGCCAGAAGCAGGGACATGTTGGGGGGAAGGTGAGTGACAGCAGGGAAGAGGAACTGTTATATCCCCTTTTGGACATACTCAGTGTGAGATGTGGTAGCATCCAAGGGAAGATGACCAGCAGGCAATTAGAGGTTCAGGTCAGGAGCTCAGGAGAGAGGTTTGGGCTGCAGACACAGATCCAAAATTCATCACCAGGTGGATGCAGTGGAAACCACGGGAAAGGAAGGGCCCACCAGGAGCAAGGACAGGCTCAGGATGGAATCCCAAAGAGAACCAACATTTCAGGATGAAAGAGGTAAAAAAAAAAAAAAAAAAAAAGGACAATGAAGGAGAGGCCAAGGAAAGATAGTCTCAAGGGATGGCGTTGAAAAAGAACATGGAGCCACGAAGAGATCAAGTTTGGTAACTATTGAAGAGTGTCCATTGGATTTAGCCACATCCCTGGAGAACAGTTCTAGAGGGTTGGTAGGAACAGGAGTCAGGCCCTTGTGGGCTAAGGACAAGTTGGGAGTGACCAAGTGGCAATAATGAGTATAGCTTCTCTCTCAAGAAGCATGGCTGTGAATGGGAGGAATGATGGTTGTTTCTGGAGGGAAAATGAGTGTAGGATTTAGTGTGTTGCTTTTGAGTTGGCAGACATGTGCACCTTTAAGTGCTCACGGGAGAGAATAAGAGAAAGCAAGACCTTGAAATAGGTCTGTTATTTGCTCTTGGAGCAAGACCCCTGAGAATGTTGGAGTTGATGGAATCATAGCAAAGCTGGAAGGATGACCTGACGTGAGGGTATGCCATAGTGAGAGGCACAAAGAGGCAAGAAGCACTTCAGTTGTGTTGAGGAATTGAGAGATTTCCCTTCAGGGCTTCCGGGGGTCTCTGTGCAGATGAAGTTACCTGCAGGAGTCAAGCACAGAGGTGGGTACAGGCTTGCAGAGTGGAGAAGGTTTGGTAGATTTGACTTGAGAAATACAAAAGGCAGCAGCAAGAGCCAAGGCTTGCTTGGAGATTCTTGATTTTTCTTGGTATGCCCATCAGAATATGGGCTGGAGAAGAGTTGACCCTCCAGTTGACAAAACCACCACCAGCAATGTTGAAATCAGGAGGGATGGATCTAGGAGAGGGCCAGGGACTATGCCTCAGATGGGAGGAGGCGGCATGACAAAGGCATGAAGAAAGGAAAGGGCTACATGGACCCTTGAGAGAGCTCAAGGATGCTGGCCAGCAGGTCACTCTAGATGTCTGCTGCAACCCTGCATGTCAACGACCCTGTGTCCTGGACCAGTCGGGAAGCATGCTTAGTTGGTGTAGCTTGTGATAGTGGCATGTGGGATGAGAAGAGAACTTGGGGTTAGATTGTACAGGGCCTTGAATGCAAGCTAGATTGTCACTTTCTGAGACAGTTGTACATGTCAACAAGGGCAGGCTCTGTTCTGCTCACTGCTGTGTCTATGGGCCCAGATGGTGACTGTGTGTAGTGAATGCTCACCAAATCCTTGTGAATGTTGAACAAAGGTACACATGCTCCCAGCAGCTCACCCCACAGTGACAGATGTCTCTACCTATCAAAGCAACTACTGACACAGGTCCTACGAGGTGACATCAGCCATGCCTGCCCAGCTAAATATATCCATCCTGTTTTCACCTTGCTTGCCCCATGCCTGGGCTGTGTGGCAGTGGATGAGCTCTGGCCTATAAGCCAGAAGTCCTGGGTTCTAGAACCAGCTCTTCCAGCGTTGACCCTGGTGCTCTCTTACAATACCTGTCCCTGGCTGTGATGAGGACAGATGAGATAAGGACCCGCTGTGTAGGTGCTTGAAGTACAAGGTGCCACACTGTGGCCAGAGCACCTGGTAAGTGGTCCATTTAGCTGGCGCTCACTAGCTCCTAGTTGCTTGTAGTGAACTGAGCACTGAGTAGCTGAGGGGGGAGGCAGGGAACCAATAGACACCAAACCTCCCTCCTCAATATTCTCACTCCTGGCCTGGCCCTCATGGGAAGAAATATGGAGAATATGTAAGGTGACTACGTGTCCCACTTTATGCCTGCTGTCCTAGTGTAATTAATACCAGTGCCCCATTTACTGTTAAACGTGTCCAAGTTATATGATTACCCTACTGATAGCCTGACTATGTTCACAGCTTCTGTGTTTCTGGGGAAGCTTATGTTTGCAAACTAGTGGCTTTGTTGGACACAAAAAAGACTAAGAGAGGAGGGCAGCTTGGCTAAATCACATGTTTATGTGCATATATGTTTCCTTGGCCATAGTCTCCCCCAGCTTTCAGTTATGCTGCCCACAGGGCCTGGGGAAGGAGCCCCGAGGCCAGCACAGTGGCAATAGGAAAGGTATTAAAGGGAGTCCTTGTGCCCTCGGCCCTCTGCACTTGGCTATAATGCCATGGGTTACAACAAGGTTGTCAGTATCCTGTAAGGGATCTGTATGCAAGGGGCTTAGGACCAGACTCTCTTGCCTTGGTTTTGCATTCTGAGAGGACAGGTCAATATTTTATATCCCCCCGCCCAGCAGGTATGGCTCAGTGGTTGAGCCATCAACCTATGAACCAGGAGGTCATGGTTTGATTCCCAGTCAAGGCACTTGCTGCAGTTGCAGGCTCAATCCCCAGTGGGAGCGTGCAGGAGTCAGCCAATCAATGATTCTCTCTCATCACTGATGTTTCTATCTCTCTCTCTCTCCCTCCCTCTCCCTTCCTCTCTAAAATCAATTTAAAAATATTTAAAGATATATCTTACACCCCTGACACAAACTTAAATATCTACAGTTTCCTAACATTCCAGAAGTGCCCTTTACCCATATTCTACATTGTCATTTTCTTTTTTGTCATTTTCTTAAGCCCTAAGTGGCTACCTTGGAAGATGCGAGGGAGGGAGATTGAGAGGCAGGGAGGAAGGAAGGGAAGAGAGGGAAGGGGGAGGAAATTTTCTCTTACTGAGTGAGGGAGGGTAAAAATTTCCCAGGGGCCATGGATGGATGGGAAGATTGAGGAGGGTGGGGGTAAGGGGAATGCAAGGTTAGGAATTATTCAGGTGAAATCTAATTAAAATGTTCATCTAACTCAAATTCACATGGACTTACCCAACCTTTCCTCAAAATATAAGACAAGGTCTACCCTCAAGGAGCTTTTTTAATCATTCAGGTCAGGCTAAATCACATGATAAATACAATGATAAATTACAAAGAAAATACCAAAACAGTGGTTCTCAAGCTTTACCCTGCATCAGAATCCTCTGGAGGGCTGTTAAAACACAGATGATTGGACCTCAGGAATTTGGGTTGGGGTGGCCTGAGAATGTTCATGTCTAACAAGGTCCCTAAGGATACTGTTGCTGCTGGGCTGGGGGTGTACTATGAGAACCATTGCCAAAGCATCTAGAGAGCCACAGGCCTTGAATTGATGTGGGAAGCTCCACAGAGAGAGCATTCGAGGTGGGTCTTGAGGTAAATAGGGTTCAGGATACCCAAGGATGATAGCTAACAATTGCTGAGTGCTTAGGACAGTGATGGGCAACCTTTTGAGCTTGGTGTGTCAAAATTCACCAAAAAACAAGCATAACTTGGGTGGTGTGTCACTGTGAGAAAAAAAACAAACATACTTCTCTGTATGCGACTGCT
The DNA here is from genome assembly GCA_027563665.1 of Antrozous pallidus. Taxonomy (NCBI): domain Eukaryota; kingdom Metazoa; phylum Chordata; class Mammalia; order Chiroptera; family Vespertilionidae; genus Antrozous; species Antrozous pallidus. The sequence goes on along the minus strand of CM050516.1, from coordinate 96,301,720 downwards.
TGCAGCCATGTGTCATCGAAAATGGCTAAGCGTGTCAGTGCTAACACGCATGTCATAGGTTCGCCATCACGGGCTTAGGATGTGCTGGGCACTGAGTGTCTGTCTGTGTTTAGCTTGAATTGTTCATTGAATCCTCATAGAATCGCATGAAGTAGATGTAGTTAATTAATGTCCACAGAGGCACTAAGGGACTAGGTGACTCATTTTGCCACACCAACTCAAAACAGTGTCAAGGGCACACAGCACAGGAGATGTTGCCGAGGGTTCTTTAAGATTCCCCAGCTAGAGGTCCCTCCTCCTGCCCCGATTTCACGTCTTCTCTGAGATCTCCAGCCCCTGTTGTGTGCCCTCCTTCCTCCCCCAGAGTTCAGGGAATGGGTATCTGTAGCCTTGGATTTGATTTCCCAACAGGGCATTGGACTGGCATTGCCTCCTTCAGATACACTTGAGAAAGGAGAGGTGATTGTCTACCTTCCCCTGAGAAACAGACAGGTCAGGGAGGTCCTTCCTGGCAGAGGGCAGATGGTGTGGAAAAGCACTGAGAAGCAATTGGGGAACCATGAGCATCACTGGAGTGTGAAGCACAAGGAGGGGCAACGGTGAAGCTGGAGCAACTTTCTAGTCCCAGCATCTCCACATGGCTCTTCAGAGTCTCTCTCTGCAACTCTGGGGTGGCAGATGGTAAGGCCCACAAGTTAAAGTATCACAGAGTAAAGGGGGCAGTAATGAGGGGCTTCAGGAGCAGCCATTGGCCAACCCTGAAGGATCCCCAGGTTTTGCAGTAATGACCCCACTGTCAGGGCAGTGGGGGCAGTGGGCTCTCACAGGGGAGCAGAGTTACTTGATGCTCATCAGCGGCTGCAAGACTCCCAAGTCCCCAACTGGAATGTGCCCTGGAGGAGGACCCAGTGAGAGTAAGAAATCAGGACAGAGGTGACACAGAAGTCAAAACTCCCTAGCCACCCACATCAGTTGGTACTAAGAGAGGATTAATTCAGGACGTGTAGAGACCAGTCAAGAACAGTCACAGGTTCCTGTGTGGTGCACACAGACCCCAGCAGATAGACTATCTCTTTGAGCACCAGAGTCACCACTGTTTAGAAGTTAAAGGAGGAGAAGTGGGTCCTGGTGTCCCATGGTGCCCTAGTCATAGGCATGAATGAGGCTCACCTTCTGCTGTCTCACGTGGGAGCAGCCGCTGCACTCACTCACCGCAGCAGGGGTGAAATTTGCATGAGCTTTGCATGTAACTGTGGTTTAATTTTGGGAAAGAGAAGGGCAGGTTGGGGTTGGTGGGCAATCATGTTCCTAAGAAGAGCCATCAATCAGCACTGTTAGGATACAAACTGCCCACCGGAGAGGAGAAAGGCTCAGCCAGCAGCTGACCGCTGAGATCTGCATACAAAAGGCTGCCAGGAGGAATGGCTTTTGACTCCTCCCAGCAGTGGGAAGCAGAATTGCTTCCTATTGTTCACCCGATGGGATGACTCAGCCTACCAGCGATTTCCCTTTCACTTGCTGCCTTTCCACAGAACCCAAGTGCACTTACTGAGAGCTGCGTGGGCCCCTGCTCCCAGCCCACCTGCAAACTGCCCCCCCTCAGCCTCTCTGCACTGCCCACACTCCCCTACCTCCTCCCTCCTCCATCCTCACCTCTTTTTCATTCAGCCATTCACCCGGAAATATGTATTGAGCTTTGCACATGGAGCCCTCCAGGCATCATCAGCAAAGCAAGCATGAGGAGGGTTGCAAACTGGACTGAAATGATTAACCAGCTCCCAGGATCACCCCTGTCCCAACCCTGGCCCCAGCTCCCCCCTTCCTTATCCAGAGCAGCAAATGGCAAGAAAGGTCAAGGACAGTAACACAAACACTGGAATTCCAGATAAGGAAAGCGGAGTCAGGCAGTGTACTGGAATAGGGGACAGAGGGTCAGGGGGAAATTCATCTTGAAAGGGGAGTCAGGTAATCCCTGGGCATGTGCCCTGTTTAACCCCAGGGAGACCTCTGCAGTCCGATACTACTGGACTGTTCTCACGTTCTGCAAGCCCCACTGCCCTCCAGCAGGCTGAAAGGCAGGTCTGGCCTGTCCTACTCTCCACAAGAAGATGGAGATGGGGATGGGGTGGTCATCCTTCCCTAAAGACCTGCTCCTTTAACTTCAAGACATGAGGATCTAGTTCTAGCATATTTCCACACTGCTTTATAATTTCACAAGCACTTTGGTGTAAATTTATCCACTGTATTCTTCTTACTATGGTCAAGCATTTTCATAAAAGCCTAAGTGACCGTCCGACCATTTGACTGTCTGACCGGTAGCTATGATGTGCAGTGACTACCAGGGGGCAGATGCTCCATGCAGGAGCTGCTGAGCAACAACTTTTCAGACTGCCCTCTGACACTCTAGAATCTTGGACTGCTGGTTTCGGCCCAATCCCAGCAGGCCAGGCCGAGAGATCCACCTGCTGGAGGGACCCACTCACTCCACAGACGCCCTGTGAGCCCCAGCACCAACCCAGGTGCAGCCGGCCGGGAGGGACTTCGGGAGGTTAGCTCCAGGCTATATCTGGCCTATCTTGCCCAGTCCACCCCGCCACCCACCTTCTAATTAATTTCCTTTCAGTGTGCATGCATCTGTGCACCAGGCTCTATCAGAGCTGGAGGAAGTAGAGCTGAGCTTCCCTGACCTCCACCAAGCATTATTCCATCATAGGACTGTCCCCAAACAACAGCAGGACTGAGCACTTTGGGGCAGAGAAGCAGGAGGGAAGAATATAAGGACAATGTCAGATATAGGGTGACCTAGAAGCATCTTCTGCCAGGGTGTATGGTGGGGGCAGAGGGTCTAGTGTCTTAGCTGGGCTGCTATAACAAAATACTACAAATGGGGGCTTAAACAACACACATTTACTTCTCACAGTTCTGGAGGCTGGAAGACCAGAATCAGGGCAATGGCAGATTCTGTCTCTGGTGTGACCTCTCTTCCTGTCCTATAGAAAGAACCTTCTTGCTGTGTTCTCACATGGTGGGAAGAAAGATAGAGGGAGAGAGAGATCGAGAGCGAAGGAGCTCTCTGGTCTCTTAAGGACACTAATCCCACCATGAGGACCCCCACCTGCATGCTCATCTCACCCTAATCACCTCCCAGGCTGATCACCTAATACCATCTATTGGGGGTTAGGGCTTCAATGCATGCATTTTTAGAGGCGCACAGACATTCAGTCCATAATAGGCCGACAGTAGAGTGAGAACTTCTACCTCACTTCTGAAAACATTAAGCAACACTCATCTGCTATAAGCCTTAGTTCAACTAGTGCTGCTTTTTACTCTTACCTGTCTTGTCTCTCCACCATCCCCTTGAAAACAGAGAATGCCTCATATATTTTTTGCCTTGGCCGAAACCTGTGACCGTGACTGGGATGTGAAGGAAAAGAGGGAGAGGGTAAATTTTCTTCTCCCCAAGGTGACCATTGACTCAAAATCAGTCTTAAGAGCTGGAAGTTTGGGTTGAAGCCAGATTTGTATTCTAGTTCTGTAGACCTGGCTTCCGATCTGCATGTGGGACCCAGCCTAATACCACATCTCCCTGGGCCTCACCTGCCCTTCTGCAGTGACCCCTGAGAGCTGACCTTATTAAAACATGCACCGAGAACGTATTGTGTCCTTAGCAGTGTGCTCAGCACTGTGTGGGGCACAGAGAAGCTGCTCTCACTGTTGCCTTCAAGGGGGTTTAAAGATAATGAAGGTGCTTCATCCCTAATGCAAAAGCAGTACCCAGGCCTTGTCACTGAGTGCCCAGTGGGCTGAGCATCACAGGGTCTGCGTCCTGTGGAGGGACTTCCTGTGGTCTTCAAGACTTCCCAGGGTGGGGAGACCCAAGATTCTTCCTTGGAAAGGAAGCTGAGGGTTCACTGTGAGGTTCCAGGTCTTTGTGACAGGCTCACCTGTCTTCTCAAGGTGCCCTCGGTGATATTTGGCAGGTAGCCTACCCTGAAGGACAATGGGAATGAATAATAATAGTGAGTGTGTGTCATCCAGGTTCCACAGATAGACCTGAACTGAGAAAGCAAAGGCATGGCTTCCCAGGCTATGATAGGAATTGTCCTGGACTGTGATGCCCCCAGAGTGAGGGAGACAGCTGCAGGCAGAGCTCTGGGCCCAGCCCAGCAACCATCAGCCATTGCCAGAGACAGGTCAGCTTCCCCATTCCCCAAGCTGGGCCCAAGCAGATCATGCCCGCAGCTGCTTCCTCTGCCTTCCCAGGCACCAAGCCCCAGGGGGATAATCTCTTATTGAAGCCATGCCAAGAGCTGAAAGCTCACAGGATAGAATCTCATCTGTATCAGGCAGCCTTGCATGCATGCATGTGCACACAAACGCTCCCTTACACATATGGCCCATGCATACAAGGACCTGCTCACACCCTCCCTTGCTGGGTCTGGAAAATGGAAGTCCTGTCCTGTTGGTAAAATGGAAAAGCTGCTGGTCTCAAGTCCAGAACTTTTGATGTCACTGGATAAGTCCCTTCTGTGGGTAGTGAAGGAGTTGAGGTACAGTATCTCTAAGGTCTGCACAACTTCAGCATTATGGAATTTTGACCTTTATCCAGGCCTCAGAGTGGGAAGATCCCTTGTCACCTGCAGCAGGACAGTGTCTCTGGCCAAGACTCCTTCCCTCCCACCTCCGCTCTGCCAGTGGCACCCTCTTCTTAATAACAATGACATGCCTCTCCCACTCTGGAGTAAAATGGGGAAGGGGTATTTGGGGCTCTGGTCTCACTCTTGTTGCCCTCCTTTAATATATTGGCCAATATGGGTTTCAGATACCACCTCTTCTTGAGAGTTTCAATGGAAAGGGAAAGGGCTCTAAAAACTAGGTTTCTTCCAAGACTCAAAAGAAAGTAAATCTTGTAAGAATTCCACAAAAGGGGGGTAAGTAATAATATATGAGGATTTTAGCAATAAAATGGAAGCACCTGAGTAAGGAATGGTCAACAAAATGTGGTAGGATGACTACGCAGCGTAAGTGGGGCCCAACAGGCAAAAGGTTCAATTAAACACACAAGATTGCAGAATGATACATGATACCATTTGTAAGAAGAGGAAAACAGAGCAATATAGAATTGTCTTGTATGCTAAAAATATATGTAATATAAAAAATGTACCCATAAAATGCATGATAGGGATCCCCACCCTAGGGAGGGAATAATGGGGAGAGGGAAGAAATAGGGAATGGGGATTGCAACTTAAATGTTTTATTTCTGAAACAAATATGACAACATTTTAACAGTTGTCAATTCTGCATGAGAGACCCAGGTTATTTTTGTAGCATTCTGGTATTTTAATAATCAATTAAAATTAAATAGAAGAAAGCTCAAATAGCGACATGTCAGGACCCAGACGAGCATGGTGAGGTGTCCATCCAGAGTCTTGCTCATCATGGTCCAGATGGCTGCCCCTCTGAGTGCCTGGCCCCTCCTCTCATTTTATGACCCTCTTTGAGGTAGGTCTGAAGGCCATCCCAGTCCTGGGAAGGGGGGCTGCAAGGCCTTGGAGTCTGAGTTTGGGAGGGGCAGGCTGCACTGAGGTGATAAGTTTCCTTAGTTTCACTTCCTCTCCTTGCTCCTACCTCCCCAGTCCATGAAGGAAATCCAGGAGATGGAAAGCCAGGAGTCATTAGCTAAGACAAGAATCTAAGACCAAGTTATTTGTTCCTCCTCAGAGCCCCAGGCTCACATTTGATACTCCAGAGCAGGATATATTAATCTGTTTAACGTGGGTCAATCAAAGGGCATTCTGGGTCAAGGAATCCTGAGAAGTCAAGCAAATCTCGGAGGGGAGACTGGTGAGAAGCGGGTCAGCCGCTCCCACTCATTCTCCAGAGGCCTCAGAGGAGAACTGAGCTGAACCCAGCCGGTCATGCTGAAGTTGGAAAGAGCCCAGAGTGGGCGAAGCTCTGCAGTAAAGGGAGGGTTACACCTGGCCCCTCATCTGTGTCTCCCTGGTACAGGAGCATCATGGGGAGGAAGCCACAGTCCTGAGGCCGGCCAGGTTGATCTGGAGTGCAGGGCGCTCCTGCAATAAGCCATCTCTTGTATAATTCAATACCTCAGCAAACTGGCCTGGAGAGTAATGAAAAACAACACTTACAATAACCAGCACTGGTGATTTTTCCAAAAGTGTTCTAAGCTCTAACTTCCCTTTATGTTCATACTGTGAACCCTGAATACACACATACACACACACACACACACACCACACACACACACACACACACACACACACACACCCCAAAAACAGCCTACCAGCCATTTCCGCACAGGGGCCACTCACTTGGAAAGAACCCTCTGTCCACCTTTGGGCTGCAAAACTGCTCACCTGCCCTGTGAGCAGCCCTTATAAAGGAGCTCCCGGAGTCCTACTGCAACCAATAGGACTGAGGCTTTCTGCACCCAATCAGAACTGCGCAGCTCTGATCAATCAGAGAGGCTCTGTTCTAACCAATCAGGGGCCAGGGATGGGAATGTCTGTCTATACAAGCCAGTTTCTCATTGGCTAGGTCGGAGAATGCGCTTTTCCAGAAGGAAGACTGCATTTTCCCTGCTGGAACTGAAACGCTGGAGAAGGCCTGTGGTGCCCCTGTGAGTAGAGCGGAGCTTCCTAGTGGAAGAGGGTCCGGCCCCAGGGCCTTGCTCTGTAGTATGGTTGATGTCCACAGCCATGCGCTACCACCCTTAAGGTGCTTGCAGTAATTAAGTTTGCTTCACCCCACATTGGGGTTCCTGTTGGGGCTGTCTTGGTGCCAGTGACCACCGTTATCAAGACAGATGTCCTGTGGCAAAGCAGGCGCGGTTGCCTCCACAAGTGAAGAAACAGAGCCCTCAAGGCACTTACTCTAAGTCACACTCAGTCGATGGCAGGACTGAGGTGGTAAAGGTTTCCTTTCTGTTCCTCTAACACCAGACTTCTCACTCTCAGTGCTATTGACAGTTTGGGTCAGATAATTCTTTGTCATAGGGGCTGTTTTTTTGTCACATGTACTAGATAGGGGCTGTGCTGTCTCCAGGTCCCAGGTCCCAGTCATGGCGGCCATGACTGTCTCCAAACCTGCCAAGTCACCCTCGTTGAGAACACTGCTCTACCTCAGGCCTTCGCACTGCTGTTGTCCCTGAGGGACCGTTCTGTCAGAACTGTCACCGGGCTGCCTGTTCCCGAATGCCATCTCAGAGGCCTTCGCTGGGCACTGCCAGTGAAGCAGTGCATGTGCATGCGCGCCCGTTCCTCCCTATCTCTTGGGCTTTTGTGTTTTATTTTATGTGCTTACTGTTCTCCTTTCCTCCCTCCCCCTGCACTTTGCATACTTGGTTCCTGTCAGATGCCGAATAAGTATTCATCAAATAAATGATGGAATGAACCCCACACATGGCCCCGTCATCTAGGCTCAGCCCGCAGGTGACCAGGCATAGCAGTTACTGGGGCACACCCCGCTGGTGGGCCTGGGAGTGGGCAGCATAGCTCGGTCTGGGTGCTGGAGGAAGCTACCCCTCGGATCTGGCACAGCCTCCCTGAGCTCTGTGGGTCTCTGTGGGTGTGCACTGGGCGGTGGCACCTCCTTGGCAGGAGAGTGGAGATGCCCTGCAGCGTGGCTGTGGGTGTCTGGTTGACCCTCCCACTAGGACCAGGCCCTGGGAGAGGGGAGGGCAGATATGGAGCCACCCCGTCCCCGGGCCAGAAGTTTGGATTGATGTGGGTAAGCCAGAGCTGCTCTTCCCTGTGGTTTGGGTTGGGAGGGTGTGTAGCATTATTTCTCACCTGAGTCTAGACAGGCCCCTCTTCACCTCCATGTTTCAGGGAGGGAAGGAGGGTGCAGAATGGAGTCGGGGAAGGCAGCTGTGGTGGGAGTAGAAGCAGCCCAAAGCTGAGGTGCCCCAGGATCCAGGTCATTGTCTGTCCCTATGTAGCAGCCTTAGACATTTGCGGGAGGGAGAGGAGAGAATGGGGAGGGGCGAGAAGGGTTGGCACTGAGTCTGGGGGACGTCTCCTGAGTTCTCTGGTCAGATTCTGAGTGTGGCATCAGGGGGAGGGTCCTTTTTCACTAGCTGTTCTCTCTTCCCTTAAGACCTGAAGTCTAATTCTTGCTGGATTCCTTCTTTGAAGTCAATGCAGAACAAGGTTCCTCTAATATGATCAGTGTGAGTTCCATGGTTCCTTCCTTTTCCCTCCCCAGTCCTTCCCTCTTTCTTCTCTCCTGCTTGATCACCAAGATCTGTGTGCTCCTTTCCACCCTGAATATGTACTCCTGGCCAGTGGGGTTTGTTTCCCAGGAATAAAAACTGCCTCCCCGACTCCATTCTGCACCCTCCTTCCCCCCTGAGCACAGAGACACAACCCTGCAGGGCTGGGTGGATGGGGAAACGGGCTGGACCACAGCCGAGTTCTCTCTGAAGTTCTCTCCAAGTTAAAAACAGAACGAGCCCAGGCATTTAAAGGTAATTAGTTTAGCTCCAAGTGGATCTGGGGATAATCTCAAACTTCAAAGCTCCTCTGTGTGTCCTGACCTGGGGAGTGGAGGGAGGGCAGGGATCCGGGCCTGAGGATGCATTCGGAGGCCAGAGGCACCGGCCTTCACCCCCTCCTCTCATTTGCTTCCCGCATCATTGGATTCTTCTCTCCATCCCCTAGGGCAGTGGTTCTCAACCTTCCTAATGCTGCGACCCTTTAATACAGTTCCTCATGTTGTGGTGACCCCCAACCATAAAATTATTTTCGTTGCTACTTCATAACTGTAATTTTGCTACTGTTATGAATCGCAATGTAAATATCTGTTTTCCGATGGTCTTAGGCTCTCTATAGCAGCGGTTCTCAACCTGTGGACCACCGGAAAACAGATATTTACATTACGATTCATAACAGTAGCAAAATTACAGTTCTGAAGTAGCAACGAAAATAATTTTATGGTTGGGGGTCACCACAACATGAGGAACTGTATTAAAGGGTTGTGGCGTCAGGAAGATTGAGTACCACTGCCCGGGCAGTGCTTGTGCTCCGCAGGGCATCCAGCCTGCTGTTCAGGGAGCAGAGGGACTCACTTGTACTCGAAACCTTGTTGTCATCCACCCAAAAGGGAATGAAGCCGTGACTAGAAGTGATGACCTTGAGTTGTCTGACAGGCTTTCTCTCCCCTCCCTAGAAACACACTCTGCTATCCAGGACTGACCTTAACATCCCTGAGCCTCACCTGAAATCCTCAACAGTGTCTGTAGTGTGGATTCACGGAACTTGGGTTGAGGTTCCCCTAGGCCAGGGTCACTGGTCACCAAATAACAAGGACCATGTCGACCTCTCGGAGTCTGTGCTTCATGTTCCTCATTTTTGTTCCAGGAGCTATCGATGCAAAGTCTTCACTCTCACGGAGCTTATATCCTGTTGGACGCACACATTTAATAATAAATAAAAAAAGATTATTACAGGTTAAAGCAAGTGTTATGAAAGAGTAAACAGATTGGAGTAATAAAGAGCAATGGGGGAGATGGATTTTTCCAGCGCAACCAGAGAAAACTACTTTTCGGAGGTGATATTTGGGTTGAGAAATAATGGATGAGAGGATGTTCTGTGTAAAGAGCTAAGAGGGTAGCAGGGGCGAGAGGCCCTTGGTGGGTAAAGGCTTGATGTGTTTAACCAACAGAAAAGAGTCTAGAGCTATAACTGTAGTCATGAGCAGGGGAAGAATGGGATGAGACATGAATGGGGTGAGCAAAACCAAGGCCTGGCAGGGGCTTGGTGAGGAGTTTGCTTTACTCCAAGATCAATGGGAAGCCTTGAAGGGTTTCACCAGGGTGTGTGATGGTTGTGCCCCTTCAGATGCCTAAGATGAACAGACTGGGGAAAGATAAATTTGGAGTCTGTCTGAAGGTGCAGGTGAGAGGAGCTGGTGGCAGAGCAGAACGCAAACAGGTCCGTGGAGCCTGACACTAGTTGTAATCTAACTGGTCTACACTTCTCGAGGGCAGCACTCCCATCTCGTCCTTGCATTGATCACACCTACCAGGTGCTAGTGTTGCCCTTGACTGCTATTGGTTTGTTTCATCCACAATGCTGGAAGGAGTGATTATTTTTATTTTATGAGCAAAGAAACCTCAGAAGAGTTTATTTTCAAATCCAGATCTGCCATATCTCCACAAAGGTGCTCGAAAATGTGCCACTGGATAGGCAAAAGTGAGTCACCATCCACACAGTATGGTCTCAAGGGCTATACTCTGCAGAGTGCAGGAGAGTCTTTTGGCCAAAACTAGGTTTCCCACATATGGAGAACAGAAGAGTATTTGTCTCAAAGGATCTGAAAGTCTCAGCTAAGCAAGAGATGGGTGACCTGGGGGATGAGAAATATATTTAGTCATTATCACCTGTTAAGTGAACAGAGGAACTCTATACTTTAGGTAGCACTGTCAGGGAATAGGATGCAAGAAAGTCGCATGTAGAAAAGTGATAACGCATTCTGGAAAATGGGGGGCATTGAAAATAACAAGGTTGATATGAATTCTGGAGGGAACAATGATAATAATAGATACCAATGAAAATGCCCACCATTTATTGAATGCCTAATACCCTTTATCTTGTGATGCTCTCTCACACACACCTCATAACGAACCTCTGGAGTAGGTATGGCTATGGTTCCCAGATTTTTAGAGACCATCAACTTGTTTTGCTCTGTTATTTTTACTAATGGAACATAGAACACATTTATTCATGCATAACCACTTGATTCTTCAGGATAGCAATGCTCCTTTGAATCCAAGCCTTCACATGCAGAGTTGAGGAGTCTTCTGGCTTCTCCCGCTGTGCACACACAACTCTCCATACCCTGCCTGGACATCTTTTGGCCCTTCAGGGTTAACAGTATCCTTTAGAGCAGGATAAAAGGCGCAGGGTCCTTCTGACTTCCTGTTTTATTAAGCGTGTAGCTTTGTCCTTCTTAATTGGATCAGCGTGTGTTGGCATTGACATCCCGATGTATTCATTCCTCTGTCCAGTGAGGGACAAGGTCATTATTATTATTTTCAGAATTTATTATAAGATACATTTCTATTACTTAAAAAAAAATTGCGTGTCTTAGCATTAGTATATGAAACTGAAGGTTTGCCTCACATGTCATAGTGGGCAGGGCTCATAACTGGGAATCCAAACCCTCTATCACTGCTTCTCAACATTTAAGGGTGTAATTATTCCCCTCCTCGTTCTCTCTGGAACCCTCTCCAATGAGACCTTTTTTCCCGTCACTCCACCAAAACTGCTTTTGCTGAGGCCACCAATGACCCCCACGGCCAAATCCACTGGCCAGTCCTCAGCCATCATCTTACTTCAGCAGTACTGGCTCCATCCTCTTCCCAAGACGACTTCTTCCCGTGGCTGCCTTCGGCCTCCTGCATCAGCTGGGAGCTTCTCTTCCGTATACTCCTCACCTCCTACCACCCTGAGCAGATCCTCAGACTTCTCTCTCTTCCTGCCTCCGCTTCCTCCCTTGCCTCCTCTGCTCTCATAGCTGGCCTCTCTCCGCAACACAGTTCACACAGAAATCTGCAGCCGCCATAGCTCCCGTCCGCCCTGCTGCCCACTCTCCAACACGCCTTACCATCTTCCCGACGTTCCCACCCCCACTTCATCCTAAACTGGCTCCTTTGGTGGTCTTTGCATCTCAATAAACGGTAACATACTTATTCTAGTTGCTTGACTAGACTCCTTCCTCTCTTTCTCTTGCTTCCTGCATTGATCCTGTAGCAAATCCCAGCAGCTGAAACTTAAAATGAAATCTAACATGTAATTACAAAGTGATGGATACCTGTCCCAACCATGGTATCACTCCCCTAGCTATCAGCCCACCATGTCCACTCAGGTCCCTCCACTGCCTCTTGCTCACCCAGCAGCCAGAGGTGGTCCCTCCATAGCCTCAGTCAGATCCTGGTGTTGCTGCCGAAAGCCACAGAGTAACAGCCAAGGCCCTGGGGCCCCAGGCTCTGTGTGGCCTGGGCCTGCTAGCCCCTGGCTTCTCCTCCCCTCTGTGCTGCTAACTGGCTTCCAGCTGACTGGCCTCTTTGCTGGTCTCACATGTGCCCGGCACGCTGCACCGCAGGGACTCAGGGCTGCCCACGGGCTGCTTCTGAGTTGTTTCTCTCATGCAGCTTGTTCTCCCATTTTGGGGGGCTCTTTTTAAATGATACCTCCAACAGAGATGCCATTGTCACCTGGTGCTCCCTATATAAATAGCCCCCCAAATTCCGTCCCAGGTGCTCTGCTTTATCCTGTAGCACTTCTGTCACTTGAGATGGTGCACGCTGTCCGTGGCCCATCCATACTACCCTGAACAGGAGCCTGGGGCACAGAGGCAGTAAGGGTCTTAGTCCCCGCCCTGTCTCGCTGCTCAGAACAGTGCCCTCTGGAAGCAGGCCCTTAGGGAGCGCTGCTGAATCTGGGAAGAAAGGAGAGCCTAGGGACAGGGCTGGGCTTCTGTTCAGACACACGCACGTCTCCACTGCCAGAGCCAGCAGAGAGGACTCCTCTTCTGGTCCCACCAGGACCACATGGCCAGCCCTACTGACTGCTGCCCTGTGTCTCTTCCAGATCCGTGCTCTCCCAGGTTCTGGAGGCCTTTGCTATGACCGCAGTCCCCGCCCGGAGCCAGGACTGCCCCTTGCTGCCACAGCCACTCCAGGTGCCCGCGCTGTCCCGCCTGTCCCCCGCCTCGCGTCACCATGGGCAGCGTCAGCAGCCTCATCTCCGGCCATGGCTTCCACAGTAAGCACTGCCGCGCTTCGCAGTACAAGCTGCGCAAGTCCTCCCACCTCAAGAAACTCAACCGCTACTCAGACGGGCTCCTCAGATTCGGCTTCTCCCAGGACTCGGGGCATGGCAAGTCCAGCTCCAAAATGGGCAAGAGTGAAGATTTCTTCTACATTAAAGTCAGCCAGAAGGCCCGGGGTGCCCACCACCCCGATTACACTGCTCTGTCCAGTGGGGACCTAGGGGGCCAGGCTGGGGTGGACTTCGGCCCGTCTACCCCACCCAAGCTCATGCCCTTCTCCAATCAGCTAGAAATGGTAAGTGGAGGTCTCTGATAAGGGCGGATGGGTAGGAATGGCAGGTGAGAGCAACGTGGGTGGGGAGCACAGGGCAGGGAGGGGTGGCAGTGACCCAAACATTCAGATCTCCGAAATGCTCAGCCGCGCTGCAGGGACCAACGGTTGGTCAATCATAGGTGAGCTGTTCAGCAAAGAGCAGGGGGAAATGAAAGGCTTGCCGAGCTCCCGGGTGTAAGTGACGGTCAAGGCAAGACCACCAGCAGCATTTTCAAGTGCATGGGAAGGAGAGGGAGCCCTGGAATCGCCCGGAAGAGCAGATGGAGAGTCTGCTTGGAGAGCTGGCAGCTTCTCTTGCTAGCAGATCCTCATGTAGCGGCTTGGTGGTGTGGCAGCTCGTCTCAGGCTGGGCCAGGAGCTGGCTGTGAGTTTCTTGCCATCATCTTTAGCAGAAATGAGGGCAAAAGAGTCCTACATACTCCAGAAAGCCAGTCCTCATTCCATATTAAGCTCTCATGGGGCCCACGCGCGGACGCCAAAAATCTACTTCAGCCCCGGCACTGCGTGGGCTTTTGATACGCTAGGAAGTGGCCCCGTGTGTCTGCATGGAGCCATAAGCTTTTTAGCTTTAAGGGATTGTAGACTGCAAATGCTCTACCAATGAAAATGACAATTTTAAGAAAGGGGTTATGTCAAGTGCTCCTCACAATCCTTTGAGGAGGCTACGGTGGTGTCTGCTGGAAGGGCGGTAGAGGTGAACAGGGACTTCTATAGGGAGACCATGCCCACCCAGCCCCATAACCCTGCCTGCACCACACAGGACAGCCGGAGCCGTTCAACTCGCCAGGCTGGGAGGAGCTGGCGGCAGGTGGCTCATGGCACAGAGTGGCTTCTCCTTGAGAGATTCGACACATTCAGCAGCTTCAGAGCACCAGGCGAGGTTGCCTTGGGCTGTGACTATGAAGGGTGCCCCGTGGCTAGGTAGACAGGTAGACCCAACATCATGCGGTTCTTTTTCTCCCCAGGCCTCAGAGAAGGGTGCCATGCGGCCCACAGCCTTCAAGCCGGTGCTGCCGCGATCAGGAGCTGTCCTGCACGCCTCCCCCCCTGAGAGCACTGGCCACCAGCTGCACCCTGCCCCCCCAGACAAGCCCAAGGAGCAGGAGCTGAGGCCTGGCCAGTGCTCTGGGGCTCTGTCTGACTCCGGCCGCAACTCCATGTCCAGCCTGCCCACACACAGCACCAGCAGCAGCTACCAGCTGGACCCGCTGGTCACAGCCGTGGGGCCCGCCAGCCGTTTTGGGGGCTCAGCCCACAACATCACCCAGGGCATCCTCCTCCAGGACAGCAACATGATGAGCCTGAAGGCGCTGTCCTTCTCCGATGGCGGCAGCAAGCTGGCCCACCCGGGCAAGGTGGACAGGGGCTCCTCGTGCGTGCGCTCGCCCATCTCCACGGATGAGGGTGCCATCCAGGAGCTCGAGCAGAAGCTGCTGGAGAGGGAGGGCGAGCTGCAGAAGCTGCGGCGCAGCTTCGAGGAGAAGGAGCTGGCCTCCAGCCAGGCCTACGAGGAGCGGCAGTGGCGCTACCCCGAGGAGCCGGAGGGCCCCGAGCCGAAGAGCAGCGGCAGGCTGAAGGCCTCACAGAAGGGCCAGCGCACACAGCAGGTGCTGCACCTGCAGGTGCTCCAGCTCCAGCAGGAGAAGCGGCAGCTCCGGCAGGAGCTTGAGAGCCTCATGAAGGAGCAGGACCTGCTGGAGAGCAAGCTGCGGTCCTATGAGAAGGAGAAGACCAGCTTCGGCCCCGCCCTGGAGGAGACCCAGTGGGAGGTAAGGCTGGGGAGGGCTTGCCCTGTCTGGTGCCCGGCCCCTCCCCCCTCCTCCAGGCCCTGGCCAGTGGTGTGTGGACACAAACTGCCCAGCACGCCGCACTAAAGAGCCAGCTTCATGACCCAAACGAGGGACTCCCATGTTAGGGATGCAGTCAGTCTGCACTCCCCACTCTCTCCCTGTCTCAGGGCCTCGGGGCCCCCAGTTATCTTGAGGGCCAGCTCGCTTCATCTGCTCACAGGAGGCTCAGTGGAAGCACGGCCGGTCCGAGAGCCACAAGAGAGCATGGGATGTGTTACTTTTGAGGGGAGCATCCCCACTCGCTGGTGAGAGTGCTGCCATGTGTGGCAGAACGGACCACTCCCTCCAGAAGTGCCAGTGGGGGTTCTGTCAAGTGTCTGATATGGAAACAGGACAGGAAGACGGGCTCACACACACACATGCACACGCTCAGATACCCTGGCAGTGAGGCCTCTGGCTGCTGGAGAACCAGCGCAGACCCCATCCTGCTCCGAGGGCAGCCTTTCTCACCCTAGTGGTGTGCTGGCTCAGAGGTGTGTGCATAGCGGCTCTGTGCCCCACCCACCCAGGCAAACTCTGTGTGGAAAGGGACTGAAGGGCCACTGGGTCTGGTTGGACTAGCACCACCACCCTAGCAGCACAAACATCTGTTTGCACGAGAGCCCTCTGTGCGGATCCTGGCAGTCAGAATGAAATGTTACCCGTAGTAGGGAAAGATCCCTTCTGTGGAAGAGATGGATGGGGGACTGGGCAGGGGAGGAGCGTGTCACTTCCTGTTTGTAGGTTTTCTGGGGCAGAAAGGAGCTCTGAGAGCCGTGCCTTCCTCCATGTCCATGTGGGCATGGCAGACCCTCCCGCAGCTATCGTTTCTCAGCTAGCCCTGGGGACACCTGGGGGCATCTCGGGGATGTAAGTGAGTGCTGGCATTAGGCATCCCTTCTTGTCCGTCCAACCAGAGCTAAGCTGGACATGGCTGTGAATCTCACTCCCAGGTTGCCCAGTCAGGCAATATAGTAAAACAGTAAGTTAAATAAATTAAGCATTTATAATAACACTAGAGGCCCGGTGCATGAAATTTGTGCACAGGGGGAGGCGGGTGTCCCTCAGCCCAGCCTGCACCCTCTCCAATCTGGGACCCCTCAAGGGATGTCCGACTGCTTGTTTAGGCCCAATCTCAGTTGGGGGGGAGGGGGAAGACCAGGCCTTCAGGGGAGGGCAGTTGAGGGGGATGAGGCCTGCATGGAGGGCAGTTGGGGAGGACTAGGCAAGCAGGGGAGGACAGTTTGGGGGGTACCAGGCCTGCAGGGGAGGACAGTTGTGGGGGACTAGACCTGAAGGGGAGGCATTTGTGGGGGACCAGGCATGCAGGGGAGGGCAGTTGTGGGGAACCATGTCTACAGGAGAGGGCAGTTAGGGGCAACCAGGCCAGCAGGGGAGAACAGTTAGGGGTGACTGGGACAGTAGGGGAGGGCAGTTGGGAAGGACCAGACCTGTGTAGGAGGGCAGTTGGGGGGCACCAGTCCTGCAGGGAAAAGCAATTAGGAGGAACCAGGCCAGCAGGGGAGGGCAGTTTTAGGGGCAACCAGGCTGGCAAGGGAGGGCAGTTAGGGGTTACTGGGCCAGCAAGGGAGGGCAGTTGAGGGGCCCAGGCCTGCAGGGGAGGACAGTTAGGGGCGACCAGGCTAGCAGGGGAGGACCGTTAGGGGTGACCAGGCAGGTTGTGGAGGACAGTTAGGGGCAATCGGGTTGGCCGGGGAGCAGTTAGGTGTCGATCAAGCTGGCAGGGGAGTGGTTAGGGGGTAATCAGGTTGGCAGACAGGAGCAGTTAGGGGCAACTAGACATGTAGGCAGGTGAGTAGTTGGGAGCCAGCAGTCCTGGGTTGTGAAAGGGATGTCCAACTGCCCGTTTAGGCCCAATTCCAAGGGATCAGGGCTAAACAGGCAGTCGGACATCCCTTGAGGGGTCCCAGATTGGAGAGGGTGCAGGCTGTGCTGAGGGACACACATCCCCATGCATGAATTTTGTGCATCAGTCCTCTAGTTTATAATAATAATGTGTAGAGTGTTTATTAAGTGTCAGGCCCTAGGTCTCTCATCTACTCCTTACCCTCTGGAGGAGGCACCGTTCCGAGTCCTCAATTTTTAGTTACGGAGAGTGAGGCACAGAGAGGCTATGATAGCGAGTAGCTAGTGAAATGACTTGCCCACGGCCATCGCCTAATAAGTATCGAGCCAGGACTTGATCCTGACAGCGTGGGCCCAGAGTTCAAATTTCTGATCACTATGCCATGTAGTCACTGTGCCAGGGGTCACTCGGATCCTGAGGGTCAAGTCAGGATCCCAAGCCAGGCCTGTGCCTCAACCATCACTCCTGCTGCTCCCTCCATAAACAGATACAGGCTTGGCCCTGGGAAGGCATTCTTGGTCCCAGTCAATGCTTCCAAGGTAGCGCATGACAACAAGGGGGATTTCAAGGAAAAATGAGAAATGTCAAGGTGGCTTCCAGGCTTGCTCCCAGAATCCCTCCTGTTAGAGGCCCAGGCCCCAGACTCATCCCACCAGCCTTCCAAGGGCAGCAGGAGGCTCTCTGTGACACGCAGCCAGACGGGCCTTGGCCTTCTTCTGAGCCACTCACGGCCCTGAATGGCCCAGACCCAGAAACACATCGGTCTGCTTCAGTGCCTTGGGTGTTGTTTGTGGATCTCGGCTGAATTTGTTGGGGAACAGAAATAGAAATGATGGATGCATGGGGGCAGGCAGAACACAGTCGCCCATCATTTGGTAGATTGGAATCAGGCCTGTCTCGGAGCCAGGCATGACACTCATCATGGGGTGAATGCACGAATGTGGTCTTCACCCCAGTAGGAAGGACAGGGGAGCTGGGTATGTGCAGGGGTGAGGTCAGAGTGTGTGTGCATAAACATGGTGATAGAGATGTGGCAGACATGGAAATCGATACCACTGGTGTTAAATGTGGATGATGGAGATGCCAGCAGTGGGCAGGTTAAACCACTGGTCATCAATGGCATGTGACTATAGGCTTGGGTATAGACTTGAGATTTTGACTCTGAATTGGGGGTGAGGGAGGAATGTGGACAGAACGAGCCAGGATACAGAATGAAATGAGCTTTGAGGAGGGGCTTGGCCTTCTTGGTCACTCAGACCAGCACGCCGGGGAGCTGTCAGGACGGCTTCCTTCTGTGAGGCGGCAGAACTGTCGCCCGCCCTGGCCACAGCCTCTCACCTCCCACTCTCTCCTCTCTCCCACCCCGACCTGCCCCTCGGCAGGTGTGCCAGAAGTCAGGGGAGATCTCCCTCCTGAAGCAGCAGCTGAAGGAGTCCCAGATGGAGGTCAACGCCAAGGCCAGTGAGATTCTCAGTCTGAAGGCGCAGCTGAAGGACACGCGGGGCAAGCTGGAGGGCATGGAGCTGAAGACGCAGGATTTGGAGAGCGCGCTGCACACTAAGGGCTTGGAGCTGGAGGTCTGCGAGAACGAGCTGCAGCGCAAGAAGAACGAGTCGGAACTCCTGCGGGAGAAGGTGAACCTGCTGGAGCAGGAGCTGCAGGACCTGAGGGCTCAGGCAGCCCTGCAGCGGGACTGCACGCCCCGGGGGCAGGTGCTGGGGGCCGGGCCGGGGCACGCCTTCTCTGAGGACATCCCCGCCCTGCAGCGGGAGCTGGAGCGGCTGCGGGCAGAGCTGAGGGAGGAGCGGCAAGGCCATGACCAGATGTCCTCAGGCTTCCAGCATGAGCGGCTGGTTTGGAAGGAGGAGAAAGAGAAGGTGATCCAGTACCAGAAGCAGCTACAGCAGAGCTACCTGGCCATGTACCAGCGGAATCAGCGCCTGGAGAAGGCCCTGCAGCAGCTGGCCCACAGAGATGGTGCCGGGGAGCCTCTGGAGATTGACCTTGAAGGAGCTGACATCCCCTACGAGGACATCATAGCCACCGAGATCTGAGGAGCCTCCTGGGAGGGGGCGAGCTGGGTGCAGGGCCTGTCCAAGAGGGTTCCCTCTTTTCCTCCCTGCTCAATAGCTGAGCCTCTCTGAAGCCTGCCTGGGCACAGACCTGGGATCCTCAAGGGGAGGGAAGCAGAGGGGAGAGAAGGGACTGCCACATGGCCTTCCTGAGAGATGGGCCAGGAGTCTCCATCATTTGATCAAGGTCTCCCTACACTTTGGCTTTTATTCAAATACTTAGAGATTCCCTTCCCCAGGGATGGTGGTGGCTGCCATGAAGGCCAGGGACACCCCCTTTTCCCCACCGTCTTTCTCCCCGGACACACTGGGATGCCTTAGGAATAGAACAAAATCATTTGTGACCAGAATCCTTGTAACCTGACCCAGTCATAACCTAAGCTCTTCCTCTGGCTAAGGAGGTGCAAGGGTTGGGTGGGTGCTGAGAAGCTGGCTTAGCCACAGAAAGAAGGGGAGAGATGGGTAGCCAAGGACAGTGAGGACCCCAGGTGGCAGAGGGAGAAGCTTGGTAGTCTGCACCCCACCCTGCTGGTCCTGCTAACAAGGTGAGTGGCCTCTGGTGGCCTCTGACCTCAGTGACCACTTTTCCTAAAGCCATAGAGACCTGGGTAGGTGCTAGGAAGGGAAGGTTGCAGACATGGGGACACAGGTGGATATGGCTTTCCAGCTGTCCCAAGGAGAGCCTCAGATAGTTCCTGGTCTGGTCTGGAAGCACAGCTTCCCCACCTGGCTCAGTTGGCCAGCAGCTATTTTGAGCTTGTTTTCTTCCCAAGAACCCAGCCTTTGCTGGATCCAGAATAACCTGTCTCCACTAAGATGGTCAGGACGATCTGGGCAGCTGCATGCCTACTCCCCTCACAGGTCCAGGGCCAAGTTCAGGCAAGAATCCTTCCTGGTCAAGGGGGGTCCCCAGAGTCCTGGTAGCCCAGGGAGGGAGAGTGAGAGGCGCAGACACAGCTTTGTAAATGTCCCAGGGCCACCTCGGGACTCCCTCCACCCCAACCCCCACAAGAGCCAGACTGTCAGGAAGCCAGCGGCTGCAGCTGCTGGGAGCCGTGCCGGCGGCCGGGGGAGGCGGAGTCTCCTTTCTCAGGATGTGCAGCGCTGGGGAGGACAGAAAAGGTAGAGTTTCTCAGTTGCTTGTTGCAGGTTTTTGTTTCTTTTTTCTTTTTCTTCCTTTCTTGTCTTTTTAGAAGGAAGCCATATCGAGCAAGCAGCCAGGCTGTTCCATGTTCTATTTTTGACTCTAGCCGCAGCTGCTGTTCCTAGGACAGCCAGCCCTTGCTGGGTGCCCGCACCTCGTGCCTGCCTGCAGCGGGGAGGGGCGGAGGGGAGCCTCCCTGGGGCACTTGGCAGTTCCACACCAATCCCCATCTGCCTCCCGACCTCTGACCTTTGGCTACAGACTCCTGGTGGGAATGAAGCTGCTCCTCTTCCTGCCCCGGTCCCTCCAGGACCCACCACACTCCTTCCCTGAGTCCGGGGTGAGGGCAGGGCCACCTTCTCTGGGGTTGCTCTGCCTTTCCCTCCCCGGGTTATGCTGTGCCTGTGCTGCTGCCGCCTTCACACGACAAAGGAGCGTTTCTGGAATTTGAAGCCATGGCTCTTAGTCATAAGCCAGATTTAAATCTGGAATCCACAGGACGAGAGCCTCCTCCCTGCCTGCAGGGCCCTGCTGGCCACTGGGCCAGCACAGAACCCCAAGTCAAAGATGTCCCATTCCTTGTGCCGAGCCCGCCATCCCTCTGTTTCCACCAGCCGGGCCTACGGTCCTTCCTCCCAGTGACACTGCCCCACAGGCCAGAGAACGGGGCTGCTGGCCCCTCCCCAGGATGGAGACACCCTGACACCCCTCCCGAAGAGCAGCCCCTCACCTGAGAAGAGGTGGGTGCTAACCGGGGTATGACTGTGCCCTGCACCCCACAGCCCTGCCCTCAGCCAACCCTTGGATCCCACCCTGGGCTGCCACCAGCCCAAGGCCCCAGGATGGCCCACAATGGCACCATGTGCATCAGTGATTTGTAACATAGCAACCTCACCATCCTGTGGCTTTCTCCCCCTCCCTGTGGAAACTGTCCTTACTCCTCCTGCACCGTGCCCGCCAGACCCGCCTCTCCAGACAGGGCTCTGGACAGCAGAGGCTGGCAGGGACTGGGGAGGTTGGACGACTGCACCTCAGAGCAGGCAGTCTGGCCCAGGGCCTTCCCTCTGAGCACTCCTGCTGGCTGGCTTGCTCGCAGCCCAGGGCGCCTGGCCTGAAAATGCCCCGGCTGTCCGCAGAGAGCACAGCAGCCCGCACCACCTCTCCAAAGAGGGGGATCTGCCTCTGGCCCTTGGGATGACCAGACTCACAGGCAGGCGCCCACTGTGGACACCGAACTCTGGGGGGACTGGAGGCCGTCTCTCCCTGAGAGGCAACTGCTGAGCCTCTGCCCCTGCCCTGCCCTGCCCTGCCCCGACCTAGCCAGGCTGCCCGGAGGTGAGGCAGGCTGCCCGGAGGTGAGGCAGGCTGCCCGGAGGTGAGGCAGGCTGCGCTGGTGAAGCGGCAGTTTCGGGAGGGGTGTCCCTGTGCCCCTGGTTCTCCTGAGCTGGAGCCATCTCCCCACCCCCACCCCCACGCAGGGGGGTGTTCCCGCACTCCAGTGTGGAGCGCCTGTGCCGCGCTGCAGGCAGAGCCGGGACCCCCAGCCTGGCTGCCTTCGGACGGACTAGCACCTGAAGAAGACGTACACGGTTCTTTTTCTCTTGGTTGCTTCTTGTTTTGTTTGCTTTGCTTTCAACAGCTTCATTTTGTTTTATTTCTGATGCCCCTTTTCGCCATGTAAACTATTTCTGGTGATTTTATGTTTTTATTTATGAATAAAGAATGCCATTTCTCCTGTTTTCCATGGCCACTTTTTTTCTACTCAAGCCACCCTCCTTCCTGCTGTGGTCCGGCAGCTTCTTGGGGCCCCTCCATTTGAAACAAGAGAGGCGCTGCCCTTCTCTCTGGGGGAGGTGGGAAGTCTTGATGGGGTCAGTATTGGCTGGACTTCCAGCTGGACGCTGCCACTCACCAACCCTGTGCCTGGGTCCTGGTCACGAATGGGCCCTGGGCTGACCCCGAGGAGGGAAAGGAGACCAAGGGGCATGGTCCTCTGCAAAGGCAGAGGGTCCCCTCCAAAAGCGCCCCGCCCCCAGCCCCACTAAGCTCCCAGGCCTCACCCCCCCAGACGCTCGCCTCACCAGCTAGCCCCTTGGTCTGTTGCACGTGGCCACTTGGGCGGGAGTCCAGAGTGGCTACTCTTGCCACTGCCCAGGGCCTCCCAGCTGGGAAGGTGCAGGTTCCACAGCAGCCATCTGGCCAGCCGCCTGCTGTCAGCCTACCTTGTTCACCTGGACCAGTGTCACCTACTTCCCTGGGCTCAGGTCCTAGGCTCAACGGGGGTCTACTCAGGTGGCAGGTGCTGTGGAAAGAGGGAAGTGGGCACATGAGGCAGCCTGTGGAACAGGTGAGAGTAGATGGAAGACAGTGCCTCTGCAGGGGACTGATCAGAATGTCCAGGGAAGGTGGCAGGAAGGAGGGATGGGGACAAAGGTGGGACATGAGTGGAATGGGAGGAGGGAGAGAGAAGAAACTTATCCCAAGAGAGGCAGTCACACCATCCAGGGTCCCTCCCGCCCACACAGGTGCCAGGAGGACGTTGATGGGGGGAGAGGGGGAGGCCCAGCTGCTGTGAGCCTCCAGCCCGAGGAAGGGCAGTGGCCAAGCTGGAACTGGATCCTGCATCGGTCAGATTCCAAGGCAAAGGGCTCCTGTCAGGCCTGGGGTGACCCTGTCCAGTCTTCCTCCTCAGTGTGGCCCAAGGCTGCTTGGCTGTTGCATGGGTGACACCCCCTGAACTATGTTTCCCACTGTTCACACCTGGGGTAGCCCCCTCCCCTGGGACTCACTTTCACCTTCCACTTTTATACTCTTGGGGGCCCTGAGCTGCCTTGTAAGAAGTCCCCAAGTCTGCTAGAGAGACCCCCTGGGGCAGGAGGTCCCGTTGTCCTAGCTGGGCCCCAGCTAAGTGCAGCCGAGCCCATGACCGGGACCCAGCCAATCCTGAAGAACAGAGACCTGCTCCCATATCTGCCCTTCCAGAGCCCTGGCCTCAGGGCCCAGCACATAGTGACTAAGCCTTCAATTTGGGGGGGGGGGGGGGGATCCTGTGGCTTAGCAGTAAATAAGTAAACCCCCTTGGCAGCCAGGCCCCTGAGGCCCCTCTCCCTCTGAAGGGCGAGGAAGAAGAGGGCTCAGAAAGGGACAGGCCGGGGAAGTGACTTCCAGCTGCAGGAGCCGGCGGCAATGTGGGAAGCAACAGCTTTCCCCACTCCCCTTCCTCTGGAGCGCCTTCCAGGACACAGGCCTTCCTTGAGCCTCCAAACCTGCTTATTATTTGGGGGGTGTGGGGAGAACAAAAGGCAAATATGAGACGGAAAGAGAGAGATGAGAGAGATGAGAGAGAGAGAGCCTCCAAACCTGCTTATTATTGGGGGGGTGGGGGGAGAACAAAAGGCAAATATGAGATGGAAAGAGAGAGATGAGAGAGATGAGAGAGAGAGAGAGAGACAGAGAGAGAGAGAGAGAGAGAGAGAGAAAGAGAGAGAGAGAGAGGCTGTAGAGCAAGCAGAGGCAGCCTCAGCATGGCCTGCCCAGCGCAGTCACAGGCGTCTCGCAGGGACAGGGACAGAGGGCACCTGCCACTGTGCTTGTGAGGAGGGAGGCAGTGGCCATGGTCCCCACGCAGCCTCCGCAGCAGGTGCTTCCCGGGTGACGGGAGGAAAGCCGTGCTGATCCCGAGCTCTGCGCACCCGTGCGTCACAGACGATGCACCAAACATCCCTTCCCTCCCCTCGTGCGCTGCGTGCGTTCACTAAACAAATATTTGCCGGCTCCCACTGGGTGCCGAGCTCCGATCCAGATGAGAGACACAGGGTGAACAGGAGCAGCTGAGGCCCTTTCCCCTCACAGCCCTCACGCGGTGGGGGTGGCAAATAGAGCAAGAGCACCTCCATCTCGGTGAGCCATGAGCGTGTGAGGGAGACACACGGGCGCCGTGGTCCGTGCACAGGCGGTGCTGCCCTGGAAGGGGCAGGGACTGCTACAGGGAAAGGGGAACTCCCTTCCTTCCACATGTGGGGAGACTGCTAGTCACTGTCCTTTCCTAACTAGGGCCTCTCCCCACTCCTGCCCCCCTTCCCACCCCCAAGTTCTCTCTCTGGGAAACCTTCCCTTCCCTGGGCCTCAGCAGACAGCTTCCTGGCAGGCTCCCCTCTGTCCTCTAACGCAGCATCTCTCATTGGTACACCGCAGCCCCGAGCAGCCTGAAGCCCCCCCCCCCCCCCCCCCCCCCCCCCCCCCCCGCCGCCTTCCTCTCCCACAAAACAACTCCGCTCATCACATCCTGTGAAGACCACGGGCAAGCCTGGTGCATTAAGCATTACTCTTCCACGTGTGCGAGTGAAAAACAGCACTGTGTGAAATGGTATGATCCTTGTGTGGATGCTAAAGTTTCCATGTAACCTGCTGAGAAACGCTCAATTAATTTATCCATCTACACATATTTTTTAAGTGTCTGTTTGTTGGGGCAGGAGGGTCTGCTTTGCTGGGACCTCCGCAGACATGTATCCAGCTAACTGTAGAACTGGAACCGTCCCCAGGATTGCTTTATTCCTCCAATCCCAGTCTCGTCTTGCAGTGGGAGCCCACCTGGGCCCTGCTTTTCCTTGATCCTCTCTTTCCAATCAGAGCCTAGACCCTGTGGGGTCTACTTCCCAAAGCCCTCGCCTCCCTCCTCTCTGCTCCCTACATCCACTGGCCCCGCTAAGGCTGTTCCAGAACCACAGCATGCCCAAGACACCTTAGACATCTAATCCCACCCACCTCACGGACAGCCGTGTTAGAGACCAGACAGGACTTCCCCAAGGTCATACAGCTGGAGCGCGACAGACCCGGTCACCGTGATGACCCTGCTGATGCCGCTGGTTTCTTTGCCCCGTGCCAGTCCATCAAACGCAGCGGCACAGAGGCGGGTGTATCCCCGGTGCTGCTCCCGCCACGCCCTCCTCTGCTCAGGCCCTTTGGGGGCTCCCCACTGACCTCCGAATCGGGTTTAATGCTCCCAGCGGGCTTCAAGCCTCTCCAGTTTATGGTGCCAACACCTACCTCGGCAAACCTGAACCTAACCGCTGACCAAAGCCTATTCACGGAAATGTCACATCTACCATCAATATAGGCTCAATAACACCAAGACAGTCCTCTTGTTGGTCATGATCTCTGTGAGAAAACTCCCTCTGCTGCCTCGTCCCATTCCACCTGAGACCCCGGTGCCCGGATGGGAGGCCAAGTGCCCGGATGGGAGGCCAGGTGCCCGGATGGGAGGCCAGGTGCCCGGATGGGAGGCCCAGGTGCCCGGATGGGAGGCCCAGGTGCCCGGATGGGAGGCCCAGGTGCCCATATAGGAGGCCCAGGTGCCCGGATGGGAGGCCCAGGTGCCCGGATGGGAGGCCCAGGTGCCCGGATGGGAGGCCAGGTGCCCGGATGGGAGGCCCAGGTGCCCGTATGGGAGGCCAGGTGTCCGGATAGGAGGCCAGATGCCCGGATGGGAGGCCAGATGTCCGGATGGGAGGCCCAGGTGCCCGGATGGGGAGGCCCAGGTGCCCGGATGGGAGGCCCAGGTGCCCATACGGGAGGCCCAGGTGCCCGGATGGGAGGCCCAGGTGCCCGGATGGGAGGCCCAGGTGCCCGGATGGGAGGCCAGGTGCCCGGATGGGAGGCCCAGGTGCCCGGATGGGAGGCCCAGGTGCCAGGATGGGAAGCAGCAAGGCCAGGGGCCACATGCTCCATCTGCGAATCCTGAGCTGGCTGCACCGCAGCTGCCCCATGACCTTGGGTACGTTACTTAACCCTGTGCTTCAGAAGGTTGTTTGGACAATCAAATGAGATAATGCCCAATAAAATCAGCTGGTGTTGCTGCTATCAGTACTGTCATGATTTGTTCGCCACGCTTATCATTGCTTGTGAATACAGTGCCACGGCTTCGATCTGTGATGAGCTACAGCGGCCGCCAGGCTCCAGCCGCCCCAGCAAAGCTGCAGCCCTGGGGCTACAGCTGACTGATTGTGATCAGCTGTCTCCCCCACCTTCTGCCCCGTCTCACCTCCAGAAGGCTGGCTTGTGGGAAAGCCCTGGGGGAGAGGGCGCAGCTGGGGAAGAAAGGAACAAAGAGGAATTTTCGGGGGGGGAGGGGGGGGTGCGGAACAGGCCTGGGCCTGAGCCAGCCTGTGACCCACCAAAACCCCAGCCAAAGGGAGCAGTTAGCATCCCGCTCCCCACCCAAGGGCAGCCTCTCCTCGCACAGGGCCCCTCCCCCTCTCAGCCCTGCCTCTGGCGCCAGCCTGAGTGCACACACTCACAACCACACAGACACACACACACACACATGCTCACATGCGCGCGCACACACAGGCACAGATTTACCCCTCCCTTCTCCCTCCTGCCCCCCACCTCCACTGCTTCAATTAGGGCTAATTGAACAGTAAGTAGCTCAAGACAGCCTTTAGGGTCAGTGACAGGTGAGGCAAAGGAAATCCTTGCACCAGAAGTAACAGGATGATTTGCCTGCTGCAGTGGCGCCTCCTTGGGCTATGGGCCCCGCCAGGCCCTGTGCTCACAGCCTGTGGGTGCAAAGCCAAGGCTCTCTTTACTCGACTGGTTTTTCCAGGCAGGAAGCTGGGGCGCAGCAGAGAAGGCCAGGGGGGCGGGGGTGCTGGCTAGGCCCAGAGAAGGGAAATGGGGGAGGGGGAGAGACTGGCTGGCTGCATGACAAACCTGCACTTGCACCTACCCCCATAGGGCCCTGCATTTCACGCGGAAGACGCTGTGACTCAGGGAGCCTCGGTACCTAGCCAGGAGGCATGTTTGAGGCCATCTCATGGACACCAGGCTGCCTCTCCTTCCACTCTGGCTACAGCCCAGGTCCCCTGTCCCCCGCAGGCCACAGAGTTGTGTCTGAGCTCCTCTTGCCCACCTGCCCACAGACAAAGGGAGCCCAGACCCCTTTCCTCCTCAGCACAGCCCTTCCCTTCCCAGAACCCTGACATTTCATGTTAGAAAGGTATGTCTTTGGGGCGAGCGTTCAGAAGTATGAATATCCCAGGAGAGATGACCCTCGGTAAGTGAATGGGGTTCTATAGCATTTCCCAATCTGGAGGAGAAGGGGATCGGGAGATTGTTAGGCTCCAGGCGGAGGAGCTGGGCACAGGCACAGCAAGGGAGCAGTGGTGAGTGGCCAAATGTCAGCTGGTCCAAGGTCACCTAGCTTTTCCCCTCCACTGCCCAGCAGAGCGGCCCCAGCCCCCCAGGGCCACCCTTCCTCCAGTCTGAGCTTGGTCTATCTGGCTCCAGCTTTGACCACGATCAGACTGGAGGGAGAGGACCACCCTCTCAGGCCTCTATAAGACAGGGACCCCAGCAAACCAGGCCTTCCAGGCAGCTAAGCACCTTGTCCCACCCTCCAGCCCCACCAGCCTCCTGCCCAGCTTCCCGCCAGGCCCCTGTGAAAGCAAATGCTTTCCAGGGAAATTCTGGCTCCGGCTGCCATCTGGCTGGGCCTCAGAGGCTATACTTAGAAAGCAGGAGGGGCCTTGATGGGGCCCATTGGCAGCTCCAAGGCAGAGCTGGCATCCCAGAAAGGCACAGCCACGGGCAAGCGGGAGGACCCCAGCCCAAAGCTCGGCTTCCCCAGTCCGTTACCAGCTCCCTCCTGCTTCCAGCGCCTGAGAAAAGCAGGCTGTCTCAGGCTCCATTTCACTTCCTGCCATCTTGCAATATCTTCTTCCTTCAGTAGGTATTTTCCTACTGACAATTCCCAGAGGACACACTATACAGAAAAGATAAAAGCCTACCAAGCTACTTGATTTTTCTTATACACACATGTGCACGCACACACATACCCTCAGGGTAAACCAGCAAAAAGACAAGGCTGCTTCCCCCTGCACCAGATGTTTTTAAGTTATGTTGAAAATTAGGGCTTGCAAGGTATGTGTGAGAGTGAGTGTGTGTCTGTGTAAGTGTATGTGTGGGTGTGAGTGTAGTGGGTGTGAGTATATGTGTCTGTGAGTATGCAGTGGGTGTGAGCATGTGTGTCGGTATGTGTGACTGTGTGGGGTGTGTGTGTAATGACTGTGAGTGTATGGGTCTGTGAGCGTGTGGTAGGTGTGAGCGTGTAGTGGGTGTGAGCATGTGAGTCTGTGTGTGGTGTGTGTGAGAGTGGATGTATGAATGTGTAATGGGTGTGAGCGTGTATGTGTGGGTGAGTGTGTGGAGTGTGTGATGTGTGTGAGTTCGTGGTGTGTGTGAGTGTGTGAGAGGACCACCCTCTCAGGCCTCTATAAGACAGGGACCCCAGCAAACCAGGCCTTCCAGGCAGCTAAGCACCTTGTCCCACCCTCCAGCCCCGCCAGCCTGGTGTGAGTGTGTGGGGGTGTGAGTGTGTGGGGTGTGAGTGTGTGGGGGTATGAGTGTGTGGGGGTGTGAGTATGTGGTGGGTGTGAGTGTGTGGTGGGTGTGAGTGTGTGGGGGTGTGAGTGTGTGCTAGGTGTGAGTGTGTGGGGGTGTGAGTGTGTGGGGGTGTGAGTATATGGGGGTGTGAGTGTGTGCTAGGTGTGAGTGTGTGGGGATGTGAGTGTGTGGGGGTGTGAGTGTGTGCTAGGTGTGAGTGTGTGGGGGTGTGAGTGTGTGGGGGTGTGAGTGTGTGCTGGGTGTGAGTGTGTGGGGGTGTGAGTGTGTGGGGGTGTGAGTGTGTGGGGTGTGAGTGTGTGCTAGGTGTGAGTGTGTGGGGGTGTGAGTGTGTGGAGGTGTGAGTATATGGGGGTGTGAGTGTGTGCTAGGTGTGAGTGTGTGGGGGTGTGAGTGTGTGGGGGTGTGAGTGTGTGCTAGGTGTGAGTGTGTGGGGGTGTGAGTGTGTGGGGGTGTGAGTATATGGGGGTGTGAGTGTGTGCTAGGTGTGAGTGTGTGGGGGTGTGAGTGTGTGGGGGTGTGAGTGTGTGCTGGGTGTGAGTGTGTGGGGGTGTGAGTGTGTGGGGGTGTGAGTGTGTGGGGTGTGAGTGTGTGCTAGGTGTGAGTGTGTGGGGGTGTGAGTGTGTGGAGGTGTGAGTATATGGGGGTGTGAGTGTGTGGAGGTGTGAGTATATGGGGGTGTGAGTGTGTGGGGGTGTGAGTGTGTGGGGGTGTGAGTGTGTGGGGGTGTGAGTGTGCTGGGTGTGAGTGTGTGGGGGTGTGAGTGTGTGGGGGTGTGAGTGTATAGGGGTGTGAGGTGTGGTGAGTGTGAGTATGTGGTGAGTGTGAGTGTGTGGGGTGTGAGTGTGTGGGGTGTGTGGGATGTGTCAGTTCATGGTGTGTGTGAGTGTGGGGGGTGTGAGTGTGTGGGGCTGTGAGTGTGTGGTGGGTGTGTGGGGGGTGTGAGTGTGTGGGGGTGTGAGTGTGTGCTGGGTGTGAGTGTGTGGGGGTGTGAGTGTGTAGGGGTGTGAGTGTGTGGTGAGTGTGTGGTAAGTGTGTGTGGTGGGTGAGTGTGTGGTGGGTATGAGTGTGTGGGCATGTGAGTGTGTGGGCGTGTGAGTATGTGGGGTTATGAGTTTGTAGGGGGGTGAGTGTGTGGGGGTGTGAGTGTGTGGGGGTGTGTGTAGTGGTATGAGTGTGTGAGGGTGTGAGTGTGTGTGGTGGGTATGAGTGTGTGGTTGTGTGAGTGTGTGGGGATGTGAGTGTGTGGGGTGTGAGTGTGTGGGGTATGAGTGTGTGGGGGTGTGAGTGTGTGTGGGGTGTGAGTGTGTGTGGATGTGAGTGTGTGGTGGGTGTGAGTGTGTGTGGTGGGTGTGAGTGTGTGGTGAGTGTGTGTGGGGTGTGAGTGTGTGGTGAGTGTGTGGGGGATGTGAGTGTGTGGTGGGTGTGAGTATGTGGGGGTGTGAGTTTGTGGAGTTATGAGTTTGTAGGGGGGTGAGTATGTGGGGGTGTGAGTGTGTAGGGGTATGAGTGTGTGGGGATGTGAGTGTGTGGTGAGTGTGAGTGTGTGTGGTGGGTGTGTGTGGTGGTGTGAGTGTGTGGTGAATGTGAGTGTGTGTGGTGGGTGTGAGTGTGTGGTGGTGTGAGTGTGTGGTGAGTGTGAGTGTGTGTGGTGGGTGTGAGTGTGTGGTGAGTGTGAGTGTGTGTGGTGGGTGTGAGTGTGTGTTGAGTGTGTGGTGGTGTGAGTGTGTGGTGAGTGTGAGGGGGTGTGAGTGTGTGGTGAATGTGAGTGTGTGGTGGTGTGAGTGTGTGGTGAGTGTATGGGGGTGTGAGTGTGTGGTGAATGTGAGTGTGTGGTGGTGTGAGTGTGTGGTGAGTGTGTGGGGGTGTGAGTGTGTGGTGAATGTGAGTGTGTGGTGGTGTGAGTGTGTGGTGAGTGTATGGGGGTGTGAGTGTGTGGTGAATGTGAGTGTGTGGTGGTGTGAGTGTGTGGTGAGTGTGTGGGGGTGTGAGTGTGTGGTGAATGTGAGTGTGTGGTGGTGTGAGTGTGTGGTGAGTGTATGGGGGTGTGAGTGTGTGGTGAATATGAGTGTGTGGGGATGTGAGTGTGTGGGGATGTGAGCGTGTGGTGAGTGTGTGGTGAGTGTGGTGATGTGAGTGTGTGGTGAATGTGAGTGTTTGTGGTGGGTGTAAGTGTGTGGTGAATGTGTGGGGGTGTGAGTGTGTGGGGGTGTGAGTGTGTGGGGGTGTGAGTGTGTGGGGGTGTGAGTGTGTGGGGGTGTGAATGTGTGGGGGTGTGAGTGTGTGGTGAATGTGTGGGGGTGTGAGTGTGTGGGGGTGTGAGTGTGTGGGGGTGTAAGTGTGTGGTGAATGTGTGGGGGTGTGAGTGTGTGGGGGTGTGAGTGTGTGGGGGTGTGAGTGTGTGGGGGTGTGAGTGTATGGTGAATGTGTGGGGGTGTGAGTGTGTGGGGGTGTGAGTGTGTGGGGTGTGAGTGTGTGGGGGTGTGAGTGTGTGGGGGTGTGAGTGTGTGGTGGTGTGAGTGTGTGGGGATGTGAGTGTGTGGTGAATGTGTGGGGGTGTGAGTGTGTGGGGGTGTGAGTGTGTGGTGAATGTGAGTGTGTGGGGGTGTGAGTGTGTGGGGGTGTGAGTGTGTGGGGGTGTGAGTGTGTGGTGGTGTGAGTGTGTGGGGATGTGAGTGTGTGGTGAATGTGAGTGTTTGTGGTGGGTGTGAGTGTGTGGTGAATGTGTGGGGGTGTGAGTGTGTGGGCGTGTGAGTGTGTGGTGGTGTGAGTGTGTGGTGAATGTGAGTGTTTGTGGTGGGTGTGAGTGTGTGGTGAATGTGTGGTGGTGTGAGTGTGTGGTGAATGTGAGTGTGTGTGGTGGGTGTGAGTGTGTGGTGAGTGTGTGGGGGTGTGCGTGTGTGGTGAATGTGTGGGGGTATGAGTGTGGTGGTGTGAGTGTGTGGTGAATGTGAGTGTGTGTGGTGGGTGTGAGTGTGTGGTGAGTGTGTTTGTGGTGGGTATGAGTGTGTGGTGAATGTGAGTGTGTGGGGATGTGAGTGTGTGATGAGTGTGTGGGGTGTGAGTGTGTGGTGAATGTGAGTGTGTGGGGATGTGAGTGTGTGTTGAGTGTGTGGGGTGTGAGTGTGTGGTGAATGTGAGTGTGTGGGGATGTGAGTGTGTGTTGAGTGTGTGGTGGTGTGAGTGTGTGGTGAATGTGAGTGTGTGGGGATGTGAGTGTGTGATGAGTGTGTGGGGTGTGAGTGTGTGGTGAATGTGAGTGTGTGGGGATGTGAGTGTGTGTTGAGTGTGTGGTGGTGTGAGTGTGTGGTGAATGTGAGTGTGTGGGGATGTGAGTGTGTGATGAGTGTGTGGGGTGTGAGTGTGTGGTGGGTATGAGTGTGTGGTGAATGTGTGGGGGTGTGAGTGTGTGGTGAATGTGAGTGTGTGTGGTGGGTGTGAGTGTGTGGTGAGTGTGTTTGTGGTGGGTATGAGTGTGTGGTGAATGTGAGTGTGTGGGGATGTGAGTGTGATGAGTGTGTGGGGTGTGAGTGTGTGGTGGTGTGAGTGTGTGGTGAATGTGAGTGTGTGGGGATGTGAGTGTGTGATGAGTGTGTGGTGGTGTGAGTGTGTGGTGAATGTGAGTGTGTGTGGTGGGTGTGAGTGTGTGGTGAGTGTGTTTGTGGTGGGTATGAGTGTGTGGTGAATGTGAGTGTGTGGGGATGTGAGTGTGTGATGAGTGTGTGGGGTGTGAGTGTGTGGTGGGTATGAGTGTGTGGTGAATGTGAGTGTGTGGGGATGTGAGTGTGTGGGGATGTGAGTGTGTGATGAGTGTGTGGGGTGTGAGTGTGTGGTGGGTATGAGTGTGTGGTGAATGTGTGGGCGTGTGAGTGTGTGGTGGTGTGAGTGTGTGGTGAATGTGAGTGTTTGTGGTGGGTGTGAGTGTGTGGTGAGTGTGTGGGGGTGTGAGTGTGTGGTGGTGTGAGTGTGTGGTGAGTGTGTGGTGGTGTGAGTGTGTGGTGAGTATGTTTGTGGTGGGTGTGAGTGTGTGGTGAGTGTTTGTGGTGGGTGTGAGTGTGTGGTGAATGTGAGTGTTTGTGGTGGGTGTGAGTGTGTGGTGAGTGTTTGTGGTGGGTGTGAGTGTGTGGGGATGTGAGTGTGTGATGAGTGTGTGGGGGTGTGAGTGTGTGGTGAGTATGTTTGTGGTGGGTGTGAGTGTGTGGTGAGTGTTTGTGGTGGGTGTGAGTGTGTGGTGAATGTGAGTGTTTGTGGTGGGTGTGAGTGTGTGGTGAGTGTTTGTGGTGGGTGTGAGTGTGTGGGGATGTGAGTGTGTGATGAGTGTGTGGGGTGTGAGTGTGTGGGGTGTGAGTGTGTGGTGAGTGTGTTTGTGGTGGGTGTGAGTGTGTGGGGTGTGAGTGTGTGGGGGTGTGAGTGTGTGGTGAATGTGAGTGTTTGTGGTGGGTGCGAGTGTGTGGTGAATGTGAGTGTGTGGGGATGTGAGTGTGTGATGAGTGTGTGGGGTGTGAGTGTGTGGTGAATGTGAGTGTGAGTAGTGGGTGTGAGTGTGTGATGAGTCTCCTCCAGGAGTGCCCCCCATTACCACCTGTTTCCCCTCCCCTCTCCTCTCTGCACCCTCATTGTTGCCTGCCCCCACCTCTGAACCATGCACCACAAACCAAAGCTGAATGGATGAGGTCTCCATCCTAGCTCTCACCACCCAGCCTCCAAGCTCTCACAGGATGGCACCAGACCAACCAAGAATCCTGGCAAAGCTGAAGTCCTGGACACCCCCCTCCCCCATGTCTCCTCCCTGCCCTGCCCAGAAGGCTGAAGTAGCCAATGATCTCCTCTGGCCTCCTTAGACGACCGAATGCGGAGCCCTCTGCCCTCCCATGCCACATCCCCATCCTGCAGCCTGCTCTCTCTCCTCTTTGCAGAGCACAGTAGCCTAGAAATACCACTTCCCCTGTCACTTACTGTATTTTCCTGTGTATAAGATACTATTTTTTCCTAAAATCATTAGACTGAAAATCGATGGGCGTCTTATACATGGAAGTCAGCAAAAGGAAGGAGCTGTGTGGGTACGTAGCTGCCCATACCTTGTCAAACAGGCTTCCTCCAATCATTGGCCTTATTGTTACTGACCTCAGCTGATGCCATAATTGGAGGTGGAGATGGAGAGTGCTCAGATGCAACAGGGACTGGAGCGTTCTGAGCCCATAAAGATGTCAAAAAATAAAAAGATACTAAATACTGGTATGCGATTGTCTTACTCTGCAAAATTCAAACTGAATGTAATCAGCTGTGCAAAAGAGCATGGAAATAAGGCTGCAGAGAGACAATTTGGACCTCCTCCCACTGTGTTTGATAAGACAGTAGAGAAAACAAGAACAACTCCTTAAAATGCTAAAAAAAAAAAAAAAAAAAAAAAATTCTTAAGAGAAAAACTAGCAAAATGAGCAAACTTGGATTATGGAGCAGCACCAGAGTGGCTTATGTGTGTAAACCAAGCTTATTCAATGTCAGGCAAGAATGTTTGCAAGCAAAATGAGCATTGTTGATTTTACAGGAAAGGCAAAATGGTGCTTCAATTTCATGAGGCGAGAAGGGTTGGCCATGAAAACATGAACAAAGTTAGCTCTGAAAATGCTTCCAGTTTATGAGGATGATCTCTCATATTTAGACAGTGACTCAGAAGACAGCAGTGATACAACAGAAGTTGAAGAAATTGATATGTCTGGAACTAATAGTGATGAAGAAGAGGGCAGTGATGCAACAGAGGCTGAATAAAGTGATATGCTGCCTAATATCATAGTACTGGTATGCAAACATTACCTGTGGTAATTCCATATAATAAAAGGCTAATATGCAAATTGACCAAATGACAGAACCACCCATCGCTATGGCACACATTGACCACCAGGGGGCAGACGCTCAATGCAGGAGCTGTCCCCAGCCTGCAGGCCCTTATTGCCTGATTGAGGCCTGCAAGCCAACCTCAGCAGGCAGGCGCCAATCACCCAATGGGGAATGGAGACCTGGGGTGCGTGGGGGCAGATGGCAGATGTGGGCAGTGCCAGGCCAAGGTCCCTGCCCCACCAGTCACCCCTCACACAGACAGTGACTGGCAGCAGAGAGTGGGGCCGGCAAGCAGGTGAGAAAGCCAACCTCTCAGTCCCTCCCCCGAGCTGGCAAGCTCTGATTGCCTGAGGGCAAACGGGAAAAACCGAAGTTGGGTGGCGGTAGAGGGTGGAGCCGGCTACCGGCAGCCGGCAGCCGGCAGCCAGGGAAGATGGCTCTGATCCCAGGCCAGGCCTAGGGATCATACCCATGCATCAATTTCTGCATCAGGCCTCTAGTTACTAAATAAAAATGTGTTCTGTTTTATATCTAAAATATTGATCTCTTTTTAAAAAAAATATATTTGATTTTTTACAGAGCGGAAGGGAGAAGGATAGAAAGTCAGAAACATTGATGAGAGAGAAACATCGACCAGCTGCCTCTTGCACGCCTCCTACTGGCGATGTGCCCGCAGCCAAGGTACATGCCCTTGACCTGAATCGAACCTGGGACCCTTCAGTCCGCAGTCCGACACTCTATCCACTGAGCCAAACTGGTTTCGGCTGATCTCTTAATTTTGGGTTGGAAAAGTGGGGGGCATCTTATATATGGGGGAGTCTTACACACGGAAAAATATGGTACAGCCTGAGATGGCCTCGCCAGCACCCAGAGGGCAGGAGTCTTCACCAAGGACCCTCAGACATGATTAGAGAAGCTGGACCTCAGAGGTTTGGGGTTTGCTCAAGGTCACTTGGGAGACCTGGCAGTGAGCCTGTGGGAAGTCTCACTCACACTCAGAGACCTCTCCAAGGACCGAGCACCCACTGAGGCCAAGAACGAGCTGGGCTGGCTTCTGGGCACTGCTGCGGGGTTACAACAGCTGAACCGATGGGCTGATTTTGGGGGGACTCACAGTTCTGCACCACACAGCACAGCAGCCCCAGGCCCCTTTCCTTGCCAGCTCAGGTCTGGGGGAGCCTGTGGCCCTGCACATACATGCGGCTCACCATGGCAGATTTGCTGGGGCGTCAGAGAAGTCTTAACAGTGCCTGTCACCTAGCACAGAGGTGAGGTTCAGCGAATGTTCCTCCTCTCTCAGCAAGTTGCCCAAGTTCATAACGCGCTTGGTTCCAGGCAGTGAGCAGTGCTAAGCATCTGCACGGTTGTCTTGGGGACAGGAAGAGCGTCTGTGCTCGGGGCCAGTCCTGGCCTTGGTACCTGCTGCCCCCCCAGGAGGGCTGCCGGCTGCCCCACAGCACTGCCTGGATTGGAAACACCTTTCTTCCGATTTCCTCCAGCTGAGCTCCGTCAGGGTGCTCATTTCTTTCAAACCCCCACCCAGGACGCAGTGCCCAAGGCATCCAGTTCCATCAACACGTGCTGAGTAGAGTAGGGAAGTGGGGAGAGGGCTGAACCCCAGCTGCACTCAGGACTGGCTTTCTGGTCCTGGAGACACAAACATGAGTAATGACAGGGTGCACTGTGCAAACAGCGGGGGAGCCCGGGTCTGGGTGGAGGAGGGTGCTCAGTCTTCCACCCATTTGATTCAGAGCTTTAGCGCCCCCCCACACACACACCTGATTACATGGGGTGGGGGGGTGAGAGGCTCTAGGGCTGGCCACCCCAACCCTAAGCACCACAGGCCACCTGGTGTCAGAGCCAGACCCAGTGAAGCTGCCCAGAAGGGTGGCCAAGGGCAGAGCGCACCCCCCCCCCCCTTTAGCCTCCTGCCCTGGGAGTGGGAGCTCTCAGCCTGCTCCCCATCCTCCTCTTTGGGTAAATTGGGATGCTACCTCCTACCTTCCAGCGCTCTGTTAGCTGCCTAGCAAGTGCCTCAGACGGGGTGGCCTGAAACAAGCGACATTTATCGCCTCCCATTCTGGGGACCAGGAGCCATTCTGGGGACCAGGAGCCAGACTGCACGGTGTGGGCAGGGCCGGGCCCGTGAAGGCTCTGGGTGCTCCTTCGTTTCTCCCAGCTCCCGGTGGCCTGGGCGTCCCCGGCTTAACCGCAGCAGCGCCCTCCCAACCTGCGCCCCCCCTCCCCAACCTGCGCCCCCGCGCCCCGCTGCCTGCGCGCCGTCTCCGTCTCTCCCCTTTGTGTAAGGACACCAGTCACACCGGATTAGGGGCCGCCTCATCTTAACTAATGTTGTCTGCAAGGATCCCATTTCCAAATAAGGATCTGGGGGTTCGGACGTCAGCACAGCGGGGCCATCGCCAGCGCTGAGAGAGAGGCCTGAGCCTGCAAGGCCACGGCTCCGTCCGGGCCCGCGCGGCCCGGGCGGGCCCCCGGGAGCAGGGCCTGGGCGGGGCGGGCCTGGGCGGTCTGCAGCGGCTGTCACTCGCGTTGTTGAAAGCCGCCCCCTGTTAGGAAGGGGTGGGCCCGGGTGGATAACTCACTCCAGGCAACTCGATTTTCCTCCGAATAGACCCAGGTCCCCCGAGTGGGGACTTGGGGCCCGACCCCTTTGAAGTGCAAATGCCGCCCGGGCGCAGCCCCCCCTCCCCCCGCCCCAGGCATAATCTGGCCCGGCATCTGCCGCCGCCGCCGGGACGTGCGCCCGCCAGCTGCTCCCGCTCTCCGCCTCCGGCTGCGGCCCGGTGGCGGGGGTCGGCCCGGCGTCCCCAGGCCCCGCAATCGGCACTTAGCGGAGGAGGATTGAGGGAAGGAGCGTGCGCGGCGCGGCGCAGCTGCGCCTGCCTCCCCGTTCGCTGGGGGACCCGCTGTCCCGCGGGCTGAGATGACAGAGGGGCGGGCACAGAGGCCCTTTGTTTAGCAGGCAGCCCTGGGGGCATGGGGCTCGGCCACACCGGGGGGCATGGGGCTCGGTCACACCGGGGGGCATGGGGCTCGGCCACACCGGGGGGCATGGGGCTCGGTCACACCGGGGGGGCATGGGGCTCGGCCACACCGGGGGGCATGGGGGCTCAGTCACACCGGGGGGGCATGGGGCTCGGCCACACCGGGGAAGGATGAGATGGCATTGGTGGTTTAGTCAGAATCCGTGATGAACTTAGGAGGAGGAGGTAAGCGGGCCTCTGTGGCAGGGGGTCCCAGCTGGCTGGCTTCCCTCGAACCCGGGGCCCCGCCAGCATCCAGACACCCGGTGCTCTGCTCCAAAAGCCGGCGGGGCTGGCCACTCAGGACGTGGGGACGGCTGCGGGCTCTCAGCCTCTGGGGGGAGTTGGCCACAGGAGCCTCCCTTTTCTTACCTGCAAAGTAGGAACCGGGATACCTACTCATCAGTCACCGGGAGCAGCAGGAAAAAGTCAAGCGCATCAACCCCACCCCCAGGCGGGCCAGGTGAGGATGAGGAACACAGCGGCGTCCTCTAGGGGAGCCTTGGTGCTGACCTGAGCCCCTGCGGAGAAACCGTTGTTCCTTCTTCCTCCCGCCACCCCCCTGCAGCTGCTCCTTCTGGGCCCAGGTCACTTCACCCCTGCACGGGGTCACTTGACTGTTTCAGGGCCTCTTAGGACCTGTCTGGCCTGAGGTTAACACACCCCGGTCCTCACCCAGCTCCCACCTGAGGGTCGACAGGCATCAGCTGAAATGCAAGGCCCCGCCAACACCATCCTCAGTGGCCGAGCCAGGGGTGGTGGCCGCTGAGCTGAGGCTCTAAGGACCCTCTTGGGCATGCACTGCTGCTGCCTGGAAGTGGGGCCAAGGCTCCTCCCCCTTCCCAGAGCCTCTCTTTGGGGAAGGGCACCCTGTCTTACAGGGGACAGGGCAGTGCCACTGAGACTCTGAGCTGACGCCTCCCTGTGCCTTCCTGGCCCCCACAGCAGCCCAAGTCCTGACCCACAGCAGACGGAAGGGCGGTATTGGGATCGGGTCTGTATCTTGTTCTGTGGCTGTCGTAACAACGTGCTACTGGCCGAGTGTCCTAAACAACAGAAATGTGTCGCCTCATAATTCTGGGGGTCCAGAAATGAGATGGCAAATCCGGCCCCAAATCAAGGTATGGGCAGGGTTGGTCCCCTCTGAGGGCTCGGGGAGAACCAGGTCTCTCCAAGCATCCGATGCTCGGCTGCTCAGCTGGGCCTCCTCAGCCTGTCGCTGCCCCACTCATCTCACATGGCACTCTGCCAGGGTAGCCATCTTCACGCAGTCCCTTTAAAGGGACACCAGTCCTACTGAATGGGACACCAGTCATCTAGGGCCCCACTCCAGTCTGACCTCCTCTTAATCTCACTAATTATATCTGTAACCACCCTCTTTCCAAATACGGTCACATTCTGAGGTCCTGGGGGCTAGGACTTCAGTATAGGAGTTTGGGGGTACACCATCTATCCCATAACAGGACTTGAGGGGAGAAGAAGATTTTGAGCAGAGAAGAAGCACCCCTTTGCAGGATACCAGAGCCACGAGGACAGCTGGAGGGGTGACACATGGGACAAGGCCGAGACACCAGTGGGCCTGGGCGCCAGGACTTCGAGGCGGGGAGGAGGCTGCTGTTGCAGGATGACCGCTGAGGCGCACCTGTCTGCCTGCCACCTGGGAGACAGGCCAGGCCAGCCCCAGTCCCGGCTTTCCCAGCTGGTGACAGGGAGTCTGCGTGAGTGGCCTGAGAGGACAGGGAGGGAGAGGCGCTCAGCAGGCAGCTGGACTCTGCCTCGGGGAACCACCAGGTAAAGCCCTGGCTGGGGTTTTGATGCAGGTTGCTGTTACCCTCCATTCCTCCACTTCCTTGTCAGTCAAACAGGTACCCAGTAGTGCCCCCATCTAGTGTTGTTTCAATAATTAAATCAAGGGGTTCTGTGTTTCCGTCTCAGCCTGGCATGTAGTACGTCCCGGCCATCTGGACACAGGCCTCTTTGGGTGTAAATGCACTAGGACCACAGAGAGAGCCGGCGGGGGAAGAGGGGCGGTAGGAGGGCCTCTCCCACTCAGGCTTTTGATGGGACTTCAGAAGGAGGGCCCCTCGCCCCAGGCTGGCACAGGGGGACTCAAGTGCCATCTGCTCACAGGAACACCCTCTTCTCCCATGCAGTCCACTGACACCTTGTGGCGAATAGTGGAAGCGCAGCGAGAATCCTGATTTTGTTTGTGAGGGAGAGTAAGACTGGGTTCAAAGCACTGCCACCTGCAGACAGACACACAGAGGGCCTACTAATAGCATGTGGCCCTTCTCTGAATGGCAAACAGGGATCCCCAACTGATGAGGTGTTCCAGCCATGGTTTGTGATGGCCTTGCTGCTGGGGGCGCCTCTCCTCCTTCCTGAGGGCCAGGCTGACCCTGACCTCTCTGTGCCCTTAACGATTCCCTCGTGTGGAATTCCTTGGTGCGGAGGCCTGCCTGGAGGGACCCTCCCCACCCACAGCCTCCAGCTGGTAAAAGAAGTCCTGGGTGAACCTGCGTCCCCAGGACTGCCGGTGGGTAACCAGGCCAGCTTGACTGAGAAAGTGAGTCTGTGAATTGACGAGAAGGAGCAAGAGGGGAATTAAAAACATCTTGAGAAGGCCACATCTGACCCTTTCTAGAAATCCACGAACCAATTAGTATTCCCTGGAGATGCATGATGTCAGTCACCCATCTAGGAATTAAGATCCAGGCCCTCGCCTGGCAGAGGTGGCACAGTGGATGAGCATCGGCCTATGAACCAAGAGATCACTGGTTCGATTCCTGGTCAGAGCTCGATCCCCAGTACAGGGGATACAGGAGGCAGCCGGTCAATGATTCTCTCTCACCAATGTTTTTATTCCTCTTTCCATCTCCCTTCGTCTCTCAAATCAATAAAAAAAATATATAGATACTTTTAAGAAAGATCCTTGAAAAATATCCTTGGGTGAGGATTAACAAAAAACAAAAGATCCTTTTTAATAGCATAGATGGTCTATTGAATCAGTTACACGGAGAAGGACAAATGCTGTGTGGTCTGACTGATATATGGAATCTAAAAATACTGAACCCATAGAAACAGAAATCAGATTGATGGCTGCCAGAGACAGGGGGTGAGGGGTGAGAGAACTGGGAGAAGGGGATCAAAAGGTACAAACTTCCACTCCAGCTGATTTGGCTCAGTGGATAGAGTGTGGGCCACAGACTAACGGGTCTCAGGTTTGATGCCAGTCAAGGGCATGTATCTTGGTTGCAGACTCAATCCCCAGCTCTGGTTGGGACACATGTGGTAGGCGATCAATTGATGTGTCTCTCTCATATCAATGTTGCTCTCTCTATCTCCCTCTCCCTTCCATCCTGAAAATCAAAAGAAAAACATCCTTGGGTGAGGACTGACAAAAATGTGAAGAAGGTGCAAACTTCCATTTTTGAGATAATTAAGTCCTGAGATGTCATGTACAACGTGGTGACTATAGTTAATAATACTGTGTTGTGTATTTGAAAGTTACTGAGAGAGGACCTCAAGAGCTCGCCTCACAAGGAAAAAAATTATAACTGTGAGGTGATGAGTGCTAATTAATCCTACTATGGCAATCATTTTGTAATGTATGCATGTATTAAATCATTATGCTGTACACCTTAAACTTATACAATGTTATATATCAACTAGAGGCCCAGTGCCTCGGCCTGGCCAGCGATTTGGGCCAACCAGAGCCCTCTTCCCCAGTCCCGACTGGGCCAACGGGGGCTGGCCAGCCGAGGAGGGAGTACAGGAGGGTGGCCAGCCAGCCAGGGAGGATTGAGGCACCATGGGAAGGCTCCAGGGCCTGTCCAGCCCTCTTGCCCAGTCCCAATTGGTCAGACCCCAGCAGCAAGCTAGCCTACCGGTAGGAGCGTCTGCCACCTGGTGGTCAGTGTGCATCATAGCAACTGGTTGAACAGTTGAACGATTGGTGGGACACTTAGCATATTTCGCTTTTATTATATAGTTATATGCATGAATTATATCTCAAAAAACTGGGGGCAGAAAAAAGCCTTTTGTTGCCTAAGCAAGATGGTAAGAAAGAAGTCCCACCATACTCCTAAG
The DNA here is from genome assembly GCA_027563665.1 of Antrozous pallidus. Classification (NCBI taxonomy): domain Eukaryota; kingdom Metazoa; phylum Chordata; class Mammalia; order Chiroptera; family Vespertilionidae; genus Antrozous; species Antrozous pallidus. The sequence goes on along the minus strand of CM050516.1, from coordinate 96,260,308 downwards.
AGAGAGACTGAGCACAAGCATGCACAATACCCAGGGCAAACCTGGGATCCTGGAATTTAGAAATCACGTGGGCTCCCTCTTTTTTCCACCCAACTGGGGACCCTGAAATAAAGAAACCTATCTGCAAAATATAGGCCCTGGGTTTCCAAAACAAACACAAATGACTAAAGGGTTAGAAATGTGGATACATTTGAATGCGCTAAGTGAGCTAAGCCTTTGCCCCTCTGGGATTACCTGGGGGTGGGGGCATGGGAGCAGTTGGTCCCTGGAAGAGGGTGTGATGGTAACTTCTGAGGGGGCTGAAGATGTCCTGTCTAATGAGCTGGGTCTGGTCCCATAGCCGTGCTTACTTTAGGAAAATCCATCAAGCTATGCATGAATGACTTATGCAATTTTCTGTATGTTACTGTAATAGAAAGGTTTTTTTTTAATTAAGGTTTTTTAATTTAATTTTTTTTAACAAGAAAACACCCAGTGCTAATGAGGACACAATGAAATGAACACTCATACACTGATGGTGGGACCATAAGTATCAAAAGCATTTTTTATTTTTAAAAAAATATATATTTTATTGATTTTTCACAGAGAGGAAAGGAGAGGGATAGAAAGTCAGAAACATCGATGGAGAGAAACATCAATCAGCTGCCTCTTGCACACCTCCAACTGGGGACGTGCCCGCAGCCAAGGTACATGCCCTTGACCGGAATCGAACCTGGGGCTTTTCAGTCCATAGGCCGACGCTCTATCCACTGAGCCAAAGTAGTTCAGCATCAAAAGTATTTTTTTAAAGCAGTTTGCCATGTGGCTCAGTGGTTGAACATTGATTGACCTATGAACCAGGAGGTCATGGGTCAATTCCTGGTCAGGGCACTGCCTGGGTTGAGGCTCACTCCTACAGAAAGCAGCCAATCAATGGTTCTCTCATCACTGATCTCTCTCTCTTTCTCCCCCTTCCTCTTTGAAATTAACAAAAACATACTTTAAACAATAAATAAATGAAAACAGTTTGCCCGTGTAAGTCAAGAGTGTTGGTAGTGTTCATGTTCTTCATCTACACTTTTGGGAATCTCTTAAGTATCTCAAAATACAGAAAATTATTTATGTGTCAACAATATATATCTTCACAGCATAAGTGAAAAGTTGAAAATACCCTAAATGTTAGTCAACAGAGGAAATATGGTATATTTATAAAGTACTGTAAAGTAAAAAAAAAAAAAAAAACAGGGTGCAAAATGTATCTATCTTTGGTTTCAACTGTATCAAAGCTCTTGTCTCATAATAAATACATATCTAGTGTTTTATTATTATTATTATTATTATTTTATATTTTATTGATTTTTTACAGAGCAGAAGGGAGAGGGATTAGAAAGTCAGAAACATCGATGAGAGAGAAACATCGATCAGCTGCCTCTTGCATGCCATCTACTGGGGATGTGCCCCATAGCCAAGGTATATGCCCTTGACCAGAATCGAACCTGGGACCCTTCAGTCCGTAGTCCGATGCTCTATCCACTGAGCCAAACCGGTCTCGGCTCTAGTGGTTTGTTTTGTTTTGTTTTTTTAAAAGTCATTAAGTGTATCTTTAAAAGCACAGTTAATAAGAGTTCTATAAGTCAGTCATTGCCCGAGGAAACCAAATTCTTTGGCATTAAAAAACCTACCGTCACACGCCGCTGGTGGGAATAGAAAAGGATGCAGCTGCTTTGGTAGCTTGATGGCTCCTCAAAAGGCTAACCTTAGAGTTTCCATGGGTCCCAGCAATTCCGCTACTAGGTATATACTCAGGAGAAGTGAAACATGAGAACTTGTACATAAATGCTCATAGAAGTATTATTTGCAACAGCTCCAAAGTGCAAACAACCCAAATGTCCATCAACCAAATTAAAGGATAAAATAAATGTAGCATCGTCATACACTGGAATATTACTCAGTGCCAAGAAGACATGAAATTAGACACATGCTTTGACATAGACGAGCCTTAAAAATACTAGGCTAAATAAAAGCAGACTCATGCCCTGGCTGGTTTGGCTCAGTGGTTAGAGTGCCGGCCCTGGGACCAAAGTGTTACAGTCCTGGTCAAGGGCATGTACCTGGTTTGCAGGTTCAATCCCCAGCCTGTCAGAAAGCAACCAATTGATGTCTCTCAATCAATGTTTCTCTCTCTCTCTTTATCTCTCTCCCTCTCTCTCTCTCTCTCTCTTTCTCTCTCTTTGCTCCCTCCCTTCCACTCTCTCTTAAAAAAAATTTATAGAAAAATGTCCTCAGGTGCGGTTTTTAAAAAACAACAACAAAGAAGCAGTCACAAAGACAGAGGACCATATATTATAATCCCATTTATATGAAATGTTCAGAATAGGCAAATCCATAGAGACAGATAGGCTAGTGGTTTCATAGGACTGATGGGGGGAGGGGTGGGGTACAGGATTTTGGCAGAGGGGAGGGAATATTGAAATGTTATAAAACTGATTGTGGTGATGGTTGCACAACGGTGACTATACACACACATTAAATCGCACATTAAATGGGTGACTTGTATGGTAGGTGAATTATATCTCAACAACGCTGCTGGTGAGAACAAAACCCACACGGTAGTAGCCACGCTCCTGCAGGACCTGCACTGGTCTAGGGCACCTCAGGGCTACCGGTTCTGACCTGTGAAAGCAGACTGTCCTGCAAACTGCGGCATGCAGCCTGAGCCTACGATGCAATTTCTTCAGGCCAGCCCTTGTTGGCTTTAAACATCCTTCACACTCATGCCTTTGTAGCTTTCAGAATTCTTGGCAAACGCAAAAGTAACTGCTTGGTATTTTCACAAGTTGTCAAAGCATTTAGGGCTCTATTTCCTGAGCTGGCCCAGAAATAAGCACACGTGTTTCAGCCTTTACCCTGTCCCTTCCTTCCAGTGAGGGTGAGGGGTAGGCTTCTAGCTTGGCTCACACATCAGCCTGGTCTCCTTCTCACACTTCCTCAGGGCTCAGCCTCCCGGCTCCAGGCCTGAGGTCTCATGATGGGAAGGGGAGGAAGAGCAGAAAAAAGCATGATGGAGAATGGATTCCTCCACCCTTCCGAAGGCTTTGAGCTAAGCAGCTGAGAGTAGTGGACTGATGAGAAGAAGAAAGTTCTTCCAGGGCACCATGATGCCCTTCATTGCAATTTTAAAAATCCAAAGAACTTTATTTTGAAATTACTTTTATCACATGAGCTGTTTAACTCTGACACCACTCAGACTGAACCACATAGTTCACGGTTTTCTAAGTGTATGTACTAAGAGTTTATAGCTTACACACCTCTTCTTGACATGACTCCCGTGGACGTCTACACATGGTCTATAGAAGAAAGAAGCCATAATTGCTTTGGGCTTTGGCTTAATCAGATAGGTGGGCAAAGCCATGACTGTTAAGGGATTGTATACAACAAAATGTTGTTTCCTCTGAGTGGTAGGGTTATGGAATCCTTATTTCTTTGTACTTATCTGTACTTTCTGAGTCTCATCAGAACAATGAGTATCTACTAAGTAAACCATTAGTGAAACTTCTCTGGTGCTAGGTTATACATGAGTGCTCCTGAACAGTAGGTCCGGGGGGAAGTACAACAGAACCAGAGAACAGATTGTCTCAGCTCAGAGCATACCGAGGTTCCCAGTACCCAAGCTGGACTCAGAGGCCTGGCCAACATGAAAGTCGGTCCTGAAGACCATGTTCAGGGTTTTCATGACCTCAGTTCCAGAGAATTGATTCTTAGAACAAAACTATAGAGAAGCCGGTTCTACAAGGATGGATCTGGGTCCTAATCCTATTCACTTATTGAAGGGGTGAATCACTTCATCAGTGAGGGATGGTTGAGGGAACCAGAGATAATTAGACTGAAGTCTCAGGAAAGCTGGCAACTATCATCAAAGCAGTGGAGGGTTACTGCATGGAAGAGCCCTGGGAAACAGGCCAAGGACAGCACTATGTGAAGTCACAGAGGCAAGACTTACCTTGACTTAGGAAGAACATTCCGGGCACCAGAGGCCCACCCCTGGGTGGATGCCTCCTGAGGCAGCTCCACCTGCACCGGGAGCTGGGTATCCCAGTTTTAAATATTAAACGGGCTTTTAGTTATCAGGAATTTGACCAAAGGATATGTTTAATCCTTCTAACTCAGATCTCCTGACTCCACGGGGCTCTTTGCACCAGTTTTGGCTTGCTTTGGTGTGTTTTTTATTAGAGCATGTTCCCTTATAGATCCCAAGCTAATGGAGCTCAAAAAGACAAAACAACAAAACCCTGCCAGTTGGGTTCCGTGAACTGTTGGCTTCCCCGCTGCTGCCGCCAGCGAAAACTGCCTGTCACCATTACTGAGCTGTGGACGGCCTGTGCAAGGCTGCCCAGGAGCTGCTGCCCCCTTGTGGAAATGAGGAATACAGCTGCTTAGAAAGCAAGATGCATTCTGAGGCTACTGTCCACACACAACCCTATCTTTCCTTCCTCCATCTTCACTTTTTGGTGAGATCCCTGCAATTTTGACCCGAGCCCACCAGGGTCTTTTGTTTACATTCACATCATTGTGTCCCATAAAAGATTGGACTTTTAGCCACAACATAAAATCCTGGTTTCCACAGTGGCTGGAATTTGCGCCTGCCTGTTTTGAGTTACGGAGTGCGCTTGGACATTAACACAATGCTCTAGAAAGAGCACTAGACCAGGCTTAAAGGCCTAGGTTCCAGCTCATGTTCTGCTATTCCTCATGTCACTTTGAACAAGTCACAAATTTCTTGTACATACGCAAAGCTCTGGAGTTTGGAGAGGAGCTCCTTCAAGAAAAGTGGTCCGTCCTATGTGTAGTGCTTCCAGCGGCCATTCACAGCCAACGGCTGTGAGACCCTCGCTGGTCTAGGGACCCTCACTCACCCACCAGAGACTGGCCAAGCCCAGGTCTTACTTATCTGTGCCTTCCACCTCAGGGACTGCCACAAGCAGAGGTTTTTCTCTTCTCGTAAAAAGGAACTGTGCAGGGCTTATCAGGGAGGGACCAACAATTCCTAGGTTGCTCAGGTGCCTGAAAACATTTACCGGGTTTTCCAGACCGGTCTTGCCATCCTTGCTGACAATATAAAGCCCTGAGACTTAGATGAGTCATTGACAGAGATGTCTCATTGTTTCTCAACATCCATCACCAGCTCACTGTTGCCACAGCAGGATTTCATGAGGGGGCAGCTGAGGACACTACCTTGGTTTGAGTGCTAGGCAGGCAGGTGTTCAACACCAAACTGGAAAATGGTTTGGAATAGTCACGGTAGCTGAGTGAGGAACACGACTTTCATTTTGTGTGTTATGAATTTTCAAGACACTTTAATGAAGAGTCAAGGAAACAGAAGATGAACTTCTTTCTCAAGACTGCTGTCTCTATTCAGAATCATTTGTGGTTCCAAAATGTTTCAGGATTATTTGTTCTAGTTCTGTGAAAAAACGCCATTGGTATTTTGACAGGGATTGCTTTGAATCTATACGTTACTTTGGGTAGTACAGACATTTTAACGTTAATTCTTCCTACCGTGAGCATGGTAATATGCTTCCACTTACTTTTAGCTTCAATTTCTTCCTTCATGTCTTACAATTTTCTGAGTACGGGTTTTTGACCTTCTTGGTGAAATGTAGTCCTAGGTATTTTATTGTTTTTGATGCAGTTACAAATAGGATTTTTAATTTATCTGGTAGTTTGTTGCTGGCATATAAAAATGCAACTGATTTCTGAATATTTATTTTGTATTCTGCTACTTTACTAAACTCATTTATCAGTTCTAGCACTTTTTTGGTGGGATCTTTAGAGTTTTCTATATATAGTATCATATAACTTTCATATTTAAAACCCACTTCTTTGTACTTAGGTTTCCCACAAAAGATAATTTTCCTTCAGAAACTGGCTTGCTAAGTTTTTGTTGTTTCCAAATGGTATTTTTAGTTTAGTGTGGGGAACTATTCTCTGTTGGCCCCTAATACTGGATTAAGCTAACTTTCCCTTATCAGTATAACAGAAAATTCCAAATGCAGACAATATTTTGTTGACCTCACTTTGTATTATTCACACTTGCTAAAAATAAAACATCCTAGTGAGGCATTTACTACATTAGTCTTAAAACATTTTTTATTTACAGGGAATCTCACAAACTGCCAGCAATACATGGTTCATGAGTCATGCTGTTAGCCTGAACTTTGAAGATACTTTTTCTCCTCCCAAATACTTTAAGCCAACTGAAACTCTTTTCTTTTTAAAAATTTGATCACAGTGAAGGTTCACATCTACATATATATCTATATATATAAAAGCCTAAGCGAACATGCACTCACCACCAGGGGGCAGATGCTTAACACAGGAGTTGCTCCCTGGTGGTCAGCGTTTTCCCACAACCACCCCCTCCTCATGGCTGGCCAACCTCCCGCAGTCCCTTCCCCAGCTGGCCACTCCCCCCCCAACCCATCCCACATAGTTGGTCCCAATCAACAGCTAGTCCAAGGGACCCCACCAGGCCTCTAGTTAAAGCATAATTTAATGGATCTTTTAATTAGTTTTAACCACTGGTTATAAAAAGGTACACAAAGAAAATGTTTTCAATAAAACATCCTAATAAAAGAGTAACATGCAAATGTGACCGTACCTGGGCTCCTGATTGGCTATGCTACCAGCCAATCAGGAGCAGGGGGTGGGGCCAAGCAGCGGGAGGGGGTGAAGACGAAGCAGTAGTGGCAGCAAGCGCAGGAGTGCCCAGGCCGCCCATGCTTGGAGGGGGCCGGGGCGCGGGGCGGGGTGAGGCAAGCACAGGAGGTGGCCAGGGGCGAGTGGGAGCAGAGGTGAGCACCCAGCCCCTGGGGCTGGGTGGTCACAGGCAACTGGAGCTGAGCTGAGCAGGGAGAGGCTTTAGGCCTTGGGCAGGCTGGGGGTGAGCCATCAATTGGACATCCCCTGAGGGCTCCCAGTATGTGAGAGAGGGCAGGTTGGATTGAGGGACCACCCACCCCCAGTGCACAAATTTCATGCACCGGGCCCCTAGTAACATATTATTTAGTACACCACTTAACCAACTGATCCTAAATACTAGGTAAGAGTAATAGTCAATCTGCCTTAATAAAGGTTTGTTAATAGGAACCAGATGCTGTTCTAGTGTTTCACAGACACAATCTCTAGTCTTTAGAAAAACTCTATAAAGAACATAAGCAAATAGACTCAAACTTGTCAAATTACTAAGCAAGGCCATAGTTCAGTGGCAGCACCAGGATTAGAACATGGGCATGGCTTTTTGCCATGACTAAGCCCTTTCCGCTCCATCTCCTACAACTGCCTTGCTGAAGACGAGTAACAGGATGCCCCCATGATGCCACACCCTGGTGCTTCAACCAGCCTGTTTTCTTGATATACTAGACATCTACTTAAAATTTTATTTGAAGCTGTAACTTGTTTCAATATGTATATCACTTCCTATTTATCACCCACTTTCATTTATGGCAGATGGGTTCCAGAGGTCCTGAAAATGTCTGAAACAAAGAACTCTAAAAAACACCCATAGCAACTCTCAGCATTGGATCAAACAATAGCATGTTGGAAGGGATATTAATATTACTAAAAAGAGCTTGAACAGGGCAGCCTGAAAAATAGAGGGTACAAAACCTGAGCCATGCTCCTTATAACTCCAAGGATTGGGCATGTTCTAAACTGTGAACCCAAGAGGTGTATCCTAATAAGAGTAATATGCCGCCAAGACCGGTTTGGCTCAGTGGATAGAGCGTCGGACTGCGGACTGAAGGGTCCCGGGTTCGATTCCGGCAAGGGCATGTACCTTGGCTGCGGGCACATCTCCAGTACGGGGCGTGCAAGAGGCAGCTGATCAATGTCTCTCTCTCATCGATGTTTCTAACTTTCTATCCCTCTCCCTTCCGCTCTGTAAAAAATCAATAAAATATATTTAAAAAAAAAAAAAAAGAGTAATATGCAAACTGACCATACCTTTGCTATACCACCAGCTACGCCCACCAGCTACGCCCACCAGCTAGCTAATCAGCAGGGGACGGGGCCGAGGCAGCGGTGAGTGCACGAGGCGGGGGTGGGGCTGAGGCGTGCATGAGGTGGCCAGCGAGTGTGGAGGGCTGGGCATTCACCGGCGGGCGGCCGGGGCCAAGGCGACTGGCAAGCACACTAGAGGTTGAGGTGGGCCATCGAGGCATGCATAAGGCTGCCAAGTGCGGGGTGCCCCCAGGGCTGGGTAGTTGCAGCTGGGGCTAAGGCCAGGACTGGGGGGCGGGGCTGAGGCGGCCAGTGTAGAGCCAGCCATCGGCCCCATTGCAGAGCGATGGCCGGGTGCCCAAGGCCTAAAGCTTAGGCCAGGGGTGAGGGGTCAGTAGGACATCCACTGAGGGCTCCCAGTATGTGTGAGGGGGCAGGTTGGGCTGAGAGATCACCCACTCCCAGTGCACAAATTCCGTGCATCGGGCCTCTAGTTATTTTATATACATATATTTACTTATTGACACCATTTTTCTGATTTGAAGATACAAAGTCACTTTCAGTCACTTCCATTTAATTTAATATTTATTTTCATTTTATATCCAGATGTCACATTTTCTACATTAAAATATAATCATGCTGACTCTCCCACATACATCCTCTGAGAAAAAAGTGAACTTTACACAACTTGAAAGATGGAATGCACAGAGAAGTTGCTATTGCACCCAACTAACAAAGAACACAGAGGCCACACAGTGGACAAGGTGGAGGGCACAGAAGACAGCTCAGGGTTCACAGCAGAAAGGAGCGGAGTTAAAAGGCTAAAGCTTTTAAATGCTATCACTTATGCCACAAGATTACCCTGAAGAGGCAGAGATAGGTCAGAAAGCAGGACCAAATTGGGGGGTGGGGGGGGAGATTTTCCAAAGGCTGCTCTCTAACAATTTAACATGTCCATACACAGGAGCGCTTTCCCCCACACCGTGTCCTCAGCTTCTGGCAAACAAGTTAGAAATGTTAGCACATCCAAATGTAGCATGGGTGTAGGTTTATCTTTTCTTTATTTTTGTTGTACCTCCAACTCTTTCCAAGCAACAATTATACTGGTTATTTTAATTATGATCCCTCTGCATGACAACCCAGTAAGGATCAAGACAAGGCATCTCACTACTATCCGATTGATGCCAGCTGTGCAAAAACTGCAAATTGTGTGCTACTCAGAGGGAGAGAGCACATGAACACACAGGAGTCCCAACTCCTTTTCTAATCTACTCATTAAATAGGAAAGAGCAGGTGGACAGTAAAAACCATCTGCTTAGAACAGCAGCACAGATCTAGAGGTACACCACCATCCAAACACAAATGCTCAGGAGAGAGCTCTGGGCTCTTCTACGCAGAGGCTTCCTTTAGTCCTGATCCTGCCCGATTTGGAGATCAAAGCATTATAGCTTCAGATAGTGATACTCTCAAGAGGGTGGAGAAGGAAAGTCTCAGAGACTCAAATAATGAGGACATTATTAGGCAACTAACTATCCCACTATTTACAAATACACATGAATAAGAAAACTTCGCCTCCATCCCTGCAGCTACTTTAAACAAAGCATTGAGATCCCAGTTTTCTGAGCAGGGAATATGTTAAAGTCTGTTAGCAGTTTAAGACATTGCAACACTGGCACAATATGTCACCTATTCTTTGTTTTTAATTACATGGTAAACTCCAACACAAAAGTGGGGATGGGCGAGCGTGAAAGGAATCAATAAACGAAACCAGTATTACACAGGGTACTGAGCCAATGATGAGACGGCAGCTAGTGCTTTGCAGAGTCCCGAGGGTAGAACTCGCTCAGGGTGCTCTGAGGGATTCTCTTCAGCATTTCTTTGGGGAAAATTCGGAGCAGCTGCCAGCCAATGTCCAAAGTCTCATAGACAGTGCGGTTTTCATAAGGACCTTATAAAAAATTGAGATTGGATGAATAAAGGCAAATTACTTCCAACTTATCAGGTTATTCAGGATGTACTCTGTTATATGACCATACTGGAAGCATGAAGTATAAAAAAGAAGAGAAACAGAGAAGTTAGGTCTCCCCAGACTGGATGTGATTGAATGTGGAAATGAGGCTACAGACAATAAGCACCATCTTGAATCAGAGGAAAGAGAGACAGCAGGCAAGCAGTCTAGGGTATGTAGGGGTAGGGGAGAGAAGGGAAGCTTTCTGGACAACTGGGTGGGGATCTGAATACTTTGGGCTATGGAAATCAAACTCGGCGCTGTGTCCAGAGGAGTGAGAAAGTTTCCCAGGAACAGAGGCTGAATTTGACAGATACTTAGAAAGGCCTATCAAGTACTTGAATAGGTCAGTGGTTTTCAAAGTTATTATTCTTTTTAATAGCAGAAATCAACCTTATGCAAATAAATCTCATTTCTTAACTAAGAAACCAGAGTGGCTAAAGTTCTGGATTCTTTTCACTAGCAGAAGAATTTCATCTCTAACTTTTAAGGTATTAAGGTACGCATTAAAAAACTCATCCATTTTGGGGACTTTAATGTCAATAAAAACTTATCACATAAATAGAAAAGTGTACAAATCCTAGTGTGTAGCTTTATGCATTATTCCAAAATGAACACATCTGTTCTAAGTACCACTGAGAGTATCAGCAGCGTTAGCAGGACTTGCAGAGGAGAAACCAACCAAGCAGCTTGAAACCCTACACTACAAAGGCTATGAAATGAAAATCATCCTAGCCTTTTTAGTAGAGGGACAATGAATAAAATTTACTCTAGCAACTGTATATAAGGGCTTGGGGAAACTGAAAAAGCTGGCATTCTGCAACCAAGGGTGATGAAACTAAAGGTGTGGACTAGGTTTTAACAGTCAAAGACTGGTCAGAGATCAGTAGCTTCAACATCACCCAGGACAATGCCCAATTACTGAGCTTGAGTAACTAGGACAATAATCATGCTGAGGCAGACAGAAACTAGTAAGGAAATTGCTAGGCAGGTGGTCAGTTGGGTAAAACTTTGGTTCTGACCACGCTGGGTCTCAGGGATGGTGGCATAAACAAAGTGTCCCAGTTGAAGATGTGGGATTAGGGCTTCAGAAAGACGGTAAGGATCATACATAGCAATTCAGTAAATGCACAGGGGACAAGCCAAAGCTTTGGGGGTTGGGGGAGGAGGAAGAGGAGAGGAGAGGAGAGGGAAGCACAGGCAACCACACTTCTGGGAATATAAACAATTAAGAAGCAGAAAGATATATCAAAAAAGGAGATGAAAACAGATGGATCAGAAAAGGCCCAAACCCCCAAAGCTAGCAAAGATGGCTGCGGAGAGGGTGGAAGGAAGGAGGCGTGCAATAGAAAGCAGTTGTAAGGAAGGGAGAAAATAAGGGGTGAGCTAAATAACTGGATGACAGAGTTGAAGGCAGAGGGGGAAAGAACCAGAGCTCTAAGTACAAAACCACAACAGAGTTGAAAGACCCTCTTCTCTAATCAGAAGAAAAATTATGTACATACCAATGTAAAATCTCTCAGACTGGGAAAGAGATCTTAAAAACTATATATGAGGTTATTTATATTTGTAAGAAAAGAGTCATCTTACCCTGAGCAATGAAGTTCCTCTCGAACTTCTGCAGAAATTCCAAGTAAAGAAGATCATCTGAGGTAAGAGCTTCTTCCCCCACCACGGCTTTCATGGCTTGTACATCCTTACCAATGGCGTAGCACGCATACTGGAGAGAGAAAGGTTCACAGGCACAGACATGAGATTGTACAAATGTTAATGATAGTCTGGGCTCTCTAAGTGTTCTGCTTTAGGTGTCTTCATAAGAAAATACAGAAGGAATTTCACGTTACTTACAAACACAATTCACATAAATGAAACTCATGAAAGTATCAGAGGACTTTATTGGAAAGCAGTCTCACTGGGAAAGGAATCTTCTGGCATGCAATAGAAACTGCTACAAAACTCTACTTCCTCAAATGTGAAAATGAGCTTATACTTTATAGACTTTTTGAAAATCAGAACTCATACCATGGAGTAATCCATCTTGAAGCTCTACTCAAGAAAAACATTTGTGCTATTAGGTGTACCATTTCTACTGTAAGGAAAGCTAAAGAATCCTTTCAGAAACACTCAATAACTATTATTCTGATTACTAATGAAACTTAAAATGGCCTTATGGCTTGGTTTTTTTTATTTAGAAGCTACTTTACATAGCATAAAACAAGTGTTTTAAGCATATGATTTTTAATCTTCGTTATCAGCACCCATCCTTATGAAAAAAAGACTGCTTGGTTCTAATGAATGTTTTTATATTATACTAGAGGCCCAGTGCATGAAAATTCATGCACTGGACAGGGGGTCCCTCAGCCCAGCCTGCCCCCTCTGAGAGTCCGGGAGCCTTTGGGGGTGGGAGGCGACCCAGTGGTCAGGCGAAGGCGATGCCCTCATCACACCTCTTCTGCTGCCACTGCCAGCAGTGCAAGCCTCGGCCCAGCCCTGGTTCTGTGCCTCGGGGGGCCCTGGGCGGCTGGGGGGCTGAGGGGACTGGGCACTGCCATCTTGTGGCTGTGGGCACCGCCATCTTTGTGAGGGTGTGATGGTCAATTAGCACAGTCCCTCTTTATTAGATAGGATATGAGGCCTTCACTAAAATTCTATGTGGATAGGGAAAAGAAAAGTGATACGGGATAAGGATAAGAGGTATAAAACAGCAGAAAGAATAGATCAAGAAAGGCATTTACTTCTTTAAGCGCCCTCATTAAGAAGATATACGTACCAACTGGTTAGACACATCAGCATGATCCTTTCTGGTCATACCTTCCCCAATAGCAGACTTCATTAACCGTGACAATGAGGGCAGCACATTAATAGGTGGGTAAATCTTGGGTAGAATGGGAGGGGGAAAATAAGTACAAAATTCAAGCTGTACTGGTAGTAAAGAAGCATTTGGAAACTCATTATTATCCCTTAAATTATATAAAACTGCTGCAGCTGTTTCCTAAATGAGTTTTAACATGTTTTCCTGGTATAAAACTCTTTATGGCATAATATTTCTTTTGAGAATCAAATCTAAAAACCTACACAACAGTACAAGATTATTGAAAAACTGAACTTTCAATATTTGCCTACAGTATCAAATCTAAGTGGGTTTCTGAACTCTGACTCAAAATCACATACAAAATAATAAGACTAACAAAAAGTCTACCTAAAAGTTGATCTAGTACAGAACCATCAAAAATTTGTTTTTGATTATTCAGCCATAAAAATAGAATGAAAATTTGTCTTTTTGACAACATGAATTGATCTCGAGGGGTAATTATGAAAAATGAAATAAGTCAAACAGAAAAATGTTAAGTACCATATGATCTGACTTATATGTGGAATCTAAAACCAACCCAAAAACCCCCACAAGCGCACGGATATAGAGAACAGACTGGTGGTTGCATGGGGCAGGGAGTGGGGGTAGGTGGACAAAATGGATGAATGGGATCAAAAGATACAAATCCCCATTTAACATGAACAAGTCAGAGAGATGTAATGTACGTATAGCAAACAGAATTAGTAAAACTGCACTGTAGCCCTAGCCAGTCTGGCTCAGTGGCTAAAGTATCAGCCTGCAGATCAAAGGATCCTGGGTTCAATTCCAGTCAAGGGAACACACCTCGGTTGCAGGCTCCTTCCCAGCCTGGGCCTTGGTTAGTGCATATGCAGGAGGCAACCAATCAATGTGTTTCTCTCACATTAATATTTCTGTCTTTCCCTCTCTCTTCCACTCTCTCTAAAAATCAATGGAAAAATATCCTCGGGTGAGGATTAAAAAAAACACAAACAAAAAACCTGCACTGTATTATATTTGAAAGTAGCTAGGAGAGTGGACCTTCAAAATTCTCATCAGAAGGAAAATAAATTTTAACTATGATGATGGATGGTAACTGGACTTATTTTGGTGATCATTTTGCAATATGTAAAATATTGAATCATTATGTTGTACACTTGAAACTAATAAATTATACCTCAATAGAAAAACAAACAAAAAATCTGTTTCTGTATTATTAATATGATGATTGGTAGGTTAAACATTATGGAATAGCATACCTAAAAACATTCTTTAAGACAACTGGCTCTATTGTAAGGCACAATAAAGAAAAAGTGTCACTGAAGGGTTCTTTGACTTTAAGTAAAATGACATATAATGAAACTAGTTTTCCCATAGGCTGATTGATACAAACAACAGTTAAGTTCCTATAGCATCTCATCAACTTTAAAACAAAATGACGTTGAACAAATGCTATTCGAGAATTTGTTTTACATAGAAATGACAAGTTTACAAGCATGTGAAAATCAATTTAAAATATTTTCTTAAAAAAAAAAATCCTAAAAGCAAAGTCCAAGTCACTAAAGAATAACTGAATAGCAGATTTGTAAGCTTTACTGTGCCACTCAAATGTCAAATACCTGTCTGTTGTGTAGTTGTCTGTCCACATAGATCTGCCCCTCTGTGATATATCCAGTCAAATCAGGAATGGGATGAGTGATATCTACCAGAAGAAGACATCTGATGTTAAAGTGTCATCTCATATAAACAAACACACAGCATGTCAATCTACATTACCTACAGCACTACCTAAAACTGTGCTATCCATCTATCTACCTACCTACACTAATAAATGAAAAACATGCAAATTGACCATCACAACACTACGCCCACCAGCCAGAGTATGCAAATTAACCCAACAAAGATGGAGGTTAATTTGCATACGCAGACTGGACAGTGTAGAAGAGGGAGGGAGGAGAGGGGTGGCAGCAGCAGGAGGGAAACTGGGTAGGGGCGAAGGGTCAGTGGCAGGAGGGAAGCCAGCCTTGGTGTGGTTCACTCAGGCCACAGGAAGCCCTATTCTTGCAGGAATAGGCCCGAGGAAGCCCTATTCTTTCAAGAATCTTCCTGCAATGGGCCTCTAGTGTACTATCTAATAAAAGAGTAACATGCAAATTGACCACACCTCCGCTATACCCATCAGCCACACCCACCAGCCAATCAGGAGCAAATATGCAAATAAACCCCAACAAAGATGGCTACAGCCACTGAGAGCAGGAACAAGGCTTGGGTTTCCCCAGCAATGGAGGAACCCAAGCTTTCTGCCTGCTCTTGCCAGCCTAGGCCTCCACTCCAGGTTACAAAGTTTCAATTATAGAATTTAAATAAACCCCAACAGAAATGGCTGCTGCCACAGAGCAAGCAGAAGGCTCAGCCATCCCTGAGGCTCAGCACAGTCAGAACCTTGGCTCCGCTCCAGGCTACAAAGTTTCAATTGTAGAACATAAATAAATCCCAGATACCAAGGCCTCCACTTGGGTTGTTGGGGGGGGTGGCCAGCCTGCAAACCACCTCAGGCCTCTTGCCCAGGCTGTCCCATGCCCCAAAGGAACCCCCACCCTGATCTGGGACATCCTTCAGGGCAAACTAGCTGGCCTCCACCCATGCACCAGGCCTTTATACTATCTAATAAAAGAGTAATATGCAGATTGACCATCACTCCAACACACAAGAGGGCTGCCCCCATGTGGACACAAGATGGCCAGCAGGGGGGGGGGGCAGTTGGGAGGGACCAGGCCTGCAAGGGAGGGCAGTTGGGGGCGATCAAGCCTGCAGGGAAGGGCAGTTAGCACTGACTAGACCGGCAGAGAAGTTGGGGGCAAAAGGCTGGCAGGGGAGCAGTCAGACATCAATCAGGCTGGCAGGGGAATAGTTAGGGGGTGATCAGGCTGGCAGGCAGAAGCAGTCAGGGATAATCAAGATGGCAGGCAGGCAAGCAGTTGGGAGTCAATAGTCCTGGATTGTGAGAAAGATGTCCAACTGCCCGATCCTGGTAGGATAGGACCTAAACGGGCAGTCGGATATCCCTAGAGTGGTCCCAGATTGGGGAGGGTGCAGGCTGGGCTGAGGGACTCCCCCTCCCCCTCATGCATGAATTTCATGCACCAGGCCCCTAGTGTGTATGTGTGTGTGTGTGTGTGTGTGTGTGTGTCTGTGTATAAAAGCATAATATGCAAAGTGACCGGACAGTGCAATGACCAGTGGGCTATGACGCACACTGACCACCAGAGGGCAGATGCTCAACACAGGAGCTGCCCCCAGCCCACAGGCCCTGATCACCTGATGGGGGCCTGCCGGCCAACCTTTCGGTCCCTTCCCACAGCCAGGAGGCTCCAATTGCCAGATGGGGAACCAAGAACTAAAGGTGGGTGATGGGGGATGGGGGCGGAGCTGGGTTCCTGATTGCCCCGGCAGTTGCCCTACACACAGAGGGCAACCAGCGGCAAGGGACAGAGCCAGCTTCCGGCAGCCAGGGAGGATCAGCCCTGATTGCAGACCTGGCCTAGGGACCCTACCCATGCATGAATTTTGTGCGCCTGACCTCTAGTATAAAATAATTTTCTGTGATGATTGGTAAGTTCTGTATGTATGCTGTACCATATGATAGCCTCTAGCCAAATGCAGCTATTGAGCACTAAAAAATGTGGCTAACGTAACTGAAAAACTATATGGTTTTTCAAATTTACCTAACTTGAAACTTTAGAATTTAAATAGCCAAATGTGGCTAGAGGTTACCATAATGGACAGTTTATTTGGTTGCAGCATAGTTAATTATGTGTTGGCACATGAGGTAAATTAGCTACAATCATAAAAAGTATTGTTTTTCCTAGTTATGTGATCGCTCCTCAAATTACATGAAAAAAAAATCCATTTGAACACAAAAGTTCCCTTGCAGAGATTGCCAATGGGATGTATACTGAAAGATTATTCCTAGCTCATAAGCTATTTCAACCTGGGAAACGTAGAAATGCCAGACAAGTAAAGCGACACGATGCAGGCAGCACCGAAAGTCACACAAGTCAGACATTTCTAAGTCTGCTAATGACATAAGTGATTTGTAGCTTCTTTCTTGAAACAAATAGTTTTCATGGCAGAAGCAGTGTGGTGGACCAGTCAGTATGAACTGTGAATTCAGACTGCCTGGGTTCTAAGGCTATCACTTCCCAACTCGGACAGATCACTTCACCTCCCTGTGCCTCAGATTAGACAATCTATTTCAAAGTTGCTATGAGAATCAAATTAGTCAACATTTATAAAGCACTTAAAACAGTCCTCAATATAGTGAGTTATCACTGTTTCTGAAAATATCTTCCAAACGTGCCTTTGAAAAACAGAGAAAAGGACTAAAAGGCGCAAAGTCTTTGCCCCAGGAGCCACTCTGAGCACCCACTAAACAGGCACTGCACTGTGCTTTCACACATAATAAAGGAAACCAAGTTTTAATCAGCCTCTGGTGGTGATCATCTGTCTCTGAAGTCTGGTGACATTTACTATTTGTGCTTTTGACACTTAAGCCACCTTAAATTATTTGTGCACACACATAAGAAAATATCTAATTAGACTGAACAACTTACATTAGGTAAAGACCACAGTGGTTTTTTTAATCACTTATATCGAGACCAGTGTCCTACAAATAGCAGGCACTCAATAGTACCCAGTAAATGAAAATTTAAAATTCTAATTATAAAGAAAATTATTACTTTTTCTTCTACAAAAGGATAATGATAATTATGAGCAGTTTTCAAATCAAAAAGTTTATTTAGGTACAAATTCCTAGTTGATGTAAACCCTTGGAGGATAAACACTCTTAAAAAGGTAGATCGTCTTCTCTCTTAGAATCAAAGTCCTTACAAGGATTAGCCCTGCTATAATCCGCAAACCAAAAACTTACCATCATTAGGCATGGTGAGAATAGGGATTTGAGTAATCGAGCCATTTCTACCTTCCACTCGACCAGCACGTTCATATATTGTGGCTAAATCCGTATACATGTAACCTGGGAAACCTCGTCGACCAGGAACCTCTTCCCTGGCTGCTGAAACCTGACATAGCCAAGGAGAATAGCACACAACATGGGATATGGAAAGCAAAGCTTTGTTTGTTCGAACATGCCAACTTAGAAAGCTGAAATATTATCTTTTTCATTTTAAATAGTCTCTAAGAGTTCATTTAGGAAAATCTAGTAACACAATTTCAAGTATTTTGCAACAAAAATGCTGACAATTGGGACCAGATGTTTTTTCGCTAAAATCATGTTGCCAAATCTCCAAATAGCTTGCAATTTTATAAACCAAAGGAAGTTAATTTTAAAACTAAGAGAACTGATTAGTTCACAAGATTTATTTTATGTCAAGGGTCTTGCCATATATATGTAAGCTAAACCCGAAAAGGTCAAAAGGGAAGGAAATCTATACCAGGAGTCATTTGATGTACTTTACATTCACTATTTAATCCTCACAACCCTATGAGGAAGGTAATGTTGTTAATGTCAATTTGTAGTTAGAACCAAAGGTCAGATAAATAATTTCCGAAAATCACAGCCAGGAGTCCATTCACTGCACGAAATAAGATTAGTAACAAATAGTCTTTCTTAGAGACGTGCATATTAGAATATAGGTATACCTATTAATCTACAACCACTAAAAACCTAAAACATCAAGGCCAAGTTTAAGTGCTTCTTTCAAAAGAGTGTGTTATAGCAGCATCACCCAAAGTATGGTCTGCAGACCAGCTCTTATAAATGTGCAATGAGAAAATAAGGTAAGCATTTGGAAAAATTCAATGGCAATTTAACAAAATAATTTTATGTCTTTTGAATCTAATAAAATAAATCTATGCTTATAAATTATGTATTTTTTAATTTCACTTTTCTAATAGTTCATTTTAGAAAAGGTATTGGTCTACGATGGGTATGGGGGGAGGGGACTCCTCCACTAAAAAAACTTGATAGCAGAGTGAGATTTGGTGATGGATCTCAGAGAATTTTAAGAAACTTTTTACATGCTTAAAAGAGTACGTTACTCAACATTTCAGTAACTTGCATTAGAACAAACACCCTAAACTTCTGGTGATAATGCAAGAATCTTAATACTGTCCTAATTAAACACTAAGTTTTCTGAAGGAAAAGGTTCTGAAAACAGTGCTGCCAGAATATGGACTTTATTCAAATAGTAACATCATTAAGAATAAAATTCTGGAAAAGGTTAAAAATTGACAGTCTGAACAGAAACAGAATTCCTGGGAGAGTAACTGAACAAAGAGCTTGCATCATTTATCATTTACTCTCTCTTAGAATCAAGTCTTAATTCATGGAGACAGTGACAGATGATAAACAGGCCAGTAATTTAAATGTTATCATCTAATCATTTCAATTAAAGTGACGGATACAAGTTTTAAAAACATAATGAAAGAAAAATGAAAACTTTCAAAGGGACAAGATAACCCTGGAAATGAAGCCATTTTAATTAAGAAAAAAAGTTACCTCTCGAAGTGCTTCAGCATAAGAACTCATGTCTGTTAGGATAACCAACACATGTTTCTCACACTGATATGCCAGAAATTCAGCTGTGGTTAGGGCCAAGCGAGGAGTGATAATTCGTTCAATACTGAAATGGAACATTAAGTCCTATGTCACTCAAACAAAAAGGCTAAAAACAAAAGAAAATGAGATTCTGGAAATAATAGTACAATCTCCCTCTAACAGTTTTAAATAAATTGAGGAGGATAAAGCAATTATTACTTTAAAAGTTAAGTAAAGCAGCTACTTTATGTATTTACATAATAATAAGTACTTCTACTAAGTTAAACTGGTTATTTTATAACTTCTTAGAACTATATAGTTCTCAAAATAGAGAGAGAGAGAGAGAGAGGGAGGGAGAGAGAGAGAGAGAGAGAGAGAGAGAAGGAGGGAAGAAGGGAGAAATATGGTCCAGATTTCTCAGTTAAGAGGAAAAGATCATTCACTGAGTACAAATTGTGTACTAGGTAATTTATACATATTATCTCATTTAATATACACAATAACCCTGTGAAACAAGTACTATTTGTCACAAGGAATCTGAGCTTTAGAGCCTACATAATTTGCCCAAAGCCAAATAACTACCAAGAAGCACAACTGGAATTTAGATATAGTTATCTCCTTCTTAAGCCCATGTTGCTTTCATGACACTCCCCTCCCTCCCCCCCAGTCTTGGGTAGCATTTTGGACCTGAAGCCTGGATGAACGGAAAGAAATAGCTCTATTTACTTACGTAGGGTCATTAGCCAAGTTCAAAAAGAGGCAGACGTTGTCCATGGAGCCATTTTCTTCAAAGTCAGACTTGAAGAACCGGGCAGTTTCCATGTTTACCTAAATAGCAATGACTTCATCAGTGCTGGGAGAAGAAACATTCTCAACACTATGTAATTCTGATGAAGGCCAAGCTATAGACCTGCACTGTTCCTTCCTTCAAAGTTGTAAGTACTCACACAAATTTTTCACAAAAGCCAACAGAGTAAACAGCCTACTTCGGGCACAAAAAGAATTACTCTTACATTTCATAGTCAAATGCCAAATTTTAATCCTTAGTTTGCCCAAAATGCTAACTTGCAACTTCTTTACCTAGAGATAAACTCAATGATATGTGTATAATTTTCCACACTATTCTAATAACATAAGCAATTAATTTTATATTTCATATTAAACCAGCAAATATTTATACTTACACCCATAGCAGCAAATACAATTGCAAAATTTTCCTCACTGTAGTCCACTACATCTTTGGATTTCTTTACCAAACCAGCCTGGCGACAGATCTGAGCTGCAATCTGATGAGGAGAACAAAAGCACTGAGTTGAAATCTAAAACAACATTTCTATAACAAAGTAACTTTCATCCTAAACTTTTTAAAATTTTAATTATAAATGAAATTGGAATGTTTTAAAGCAGCAGTCGCCAACCTTTCAGACCTCACAGACCACCAGTGGTTTGTGGACCACTGGTTGGCAAGCGCTATTTTTAAATACTTTATCCAAATAAAACAATTCTGCACTTTGCATCCAAAAATTCCTAAGAATAAGTAAAAAGAGAGCTATCATCCTATCTAATAAAAGAGAAGCATACAAAATGACCATACCTCCACTACATCCATCAGCCAACCAGGAGTAAGTATGCAAATTAACCCAACAAGTATGGCAGCAGCCACAAAGCTGGAGCAAGCAGGAAGCTTGGGTTGCCCCCAGTGATGAAGAAAACCAAGCTTCCCACCTGCCCTGGCCTTCGCTCATGGATACAAAGTTTCAGTTATAGAAGATAAATAAATCCCAGATACCAAGGCCTCTCCTTGGATCGCCGGGGTGTGTGGCTGGCCTGTAAACCACCACGGACCCCTCGCCTAGGCTGCCCCATTCCCCAAGGGAACACCCACCCTGATCCGGGAACCCCTTCAAGGCAAACCAGCTGGCCCCCACCCATGCACCAGGCCTCTATCCTATCTAATAAAAAAGTAATATGCAAATTGACCATCACTGCTAAAACAAGATGGCCAGCAGGGGAGGGCAGTTTGGAGGGACCAGGCCTGTAAGGGAGGGCAGTTGTGGGTGATCAGGCCAGCAGGGGAGGGCAGTTAGGGGTGATGAGGCCTGCAGGGAGGGCAGTGAGGGGCAATCAGGCTGGCAGGGGAGGGCAGTTAGGGGCAATCAGGTGGGCAGTCAGACATCCCTTGAGGTTTCCCAGATTGGAGAGGGTGCAGGCTGGGCTGAGGAAAACCCCACCCCCTGTGCACAAATTTTGTGCACTGGGCCTCTAGTCCTATATAATAAAAGGCTAATGTAAACTGTCCCCTCAATTGGGAGTTCAATCAGCCCACAGCCCCTCCCCACAGCCGGCCCCACCCCTGATCAGCCTCCCCCACCCTGATCAGAGCAGGCTGGCCAGACTCCACTGGTACATGAATTCGTGCACCAGACCTCTTGTGTATGGATAAAGATCCAATGCAACTGGATTATATAAACAGTAACACTGGGGATTAACACATTAAACACCCAGCCTGTTTTGTCTTCTGGACAGAAAGCATAATGTCAGTCACCAGTGACTAACTGAGCACCTAACGTGTTAATGTTAAAACCCCTTTGGTTTCTCACTAATGTCAAGCATTTAGAAATTCTTCCTTATTAAATTTCATACCAAACAGACCCTAGTTCTCACCTCATTATGTGGTAAACCAGCAGCAGAGAAGATAGGAATTTTCTGCCCTCTAGCAATACTGTTCATGCCATCTATGGCCGAGATGCCGGTCTGAATCATCTCCTCTGGGTAGATTCGACACTGAGGATTGATTGGCTGGCCTAATGAATTTCCAAAAGGGGAAATTTTAATGTCTGTACAAGAAGACTAAAACATATAAAGCATTTCTTTCTACTCTTAAAATATTAGTTATTTTCTGAAATCTGAAACTGTTTAGATAATTTTTTCCATTAGTCTTGCTTACACTCATTAAAAATTGATAGTGGAACTCAAGTTCCTAAAGTGAAATAGAGGTATAGCAAATAAAGAGAGCAATCCTCAAAGCCTTGGCTTCATTATTTACATTCCTAATATACCCTAATGACATATTCAGATCTATATAATAAAAGCCTAATATGCAAATGGACCAAACTGCAGAGTGACTGGTGGACCAATCAGTTGCTATGATGTGCACTAACCACCAGGGGGCATATGCTCAATGCAGGAGCTGCCCCCAGCCCACAGGCCCCAGGCCAGCCAAGGCAGGTGCCAGCAGGGGCCCTCCAATTGCCCCACTGATCATCCCATAGATCGGTCCTGATTGCCAGCCAGGCCTAGGGACCCTACCCATGCACAAATTTTGTGCACTAAGTTTCTAGTATTTATATAAAATTTTAAGGTTATCTCTAGGAAAAAATAAATTTATTAAATAAGTAATTAATTATGGAGCAAATTGGTTATCAACTTAAAGTATCACAAAAAAATCACTTTCTGGCAAAGATATTAGCTAGACGGATATAGGCCATTTTCCACAAAACACAGAATCCCATTTACTGTCCTTACCCATGATGTCAAGGAAGTCTTCAGCCAGGACAACAGGACCTCTGTCGATCGGCTTTCCTGATCCATTGAATACCCGACCTGTGAAACATTAAGGCGGTACAAGTGCAAATGTTACAAATATTCATCTTTCTAAAAAAAGATTTTATGTAAACGTGTCAAAAAGGAAACAGACTTCTGCTCAGAATGAATAATATAAACTTACCAAGCATATCCTCAGACACTGGTGTTCGGAGAATATCTCCAGTAAACTCACAGGATGTTTTCCTGGCATCTATACCTGAAGTCCCTTCAAATACCTACCAAGAAAGAAAAGTAATCAGGAGTGTAAAAGAAATTTAAATTTTGTCAGTCCTTATAACTCACCCAATACATAAATGTACACTATTTTTAGTATCAAACACAACCTCTTAACAAGGATTGTGCATGAAGGACATCCAATCCTACAATCAAGCTAAGAATTTTTTTTTACATTTTAAAATAACCATTTAATTTTTAAAAAGAAAGAATAAAAAGATGGCTCCACAAACCCTAAAAACTTTACTATCTAGCCCTTTACAAAAATTTTACTGACCCTTGCTCTAGATTACTTTTTAGGGGAACATGTTGAGAAAAATGCATTTACCGTAAGCAGTAATATTAAAAAGTAGGGATTATAGGAGACAATTTAAAGAAACAGATTTTTGGTTTCATTCCAAAAGCTTGAATTTTGCTTTTCTTCTCTCTCCTTCTATGTGAAAAACATGCAGTGTTCCTTACATTTTTGTGATTAGGAAGAAGTTCAACTGGCCAATTATTAAAATTATGCTTACCTGAACCACTGCTTTGGAACCACTAACTTCTAGAACTTGCCCACTTCTCTTTGTGCCATCTGGTAATGTCAAGTGAACAATCTCAGCATATCTGGGAAACTAAGTAGAAAAAAAATAAAGGATCAATAACTAACTATAGGTTTAGAGATTAAAATTAGATTTAGGAGTAGGGTTAAAAACTCCAAAATACTCCATGTGCTCTATCTCCATCATAGGATGTAACCATATGCAATCCCACCACCTCCCTGACACACAAAGGTACACCTGAGAGTTGATGACATCCTCTAGTAGTTTAAGTCCTTAAAACGCCAATCGCTGGTATACACATTGGCAAACCAGCATATGGTAAATTTGTGAAAATTAAAATATTTTCTTCTGTGTATATTTTAAAATTTTGAGACTATAGAAAGGTACAGAACTTACAAATAACCATGTTCCCCCTACTCAGAAGTAATGTTTGTTGTGTATATAATTTGGGATGTGTGTGTGTAATCTCCTGCATGCATTGGAGGCAGGGGGGATAAAATGCAATTAAATATTAATCCTATATATTCAAAGTGTCAATCCTATATAATCAATATACAAACTGACTCTTAAGGCGGAAATGGGAACAACCAGTGGCTATGACATGCACTGACTACCAGGGGGCAGGCACTCAACCCAGGAGCTGCCCCCTGGTGGCCAGTGCCCTTCCACAGGGGAAGCACCACTCAGCCAAAAGCTGGCTCGTGGCTGGTCAGTGCAGCGGTAGTGGCGGGAGCCTATTCCACCTCTCAGCAGCGTAAGTTGTTAGCCAGACATCCCCCAAGGTCTCTTGGGCTGCCAGAGGGTTGTCTACTCCCCAAGGGATCGGCCTAAGCTGGCAGGTGGACATCCCCTGAGGGATCCCAGACTGTGAGAGGGCACAGGCCGGACTGAAAGACGCTCCTCCCCACCCAAGTGCACTGGGCCTCTAGTGGCTATTATAATATGGTAACATTAATGTTCCCTCCTCAATCTAATTCTCCAAACCAGATATATATATTTCTTCTATCTGTTCTTAATATTTTAAATGCGTGTTTCTAAAAATATAGTGTGGTTTCATTTATATAAATGGCAACATACTAAACATATCACCTTCTACCCTTTTTTTTCATTTGACATTGTGTTTTGGGTCTGTCATGGTAATACTGACCTTATTTTGTCAACATATTTTATTGAAAGATGTACCACTATTTTGTGTGACGTGAAAAAGAAATCTGCCAATTAGCTTGATTTTAGAGAGGCTAACGTGAATATATATATGGTCAGCTTAGAATTGATGTTAAAACTGATACAGTGAAAATAAAACAAAATGACATAAAAAGGAGGACCTGTGTAATACTTTCAACAATAGAGATTAAAAATCAAGTGACACCATATTTTATTCAGTTGTTCTACAATGAAAAGTTCAAGGATGAACATTCTCCCATGTGCTCGCTCTTCTTGCAAGTGTGCCTGAATTCCCCCCTAAGATATTTGATTAATTATGGTGGGTTACAGGCTGTGCCCATTTTCTGCCAAATTACTCTGCTAAGAACTTTAGTAATTTACAATATCCTTAGCAATATACAAAAGTATATTTTCCCTATACCTCTGCTAGCTTACATAATTACTATTAAACATTAACTTTTGCCATTTAGAAAAGTAAAAAATAGCATCTTTTCGAATTGCATTTTCCTGATTCTACTAATAC
This sequence comes from Antrozous pallidus, assembly GCA_027563665.1. NCBI lineage: Eukaryota > Metazoa > Chordata > Mammalia > Chiroptera > Vespertilionidae > Antrozous > Antrozous pallidus. The sequence goes on along the minus strand of CM050516.1, from coordinate 96,234,886 downwards.
TGAACATATTTCATGTTTACAATTCAGACTTTATTTCCGATGACTGGCTTATTACTATCTTTTCCTCACTTTTCAACTGGATCTGCTTTTTCTTATTTATTTTTACGAGTTTATAGATTCTGGACACTAATCTTTGTGCAATTATCTGTTCCAAGTCAGTCTCTTATCTTTTAACTTTGTTTTTGGTATCTTATCACATGAAGTTTTAAAACTTTTTATGGAATGAAATAATTTGTACTTCTTTGTGTACTGTTGAGAAGTCATTAAAATGGTCTTCTGTACTGTCTTCTAAAATAGGTTTTTCATGTTCAGGCTTTTAATCCATCTGGATTTATTTTTGCTATGTAATTTCACCTTTCTCATTTTTATTCTTTTGCATATAAGAAGCCAAATGCCCTAAGATATTTACTGAGTAGCACAAAATGTCTCCCACTGGCTACTGGTAAGTAGCCTTTGCTATTTACCAAGTCCAGTTTTCTTGTGTGAGGCAACTTCTTAATTTTGCTCCACTGATATACTTGCTTACTCCTGCACCAAATTTCTATTCCTGATTCCTCTAACTGATTTTGTTACCTGGGGAAAATCAACATCTTTGTTATTCTGTCATTCATGAACATGGAATCTACACTTAAGGTATTCTTTTATGTCTTTCAAGAGTTTTATAATTTTCTGTAAAACATACCTATGAGGTAGGAGCGACGAAAAAAAATTTTTTTAATTCTGCAGACAAAGGACCCTCAGTCACAAACAGAATCCACAGTAGACCCAATACTGGAATCCTGTCTTCTATTTTTTATCTAAAACTCTTGGCTCCTATATAGCACTGACATTCAGACCCAAGGAATGACTTAAAAATCATAACATAAAACTTAAATTATTCTTAAACAGGACTTAATGCCAGGTTTTAAATTTCATAAATGGTTAAACAATGATGGTGGTATATTACCTTAACATGATCCAAGATCACCAGTGGACCATTGACTCCTGACACTGTCTTGTATGCTGGAAAGAAAACAGAAGAAGAGCCCACTTCAGCCAAATAGAACAACAGCCTAAATTATCTCCCTGGGATTACAGGAAAACTCTCCACTTTATCACACCCATTACAATATGGAGAGTTACAAAAAAATTATTTTTTAATTTAAAATTAAATATGCCTGTGCCTGTATAACTTTTCATAATCTACCCACATCCAACCAAAACCATTTTGAATCCTTACTATAAATCACAATATTTTAAGAACGCAGGACACAAAAACAAAAAAAAGGCACAGAGGAACAGATTTCCTTCAAGAGTTCAGTTTTCTATGGAGAAGGTGGGAGTTAAGAACCCTAACAGACGTGCAAAGGGCTTGTGGAAGCCCAGGAAAAACCTAGCTGTCATTCTCACCTTGAAGAGAAAAGGAAAACTTTGTAGAGGAGGTGAAACTTACCAAAGTAGACAAAGAAGGGGAGGGGAATACTTAACAAGTGACAAAACTCACAACAGAAATCTGAGAAAATATAGTGCTGAGGTAAAAAGCTATCATTAAATGGTATCTTAGAAACTATGAGAAAATTGCTTTATTAAGGAGGGAGTGGGCAATGGAATGAAAGGCCAGAGGGTCAAATAAGGTAAGTAAGTATTCTTTAAAAAAAAAAAAAAAAAAAGTCAAATGTTACTGTCAGTTTAGAGGCTTATATTTTCCACTGGAAATTATGCCCCTGGAATAAAGTACCAGTCTGTAAGGTAGCTAATCCCAGGGTAGCTATCCTTCAACCATATTACACCTCACACAACTTGCCAAGTGTAATTGGAATTAGAATGTGTAAAACAGAACACTCCAGAGAGAGTAAGTCTTATATCAGAATTAACTAAATTTATAGAACAGCTGAAAACAAAATAAATGTATGAAGAAGACTTAGTACAAGGCCTAAAATAATTTCTAAGAAGCTGTCAACCAACTCGTAACTTTTCACTTGCTGGATTTCTTATCAAGTCTCGCAGAGATTTCTGGCACAGATGTAGACTCCCAAGAATGAGGAAACCATTTAATAACCAGTCTGTTCACCCAGGGGCTCCAGAACTCAAAAACACTGCGTCTTCCACGAGGAAGCAGCATCCAGGTAGAAACACGGCAAGCAAGCAGGCCCCTTGGCTTTCATTCTTACAGGACATTTAAAGCCTGACACCAAATATTTGTTTGAGTACATCTGTAATTTTAATTATCTCATCAGGGCTCCAAAATGATTTTTTTTTTAAACTGTAGACAAAAGGCAAGCCACAAATTTAAAAAGTTAAGTTACTTGAATGGATGATAATGTAAAAGAATAAGTCATTCCTCAAAAATTATTAGAAAGACTCCAAGTGTCATATTTATATTTTCTGCTTTTATAAAAATCCACTTCATCATTTTAAAATAATCTAATACCCTTAAAAATAATTCCTAAACCTAAAAAATTACCCACTGTTCTCATTTTAAGAGTCCAAACATTCTATCAATGACTTCTAAAATTGCTATGTGGAAAAGCAAAGTGAGCTACTTTAGAAACAGGTTATCTTAGAACCCAGTTTTAAAAAATACAGAAACAGAGACCTTTTCAAAACTTTTACCTAAACAGTTGGGGATGAAAGGAGTAGGCTGGTTAGAAGGCATGATCTAGTTTTGAGATTTATAGGCAAATGTAACAGCAACAAAACCCTTCAGGTTCTGAAAATCTCTACTTTTTGAAGAAGACTTGCATCTCCTTTGAACTTCTAACCTCTACAAGAACGTTTCAGAATCTCATGTTTAAATTCAAGCTCATTCAAAATTATGAAGTTTTGCCAGTCACGAGCAAAAGCATGACCAAAAAAAAAGAAACACTAGTCATTGCTTTTCCTGGAAACAGTGAACAAAGCTGACTTCTACACAAGACAAGGTTTCTACATCATCAAGGATCTCTAAATTTGCAACACATTTTTTAATTTTAATTTTAGTTTCAGGTTTACAGCACAGTACAGAATCATATATTTTACAAAGTATACCCCCCATATTTCCAGTACCCACCATACAATAGTTATTACAACATTATTACTGACTATATTACCTATGCTGTACTTTATATACTATAACCATTTGAATTCATTAACAACAACACTAACAACTACTTATAAGAAATTCTTATTTCATTCTATAACAGGGCTATGAGTTAACTGTTATTTCAAGTTTTAGAAGAGAAAAATGACTCTCAGCAATTAAGTAACTTGCCCAAGCATCTGGCTCCAGAGTCATTTGCTCTTTAATTCTGACCTGCAGTTCAAAATACAAAACTGAATTGCTTTTTTTTGTTTTTGTTTTTCTGTGGTCTGGTAGACTCATAATTATTTGCAAGACTTATGTAGCTATAGCAATCAAAGTAATTTCATGAATCTGCATCTTTAGCTATTAAAAAAATAAGTTATTTTTACTATTTAACGCATTGGCCAATGATTCCCTTTGTGTTCATATTTTGTCATTACTGGAAAACAATCTGTCTTCAATGGAGTGTAGCCACTGGAGAGGAAAGAATCTAATGGAGACGCTTCAGCAGTTTCCCCTCACTTGAAAACACAAAAAACAAGAGAAGACTACTTTAGTACAAATCAGAGGTTAAGCAACATGCTTGGTTTAAATTAAACTGACATAACAAAGTAAACCAGTGAAGTGTTATAACCCAAACTAAGAAAAAAATATTACCAAACAAAAACGTGGAAAGTACATCAGACTTTTACAGAGCCTCTTTAGAAAAGTTACCTTATTTCAGCTCCCCAAAATGCTGGGAGGTAGGCATACACCCACTCTATACTTAAATTAAGGCTCTGAGAAATTTGTTATTAAATGGGAAAGCTGGGATTAGAAGTGGGTTTTTTGTTTTGTATGTTTTTTTTTTCCTAATTCTAAAGAAGGTACCCTATAACCCTGTAAGATTTCTGAACTCAGTCTCTAGTATAACTAAAAAATATGGAGATGACACAGTTCCAATCACTTGGACTACAAATAAATATTAGAAGACAGTTTATATACAAACTATAGCTCTTTCCTATAATATTAAAACTATTTCCAAAAAAAGAAAAACAAGCAGAGAAAATGCTATCAAGCACTACCTTTTATCTCTCAAAATACTTCTAGATTTTCTCACCATTATGATTAACAGTCCAAAGCAGAGATAACAGTTTAGAGTGGGGGTGCCAAAGACATTATTACCTGGTCATCAAAAAAGTAAAAACCCATTCACAGATTACATGGACATTTCTATTTACCAAAATAATGGCCATTCTCTTCAAAATGTCCAAATGAGCAAGAATTTGGGTCTGCAAGGGATGATCAGAACTCCTGACAACACTGCAGATGTACGTTTACATTATACTAGAGGCCTGGTGGGGTCCAGCTGGCTCACCCCATTGGGGCCCATCAGACCAGGCTACCTGGGGGGGGAGGGGGAGGGACTGTGAGTGGTTGATCTGCCAGCCCTGGCCCCTGGTGGAACTCCCAGTTGAACTCCTGGTTGAGGGGACAATTTGCATATTAGTCTTTTATTATTTAGGAGGATACCAAACATTTTACAACCAACAATTCACATCTCTGGTTTGGAACTATCAAGCAGGCAATATATATTTATGGGTAACATTTAAAATCAAAGTCTACAAAGGTTTTTAAGACGCAGATTTTGTCAAATGACATCCTCTTTCTCCTGCAGGATATAAGATTATTCAAAACTACTAACACCACTTAATGATTGTGAAATTTGTAAAGAGAAAATTCACAGCCATTGCACAAGAGACCTAGTCCTTCAGCCTCCACCTTATTACCAAATCAAAGACCCAGAGCAATCATCTTCATTGTGCAAGGGTCTATCCCCACACTCGGAGCAGTGGGCATTGAGGGAGCGGTTCTAGAAAACAGCAGGCCAATGATTCCTTTATTTGACCTGCCTGGGGCTAGCTCTGCTATATGATGTAAGAAACATAAGGTAAATTAAGCTAGCTAGAGTCTCAAGAACAGTAGAGATTATCTAAAAATGTTTCGCTTCCAAAAGCTCTATGTATTGAACCTTGTTCAAAGTTTAAAAGAAAATCGGGTTTCCTTTCCCTGACTTTGGAAAGTCAACTTAAGTGCTCAAGAATATATCAATCCTGCACATCTTTTTCCATTTCTTGTTAACAGCCCCATAATCCTGAAATTGTTTTAAAACAGGACCCAATTTAATTTGCACAGTGTAATTGCTAATATTACTCCATTCCTTCCTTTAAAAAGCACATTAAATTACTATACCATATCACTGAACATGGTTTTACTATACCATATCACTGAACGTGGTATCATCAATTAGAAAAATTTAATCAATATTAACAAGCAATTAAAATTATTAACTAGAATCAAGAATGTGGTAACACAGGGGAAAAAAGGTATTTTAGCTGTTACCTTAAGTATGATATCATTTATGCTTTTTAGAATAAACCAGACACAGAGGAAAATTTAACTCAACCAATTATCACAACTCCTTACTCTACTTAATTCCATCCAGGTTAAGAACCTATCCACCAAACTATTAGAACAAGGGGTTTAAATGCAAGTTATACAACAAAGTACAAGACAGGGTAAGTACTTCTGCGTGTCCAACCACTGTGCTAGGCACTGAGGATACAGTGACCTCTAAAGCTAAAGGCTGAGTTTCAAAAATTACGATGCAAAACTTCTGTCAGAACTCTCATCTGCAGATGTTCTTCCATCACTGGTTGGGCATACAGAACACAGAGATAACTACTCATTCTGCCCTTAAGGGCTTATAACCTTCATCACGAACTCTTAACAACATTATTTCACCTGCTACTCTCTGAATTGATATTAAATGAATAATTATATGTAAACTGACTATTACTCCCTTATAATTTTTTCCTAGAAACATCATTAATGCCTCTCTCTTCTACCCAAAGAACACAAAAATGCATTTCCTAAGGGAATTCTTAATTGTTAGGTATAAAATTATCGTTAAAGTCCGCATAAGAACGCAACATCTGGCAATTTCCTGAAACATTTATATCAGCTCATACAATCCCCCCTATAAGCATTCAGGTCATTCCCAGTGTAAAAAGCACATCTCGGCAAACGATAGAATCAAGTGTTTTCCTTCCCTCGAACTGCAGTGCTGTCACATGACCCAGTGCCAGATCAGGATGGGATTAGTCAGGCAAAGAAAAACCCTCCATCTGCAATTCTTTTCCACCAATGAGCCACCCACAAACAGGAACTCTGGCAATTAACCAGTGCAAATATGGTACTGCCACCTGGGGAAACACCAGGTGCTTTCCCAAATTTTGAGTCTATTTCCAGGGCTCATCCCCAGTTCCTAAGAAAGCTGTGAAGAGGTCTGAGGCTAACACAACTGTATTGCTTGGTAATCAAGAGCCATTTCTTGAGCAGTTCACTTAAACCTGGTTTATTAGGCCTTTTTACACTCAACAACGCTTAAACATGCCTATGCGTATGTATTATATGAGCAACGATGTTTGGTTTCCCCAAGGCAGCCTTACACACTAAACCAAGTTAGCTTAACTGGTCAGTAAGCGGCAAAGATATAAGAAGGCCTTGCTAGAATTAAGAAGCCTGGAATTTTAGCTCCTGCTCTGCCAATAATTAGGTATCTAAAGCCTGGCAAGTTCTGTCCCTCCAGGAACCTTCGGCTTCTCAGTGTAAAACGAGAGGGTTAGGCTAGATAAGCTGCAGGGTACTTTTTCAGCTCTCGGCGTTCTGCGATATGGAGGTGTCTTGTGGTCAAACTGCCCCTCCACCGAGCATCTCCCTCCGGCAACCGACCGACCTCCATCCATGAAAGGCCTGACCACGTCAGCGACGGCACTACATCTTCGCCCGCGGCAGGAGCTGCCCTGAGGTCCCCGCCACTGAGCGCAGATGGGGAAGGGGCGTTTCCTCGACCCCTAAATCTCCAAAGCGAAGGTCGAGCGATGGGTAAGACTGCGTGACAAGAAGCGGCCTTCCCACAGAGACCAGAAGCAAGTGCCGAGAATGTCCCAGCCCGGGGGAGCTGGGGAGGGCGGAGCGACCGCCGGGAGCCCACCAACCCCAGGAGGAAGTTCCCGCAGCAGTGCTTTCCTGCGCGGCAATGTGAAGTACATTCACGTCTTTTTCTAGAGAGAGACGTGCGGGCGAGAGTAGGGGAGGACGCGAGAAGGAAGAATAAATCCCCCCCGCCCCCGCCCCGCTGCAGGCGCTGGCTAAGCAGGTGAGTAGGAGCAAGGGGCTGGGCTAAGGAGCGAAGGCAGGATCCATCCTGCTCTCTGATACTCACTGAGGCGAGGCTGGGACAGGTAGTTCCGACTCGCTGCCATCGCCTGCTCCCAAGATCCCGCCCCCGCCCCACTGGTGGGCACGGGCAGCTCGGGTGCGGCCCCGTTCACGATCCCCCGCATCACTCGCAGCGCCATCTTGTCTCCTCCGTCCCGACTGGCCCCGCAGCTGTGCCGCGCAGGCGCAGATATAGCAGCGGCAGCCCGCGCCCCCGGCCCCGCCCATGCGCGCTGCGGCGCCACGGCCTCGCCCCGCCCCCTTCGCAGGCGCGCTGCCTGCGGCCTCGTGACTTGGGATCCGCGTGGGCGGGACTGAGCCTGCGCGCCGGCTGGAGGAGCTGACCAGCGTGCTGGGAGGAGGACGCCGGGCCAGGGAGAGGGAAGCAGAAGCGAAAGAGGGACCTAGTGAGAAAGGCAAGCTTTCAGGGGGAAAGAGAAAGGAGGAAAAGGGACGCGTGTAGGGGAGGGAGGGGGAAGAATGGCAAGCGTGTACAAGACAAAGTCAAGTAACGTCCGTTTTATAATGGCATTTCATGATGTTGAATGAAGAGACCACAAGTTCTAAAAACACTTTGAAATATTAAACACTATTAAAATAGGGTATGGGGGTTGTGGGGGGGGATAATGGGGGAATAAGGACACATATGTAAAATAAATACATACATACATACATACCAAAAAATAGGGTGCTAAGTGCTGTCCTATCTTTTACTTTACTATCTTCCTATTCAATTCATTCACTCATCTATCACTCAAAAACCAAATATTGGACGGTTCTAGGGTGTTGGTAGCGATGTGAAAAACAAAGAGGGATGAGTTTGAAAACTAAGAGACAGAACTAACACAAGAATAACCATCTGGCGGTGGAAGGGGACAGCCCAGGACTGGAGCCTGAGTGACTGAATGGATTGTGGGGGAGAAGGAAGTGAAGAACTTTGCTGGTGGTGAAGCAGGACAAGGGGAAAGCTAATTATTTGGGGGACCTATTTATTTGTTTCCCGTGGAATATTCAGAGTGAGATTTCTATTGGACTATATAGGTAAATATTCCAGGAGAAGATATCTGGGCTAAGCTGAGATCAAAATCCGTGTCTTCCCATCATGCTGGTGACATATAAATAAAAGAGATAAAACAGTGTGTTGTGGGAAGATGCTAATGATCAACTTTTAAGGAACCACTAAGACTAAGGGATGTACACAAAAAGGATATTGCAACCAAATTTGGTCTGATATTAATGTTACAGAGAACCCACAGCACACGTCCTACAAGCAAAAAAAATCTTGAGGGGTTATTGTATAATGCCAAAAAACAAAGAGAAAGCAAGTAATAGGAGCACAAGTATTCCCTTTATTTGGCCATTAGAACACCTTTAGGTTATAATGGGAAAATAGATGCTTAATGAAGAACAAAAACTATTTTGCATAGGTGAAAGTTTTAGTTTTTTGAATTGTATACAATGTTGGTATGTTACAAATGAAGTTAGATTAGTTATATAAAGTTTATTTTAGGGGCACCTCATTTCCATGCTCTTTGGTATAAATGCCCACAACCCTTTTGAACAACATCACTGAAGCATATTAAGAAACTTATTCCTTAATTTTGAATGAGACTGAACATCATTTTTGTATCTATAACAATAATCTTCTATAACAATAAAAGGGTAATATGCTAATTAGACTTCTGGATGTCCTTCCTGACAAAGCTGGGGCCAGAGGGAAGCCAGCCCAGGTCCCAGGTACCTGCCAGCAGCTGGAGGAGGGAAGCAGCCCGGGTCCCAGGGGAAAGCTGGTGCCAGCAGCCGGGGAAAGGAAGGCCTACCTTGCATGAATTTCATGCATTGGGCCTCTAGTATCTTATAATTAAAAGGAAAAACAATATGAAATACCATTTTGTTCTATTTCATGAGACTGATTCAAAGATTATGGAAACAAGAATTTCCCATTTTATTGCTAAAAGTATAATTGGTATGATATCTAGAAGAGCAATTTGGTGGTATCAGGCTCAAATATTTCATTGTTATAAACTTAACCTATCCTTAGGGATATTATATATATTATATGTGGGTATATGACAAATATTTCTACTTTTAATTTAATAACCTATTGTTTCAATCCTTTAATATGTGTTCTATTGATATTTTTAAAGTGCAATGTATGATATCTTTGTAATAAAAGTTATAAATCTGCTCTTCTCATGCTAATTTTTCACAACAATAGGTAACTTTCCAATATGACTATTAGATATGACAATATTATTACAAAACTTTCATCCTTTTCTTTTAGTAGTAGTTCAAGATGTTTTAAAAAATTTTTTTTCTTTAACTTTTCACTCTGTGAGCAGGAATTAGTTATAGTCTATATTACATAAGCAAAGTATTAACCCTAACATTTATTGAACAAATATTTGGACAATTTATTATGTGTACTGGTTACTGTTCTAAGTCCTAGAGATATACAAAGTCCCCGTCCTCATGGCACTCACAGAGGGGAAAGGTCAGAAGGAAAACAACATGGATAAAATGTCTGGTAGAGACAAGTGTGACAAAAAATAATAAAACAGGGGTGAAGGGTAACAGTGATCAGGAGAGATTTTAGCTGGTATAGTCAGGGAAGGCCCCTACCAGCTGTCTTAGATCTAAAAGGAAGAGAGAGCCGAGACCGGTTTGGCTCAGTGGATAGAGCGTCGGACTGCAGACTGAAGGGTCCTAGGTTCGATTCCGGTCAAGGGCATGTACCTTGGCTGCGGGCAAATCCCCAGTGGGGGGCGTGCAAGAGGCAGCTGATCGATGTTTCTCTCATTGATGTTTCTGACTTTCTATCCCTCTCCCTTCCACTCTGTAAAAAATCAATAAAATACATTTAAAAATAAAAAATAAAAAAATAAAAGGAAGAGAGAAAGAACGCCATGAGAAGCCTCCAGGAGATGTGTGATCCACATAGAGGGAAATGTAAATGGAAAAGTCCAGAGTCAGAAGGAAAGTGGGGCTAGAAAGGATTATGCTAAGCAGAGAGCCGTACATAGAAGAGGGGCCTGGGCCAGGTCAATAGGACCTTGGAAGCAATGGATAGAGGTTTGAATTTTATTCTGAGTATAATTAGAGAGTTTTACAAAGGGATAATGTGACCTGATTAGGCTTTTAAAAGAAAACTGAAACACCAATCAGAAAGAATGTATACATCCCTATGCTCATAGCAGCACAATTTCCAATAGCTAAGATCTGGAAACAGCCTGAGTGCCCATCAGTAGATGAGTGGATAAAAAAGCTGTGGTACATTTATACCACGGAATGCTATACAGCAGTAAAAAAGAAGAATCGCTTACCCTTTGAGACAGCCTGGTAGGGACCTGGATAGCATTATGCTAATTGAAATAAGCCAGTCAGAGAAAGGCAAATATTACATGATCTCACTCATCTGTGGAATCTAATGAACAAAATAAACTAATGAACAGAGTGGATCCACAGACATGGAAACATGGAACAGAGTGCAGAATCGTAGAGGGAAGACAGGGGAGGGTGGGTAGGTTGGTGGGTGGGAAATATTCAACCAAGAACCTTGTATGAATATATGCATGCCCCATGGCCACAGACAATGGGGCTGTGAGAGCCTGGGGTGGGTTATTGAGTTATTCTTGAACAAAATTTGTTTGTTTGCTTATTCTCTCTAGGTCTCACTTGCAAGCTGAGGATCATAATAGAACCTTCTTCACAAATCCTATCTAATGAAAGAGTAACATGCAAATTGATCATAACTTCAATCGAGCCACGCCCACAAGCTACACCCACACGCCAATCAGAAGCAAATAAACCCCAACCAAGATGGCTGTGGCCACTGAGAGCAGGAGGGAGGCTTGGGTTTCCCTGGCAACGGAGGAAGCCAAGCTTCCTATCTGCTGTTGTAGGCCTAGGCCTCCACTCAATGCTACAAAGTTTCAATTATAGAAGATATATCCCAACAGAAATGGCGGCAACCACACAGCTGGAGAGAGCAGAGGCTAGAGTTGCCCGGGTGATGGAGGAAGCCAAGCTTCTGCAGCTCTGGCCGGCCTAGGCCTCCACTCCAGACTACAATGTTGCAATTATAGAAGGTAAATGTCCCAACAGAAATGGCTGCTGCCACTGAGTGAGCAGAAGGCTCAGCTCCAGGCTACAAAGTTTCAATTGTAGAACAGAAATTAATCCCAGATACCAGGGCCTCCACTTGGGTTCCTGGGGAGGTGGGAGGGGGGGAAGGGGCACGTGGCTGCCCTGCAAACCAACACAGGCCTCTCACCCAGGCTGCCCCACACCTCAAGGAAATCCCAACCCTGATACGGATACCCTTCCGGGCAAACCAGCTGACCCCCACCCATACACCAGGCCTCTATCCTATCTAATAAAAGAGTACTATGCAGATTGACCATCACTCAACACACAAGAGGGCTGCCCCCATTTGGTCAAAGATCCTACCCCAATGTGGACACAAGATGGTCACCACAAAATGGCCAGCAGGGAGGGCAGTTGGGATGGACCAGGTCTGCAAAGGAGGGCAGTTGGGGGCAATCAAGCCTGCAGGGGAGGGCAGTTAGGGGTTACCAGGCTGGCAGAGGAAGGAAGTTGGGGGCAAACAGGCTGGCAGGGGAGCAGTTAGACATCAATTAGGCTGGCAGGGGAGTGGTTAGGGGGTGATCAGGCTGGCAGGCAGAAGCAGTTGTTGGCAATCAGGGAGGCAGGCAGGTGTGCAGTTGGGAGCAAGCAGTCCTGGATTGTGAGAAGGATGTCTGACTGCCCATTTAGGCCCGATCCTACCGGGATTGGGGCTAATCAGGGAGATGGACATCCCTCAAGGGGTCACAGATTGGAGAGGGTGCAGGCTGGGATGAGGGACACCCCCACCATCCATGCACGAATTTCGTGTACCAGGCCTCTAGGGTGTTATAAGCATTAAAAGAGATTAATGCAGAGTATTTGGCATGACAAAGGCTAAATGTGTTTTAACTAGCATTATTATTATACTAGAAGCCAATGCACAAAGATTCATGCTGGAATGGGCTTTCCTTTCCCTAGCTGCTGGTACCGCCTTTCCACTCCAGCCCAGCCCCTTTCCACTCAGACCCCTCCTTCCCATTCTGCCAGAGGTCCTGAGAGACTGGGGGTGGGGGAGAATGCCTACATCGTCGTCATGGTGATAACGCAAGAATCCCGCCCCCATCATTCAGTGGCTGAGTATACAAATTAACTGTCATATTTGTTGGGTTAATTTACATATCACTCCTGATTGGCTGGTGGCGTAGCGAAGGAATGGTCAATTTACATGTTTGTCTATTATTAGGTAAGACTAGAGGCCCGGTGCATGAAATTTGTGCACAGGGTGTGGGGGGTATCCCTCAGCCCAGCCTGCACCCTCTCCAATCTGGGACATCCTTCTCACAATCCAGGACTGCTGGTTCCAAACTGCTCACCTGCCTGCCTTCCTGATTGCCCCTAACTGCTTCTGCCTGCCAGCCTGATCACCCCCTAACCACTCCCCTGCCAGCCTAATTGATGTCTAACTGCTCTCTTGCCAGCCTGTTTGCCCCCAACTTCCTTCCTCTGCTAGCCTGGTCACCTCTAACTGCCCTCCCCTGCAGGTCTGGTTCCTCCCAACTGCCCTCCCCTGCCGACCTGATCACCCACAACTGCCCTCCCTTGTAGGCCTGGAACCTCTGAATGGCCCTCCCCTGTTGGCCACCTTGTGGTGGCCATCTTGTGTCCACATGGGGCACGATCTTTGACTATCTGGGGGCAGCCCTCTTGTGTGTTGGAGTGATGGTCAATCTGTGTATTACTCTTTTATTAGATAGGATAGTTTGAGGGATTGCTTGATCAAATATTTACATATTAATTACTAAGTGTCAGGCTCTTTTCTAAGAGCTTTTATAAATGACACATCTTCCTCACTATTAAGCAGGGGCTATATCTTATCCTTTTCTTGTATCTTCTATCTATAATACCCTGCAAGGTAACCTGCACTTAGCACTTAATAAACACCTGTTAGATGAATGAAAATGTGTTACTCCTTTCTTAAGGATGAACATTTCTCCACCAATCTTATTGATACAAAGATTTTTTCCCCTGAGAATTACTAACCCTATTCAGATACTATGATGGTTACTGTCCTATTACTATTTATTGAAATCCTATTCTTACTTTACCCCCAAGGAATGTAAGACTGACTGGCCGCAGCAGTAGGAAATGTGGTTAGCACATGAGACTCCGAGTCACCAGCCCCAGTGACCTTGGCCCAATCCTCAATTCCTTCGGTCTCTGAGTCTTCATTTGACAGAGGGAAGATTTTATGTCATAGTTCTCAAGGATTTAAAAGAAGGCTTCCATAAATCAATATCTCGGACAGAAATGCAAACACTTATTCTTTTATTACAGATAATTAATGTGGAAGAAAATTATTGAAGGGAACAGGAAGGAAATCTCATGCCAATGACCTAATTTTCTCCACATAATGTGCATCTCTCTTCATTTGCTAGAAAATCCTGATCAGGGAAAACAACCGTGAAGACAAACCATAGCAGATTAAATAAATAAGCCTGTACATTTCCATGTAACAAGTATGATATCATCAATATAAATTTTCAGCATCAGATGAGAAAGGAAGCTAATTAATTCATTTGCATTTCTCCCTTTGTTGTTGTGTTAGCTATTTTCTAAGTCAGAGTGAACTTTATAGGCTGGAAACTGTACTTTGACCTCCTGAAAGCTGAGATCTCTGGTTCTATTCCATATTGCTTTCTTTTTTTTAAAATATATTTTATTGATTTTTTACAGAGCAGAAGGGAGAGGGATAGAAAGTCAGAAACATCGATGAGAGAGAGACATCCATCAGCTGCCTCTTGCACGCCCCCCACTGGGGAGGTGCCCGCAGCCAAGGTACATGCCCTTGTCAGAATCAAACCCAGGACCCTTCAGTCCGAAGTCTGACGCTCTATCCACTGAGCCAAACCGGTCTCGGCTCTATATTGCTTTCTTTATGACTAGGGTCACTGACAAGTTGTGAAAAAAAAGGGAACAGCAGAGGGCCCCCTAAGATCAGAACAATGGTTACATAAGAGCAAGCCTTGCAAATATTTAAACCTGTGAACCCGAGAAGAAGGCAATGGCTGGAAGCTCCAGGCCCTGGCTGTATCATTGTCCCATAGTGGAAAGTGGGGAAAGGGCCCTTGAAACTCCAGCTGCGCTTTGTCAAAGACATTCTTTTGTTGCCAGGTTGAAAGTCCTTCTCATTCCAAATGTTCCAAACAAAATGGAATCATTTACATAAGTGCTGTGTGAGCAGTTATTTGATGGAATATTATTCAGACACTAAGACAGAAAAATATTTTAAGCGCAGGAAAAGTTTTACAATACATACAGTATTGAATAAAAACTTCTATATGAAATTGCACATTCAGTATAATTTCTGTTACCTATATGTGTATACCTACCCTCAAAGACAATATTGGAAAGGAATATATACAGATGTTAACAGTGACTACCTCTGACTTATTGGATGTTTTGTACGCTTTATATTTGTCAAAATTTATTTTGCATGAGCATCTTTTACATTTTTTTAATCAGACATAAAATTGGGGCAATTGAGGTGCTTCTGTTTAAGATGGTACTGTTTTTATTTTAGCAAGCAACAGGTTAATCTAGTAGGAAAATAAACATGTAATCAAACAGATGAAATATTCTGTATTCCAGAGACCTGGAAGGAATCTGATCCAGAGAAAGTAATGACAGATGACACAGAGTCAACATTCAAAGAGAGCTCATTGTTTTGCATCTAAGACTAGTTTGTGATTGTTAGACCTAGAATGGAACTTGGGGATTAACTAGATTTAACTCCCTAACTTACTGATGAAGAAACTGAAGCTCTGAGAAGTAGAGTGATTCCCCTAAGTCCCAGAAGCAAAATAGTATCAGGGCTAGGAAGACAATGTAACCCATCCAGACTTTAAACCATGTTGTGCTGAATCTTTTCTCCATTATTCTTTTCTGCCCAGTTCTGACTCTGTGGCCTATGAACACAATAAAAAGTCTGGAAGATTTCCTCTAGTTCAGGGTAATTATAGATGATCTATCTCCATCTTTGGGAACTTTGGAAGAAGAAACTAATTCTAAGACAGGCAGGGGCTTCTGATCCTCTGAAATGAGAATGCAAGGTCCTGGCTCTGACCTGGTGTCTGCCTTAGGCCCCTTCCCTGGTGTCAGAGAGGATATGGAGACAAGCTGGGCTCAGAAATCTGAGATTCTCAGGAAAAATTCCAGGGATTTATTCTAATTTGGATCATCTCCTCTTTCCCACTAGTTACCATGGCAATGTGCCTACACTGTCTCAATGTCTGAATCTGACCAATGCCAGAAAAGGCCTCATTTTCTGGCCTGCTTATGATATACAAAGTAGAGAGTGTAGTGAAAGCCTGAATAACATCTTCTGTTGAGTGAACACTGGTGATGAACTCAATGTGGTAGTTGGTACTGAAAAGCCTTGAAGGACTGCTCTCAAGTGGTAAGTGCATTGGAAGGAGCTGTGTTCTTGGGCAGTTTCTCTCTGAGCCTGTGTCACGTTTTTAAAGTAAAGGTTATATGTGGAGTCAAGATTAATACACGTAACATGACAGAGAAGATATACAAAATGGCATAGCTTGACAGAGCGGATTGTCAACTGGTGGAGAAAGGTCAGTTAGGATTGGCTTTGGTCAGGTTGGTCTCCCTAGAAAGGTGGATCTTTTCAGTAGGGAGACTGTGCAGGGTATTTGGATTAGAGGGACATGATTGGGTGTCCTATGTGAGTCTTGAGCAAGACATGTAAATTCTCTGAAGCAGTTCATGGTGGCAGCTGCATTTAGAAGAGGAATTTATTTTAAGGAACTTAGTGTTTGGAAATTACCCCACAAGTAAAGCCATGTTTTACTGTTTTTCTAATTTTTAAGTGCATAGAATCCAATATTATGTGCCTACTGTGTGCTACTCATCTAACTATTTATTGTTAGTTTACTTGTTAAATCCTCACAAGAACTCTGTAAGTTGGCAAACGGAAGCACAAATAAATCAAGTAGTTTGTCCAAATTCTCACAGCTAATGAATAGCAGAACCAGGACCCAAACCCTGCTAATTCAGGTGCTTCTTTTCCATTCCCTGGGTTTATAGAAAAATACTTTAAAATAAGTCAAAACATAGCTTTTGTTTCCAAAAGACTTTACCACCAGCCTTTCGTACCCCACTGAAAGTCATGGCCATCTCCACAAGCTCTCTGACTTAGCACAATGGTTTGTGGGATGGTAGATTTTCCGTCTCTGGTCCATGAATTAAGGTTAATAAGGAGTCAGGGCTGAGGCTAAGATCCTGAAGGTTAGTGTTGGATTTCAAAACTCTCAGCTCTGTTTGGGAATTCTGCTCAAACACTCAGGGAATGGTGGATTTGGGATCTGAATTCCAAATGGAAGATGGAATTAACTTATTCCCATTCTTAAGCAACGAGGCTCTGGGAAAGTGTGATTCTCCTTCAGGGCTTCCAATATCTCAGCCAGTCTTACGTGATGCTCAAAGGAAAGAATGTTCATCATCATCAATAACTACAACAACAAGTAGATATTGAGCACTTCTGCTGGGCAAGATGCTGGGTTCCATGTGGAGTACAAAGATGAGGAGGTGTAGGGACCCTATTCAGAATATGCCGATGCTCAAGACCATTCTGAGTGTGAGAAACTTAATCAGGGTGTCCGAGGACTATACATAGGTGCAAGACCAAGGCCATAGTAATTGCACAAGCATGCCCTTTTATAACCCAAAAGACTGAGTCACTATTTGGCAAAGAGCCTCTTTTGTCTAAGTAGTATAAAGTTGTTACTGACCAGCCAGAGGAGGCTTTTCCCGTGTCAGGCTGGACTGCTTAGTATGGGGCTGTATTATAGGAAAGATGTGTTGCTGACCAGCAGGCTGCTGCTGGGGTGGGAAAGATGTATTGTTACCTAGCTGGTGTGCCGCTACTATATGGGACTTTGCTTTGAAGAACTGTTTTTGTCTAGTGGCTCCTTGTTAGCAATGGCTACATGGCCATGGCTTCTACAATAAAGACTGTCTTATATACCCATGACTTCTCATGTCTTCTCTGTCTTCCGATACCCAGGGTACCAGAAGGTCCAGTCCCTGGCAGAGGGCCTCGGACCTGGCAGTTGACGTAGTCAGGCAGGATCAGGACCTGTGCGCCCAACAGTAGGATAAAACCCTGCCTTTAAGTAGCTTCCAGTCTAGAAGCACATAACTGTAATTCAAGGGAAAATGTCACAGTGTCATAAAGTGTTCTATCTCTGCTTCTAGCTTTTGACCAGTTTTGTACTTAACTCCAAAGTGGGGCACCAAAGGAAAGTAGGTGGGAGCACCAGCTGGTGAGTGTAGCTGGGCTGCATTTCCTGAGCAGAGCAGGCTTGAGTCAAACTAAGCAGAGAAGGTATACCCTGTTAATCAGGGGGCAATAGCCAGGCTGAAACTTGATAGTAAGAAAGGATTTTTGAAAAGACATGCTAAGAAACAGGAAATAACTAGAAGAATGGAAGGACCTCACCAGGGCAGCAGAGTTGAAGGAAGTCAAAAGCAGGGGGAAATGACTAGAAAAACAGGCAGGAGCATGCGCAAGAGGCTTACTAGTACGTCTGTGCTTAGGGCACAAAGATTATAACTCAGCAGGTGATAAACAACAGACAGAAGAGTCCCCCAAGGGCAAGTCCTACCAGGACAACCTACTGCCAACTTCTGTGTTATAATGGGACAGCAGTAGGCTCCCTCTGGTGGCACTCGCCAGAGGAAATCCAGACTGATCTTGAAGGGACTTGGCTCGGCTCTAGGAATAAGGATTTCTCTTTCACTGGGGCAGACTCTATGTCTTCGTTGGCTTTAACTATTCCCGAGTCTGCTATCTTCTCCCTAGGCAGGGCCATTTCTTCAAGAGCATTTGGGGTAAAGGAATGCTGGTTGTGGGAGGGGAGCTGAATTTTCTGAATCCCCAGTGGACTGATTTATTGTTGAGTTTGCTGTGTCCCTACAATAAAATCATTCATTAAGATTCCAGCTTATTTTGAGTTTGGATTTTAAAGCACCTCCTTCTCCTTTATCTGCAACAAAACTCTTCCCTCACTTTACCATGCCCAGCAATTCCCTACCTATTTGGGCACAGATCTACCCCTCAGGGTCCACAGTGGCATGTGGACCATAGCCATATTATAATACCTTCCTGGCCTTCTTTTCAAAGGCCTGTGATAGAAACCAAACCTTTCCAGTCCGAGCCTGGAACACTGACATATGCTCAATATAAGAGGAAGTCTGAACTGCTGTTAAGTGTTTGAACAGTAAGAGAAACAGGAAGCAATGAGAAACAAAAGCCCCTCCAGGTCTGAGTGAGTCACAGGACCATCTACTCTGGCAGCCCATAGCAGCCACGGCCAAAGGTAAGTGTAATTAGGTTATACATGTTAATTGGTCCAGAGAAAAAGCTGTCTGTCGGATGATGCTTGTGGCGGCCTCTTTCACTGGAGTGACAACAGAACCATCGTTGAAAAGCCTCAGACTCCCTGGCCAGTGTGGCTCAGTGGTGGAGCATTGACCCATGAACCAAGAGGTCACCAATTCAATTCCCAGTCAGGGCACATGCCCAGGTTGTGGGCTCGATCCCAGTGGGGTCATGCAGGAGGCGGCCAATCGATGTGTCTCTCTCATTGATGTTTCTCTCTCTCTCTCTCTTTTCCTCTCTCTCTAAAGTCAACAAAAACATGTGATTTTCATTCCAGAATTCTATATAAAATTAAAAAATACACTCAGACTTCCATGGCAGTCTCATTTGCTCTCAGCATCCCGCTCTGGCCAGAAATCATTGGTCCCTACCCAGGGCTCAGAGTCCACTAGTCTATAGACATACAGACTGAGCTATTACTGTTTACTGGGTTTTACTTTAAATTTTTTCCACTATAATTTAGATAAACTTTAAATTTTCCCATAATTTTGCCATTTAGCATAACCACTAACATAGTTGAGGTGAATTTGTTCCATTTATATGGAGCTTTTATAGGTATATAATGGCAATGTACATAAATGTGGGGATTTTTTGTAAATCCCCACTCGAGGATATTTTATTTTTCCATTGGAGGGGAAAGGGAGAGACAGAGAGAAACATTGATGTGAGAGGAACACATCAATTGATTGCCTCCTGCACATGCCCCAACCAGGGCCGGGGATGGAGCCTGTGACCTGCAACCAAGATTTAAAAGACAAAAAGGTACGTGCCCTTAACCAGAATCAAACCCAGGACCCTTCAGTCTGAGAACCAACGCTCTAACCACTGAGCAAAACAGTTAGGGCCATAAATATTTTGTAAGACATTTTTAGTTGTGGTTAAATATATGTGACATAAAATCTATTATCTGAAACATTTTAAGTGTAAATTTCAGTAATACTAAACATATTCACATTGTTATACAATCAACAAATCTCCAGAAGTTTTTCAGCTTGCAAAACTGAAACTCTGAACCCATTAAACAACTTCTCATTTCTTCCTCTCCCCAGACACTGAAACCACCATTCTACTTTCTATTTCTGTGAATTTGATTACTTTAGATACCTCATATAAGTGAAATCATACAGTATTTGTCTTTTTGTTACTGACTTAATTAACTTTGTGTAATGTCCTCAAGATTGTCCATGTCTATGTTGCAGTGTGTGTCAGTGTGGGGGGCGGCCCCAGGCAAGACACCTTGAGCATTCTTCTCTAAATCTTTGTGCTGGCTGAATTCAAGGCGCCTGGAAAAACCAAGTCTTGGAAAAACAAATTCACCAATGAGGCTGGATATGTTATCAGCTTGGCTTAACTTTGCCTCAAGTGTCGGGGAGAGGTCCTTGATATGTAAATGTAGGCTTGCCCCGGGAATGGGGGGATGAGTAGGGCCTGGGCTCACTGAAACCCCTTTGTATTGTGGAATATAAATAAACACAGCTTCATGGGCTCAGGGTGGCTGTGTCTCCATGAGAGGGAGAACAGATGCCCACCTAGCCCCAGCTTTTTATTACTATTTCCATGTCTTTCTCTTTTATTCTTCATTTTTCTTAATCCTCAGCTCCTCCACTCAGAAACTGAACCCAGTCTCTCTCCATGCTGGACGTGGGAGAGAGAGAGAGAGGAAAAAACAGCCTCAATATGTTAGAATTTCCTTCCTTGATAAGACTGAGTAAAATTTCACTGTTAACATAGACTATATTTTGTTTATCCATTCATCTACTGATAAACACTTGGGTTGCTTCCATCTTTTGACTATTGTGCATAATATTGCTCTATGAATGTATATAAAGTTTTATATCCTACCTTTATACTCCTCATTATAATAGCTGTGTATATTCACAGACAAGTTTTTTTACAGATTGCCTTGGTTGATGTGGCTCCATAGATAGAGTGTCATCCCGTACACCAAAAGGTCTCAGGTTCAATTCCTGGTCAGGGAACATAGCTGGGCTGAGGTTTGATCTCCAGTTAAGATAAGGCAACCAATCAATGTTTCTCTCTCACATTAATATTTTTCTCTCTGTGTGTCTCCCCTTCTTTTCCTCTCTCTCCAGAATTCAATTAAAAGGAAAATCCTCAGATGAGGATTTAAAAAAACATTTTTTTTCTAAGTTGATATATAACCTTCATGATAATCTCTTTTTTTCTCTGTTTCAGTAGGAGCCTGACAGTCTTTTAAGCCCATGCACATACAATTTTTCTACAGTTGGATACTTGAGATATTTCCAATTTTTTCTGATACGATAATTTTGTACCTAGGATATTCTCCCCATATTTTAGCTTTTTCAAAGAATAGATTCCTAAGAAGTGAAGTTACTGAATTTAAAAAATATAAATGTTTTATGACTTAAAAGACAAAAGATAGAAAACCAAACCTTTTTCTAAAAGAATTGTGTCTTCTTGCATCACTACTAATAGTGTCTACAAAGTTCCATTTCAATATACTCACACCAGCTTCATTAGGTTTTTCTTCACATTAAAAAATTAGACAGGAGGAAGATAAGAGTTCATTTCTGTTTAACAGACAACACTCTGATGATTAATAGTGATGGGCATTTGTGAATGCTAGCATGGTTACCATTGACTGAAATATATATCATGTATAATAGATACGCATTATTAGAAACATGCTTGACATGTAGTAGGTGCTCAATAAATGATGGCTATTATTATTATTGTTGCTGTAGTTTTTATTAATGCTCAATGTCTGATGATTCCCAGCCTAAACCTGCTCTCTTAGACCCTCAGTTCCTTCAAACCATAGTTTTCCAATTATTTGGGACATTCCCAGTTTCGTGATATTTCAGAAAAACTTTTTTTTCCCTGTGGAGGTGCTCTATCTAAATCTTTGGCTGCTGGTGTTCTCTACTAGACATAGTTTGCTTTGCTGGTGGCTGCCTCAGCCCTCAGAGTAAAAAAACGGCACTTAGGATGGAGAGCATGGTGGCAGAAGTGTCACTTGGACTCCAAACTGGACTCTACCTTATGCTCAGAGTCTTGTAACTTTTTTAATACAGTTAGTTCCTCCATTTTTGGGCCCTAAGCCCCTCTCTCCATAGAGACTCAGACCACAGGGTGTGTAAAGGGGCTGGAATTCCATGCTCCCTACAGTAGACAGAACAATGCCCTCTCCCCACCCAGATATATTCGTATTCTAATCTTGGGACCTGTGAATGTGTTAACTTACTTGGAAAAAAGGACTTTGCAGATCTGATCCAGTTCAGAATCTTGAGATGGCGATATTATTTTGTAATATCTGGATGGACCCAATGTAATTACATCAGTTCTTATTAGTGAAGGAAGGAGGCAACAGGGAGGGAGGGAAGGAAGGAGAGAAAGGGAGAAAAAGGGAGAGAGAGAGAGAGAGAGAGAGAGAGAGAGAGAGAGAGAGAGAGAGAGAGAGAGAATGTAAATGGCTTCTAGGAGCTGGAAAAGGTAAGGACACAGACAGATTCTGTCCGAGTCTCCAGAAGAATTGCAGCAATGCTGAGACCCTGATTTTTAGCCCAATAAGACCTCCGGAACTCCAAGATAATAAATCTGTATTGTTTTAAGTCATTAACTTTGTGGTCATTGTTTTAGCAACCATAAGAAACGCATACATGCACCTAATGTCCTTGCCTCCTCCCCCTATTTTTCTTCCCAGGTTTCTTTAAAGGTCTTTCCACCTTTTTGCCCTGAATTGTAAGTTCCTAAATTAATTCATACAATTAGGAGGGTCCTACCAGTTCTACTGTTAGGACATTTCTGCTTCTACTTTTGCTCATTAGTTGCATTTGTTTTTTTTTTTTTGTAATTTGTTTATGGTTTTTTCCCCACTAACTCTTCTCTTTTTTCCCCTTCCATTTTCCTTCTCCCTTCTCCTTTTTAGTTTTTCTCTTTCTTTTTTCCCTTTTTAAAAGTTAACCTTCTTTATCTGTTTTATCAGAAAAAATGAGACGTATGGTGCCATTTCGACATCCCATAATGAGCAGTTCTCTCTCACGTGTATAGTCATCCATTTGTCATCCATCCAAGGAATGTTTACTACGTGGGGAAAAAATGGCGACTGAATAGGCAGTCCTGTTGTGCATCTCGTCCCAAGGCCAGACTGGAAATACAACTAAATTGGAGAAATTCACCCAGAATTACCAAAGGAGACCCAGCTGACTTATAGCAAAGAAGGACAGAAAACACCTGGAGACTGGTAGGAAGGGTGGCGAGGTTGCATGATGGGTGGCAGGCTGGTGGGTCAAGAGGGAGAGGAGGAAGCTGCGTTATGGAAAAATCTGTTCCCTTAGAAAAATAGAAGCCCAGCCCAGGCTGAGCACCAGAGCTGCATCCCTTGGTGGCAGAGGTAACATCCAACTGTGAAAAGGAAAAGCCACAAGGCTGCTGGCTGCCAGGGGTTCTGGACTTGAGACCCCAGCCGCGAAAGGCAGCCCCCCAAAAGGCATCCCCCACCAAAGGTGGCCCCCTAGAAAGGCAAAAGCAGCGTGGTGCTGGTGGGAGCAGAGGCCAAAGTTTTATTGTTTTTGTTTTGTTTTGTTTTGTTTATTTTCGATCTTTAAATCCAGAACACAGGAGTTTTCCGTTGCTACCACTCACCCAGGCTTTGGTGCAGGGAGGGAGGCATGGACTTGAGGTGCCTGAGGAGAGGCAGGGGAGGGAAACAGGGCAGGGAGACATGGAAAAGCAGTAGCCAGGAGTCCTGTATTGGGTCATTCATAGGCTTCCAACCCTAAAGGGCCATTTTTCCACCAAGGAGCTAGCCCAGTAGCCTCAGGGCAGGTGACATAGCCTGCAATTTGAGCTTTACAGAGAAAACAAAGGCAGAGGTCAAGTTTACAGGTCTAAACAGTCTCAAGGAGCACTCAGTGGCTGGATTAGAAGAGGGAACCAGACTAATACAAACTCCAGGGTTCCAGCTGATCCCCACTGGTCTCCATACAAGAATCTCTGTCCAGCCAAGGGCAGACTAATATGTTGGGCCACTTGTGGAAGAGTAGTTCCGGGATAGGGAAAAACATTCATCATATTCCCTGAAAGCAAAACAGCACCAGCCCCACCTAAAGAAAGCCCTGTCAGAAACAGACTCATGAGTGATTAAGATTGGCATCTGGCTGACAGGCAAAGAGGGTTGTTTGGCCCTTCCTGCTTGCAGCCAAGGCCTATGGAAACAAACACAAGCAGTGAACTGATGGATTGCTTAGAGCTTGCCCCAGGTTGCTAAATGCCAAAACACCATGCCTGACAGTGGTTAGCTCCTAAGTACCTAATAGGAAGCCCAGAATTGGCAGGCAGAACAGAAGAGTGGGGTCCTAAGTCATCTCTTATTGGGCATTAAAACTCAGCTGAAGTGAACTTTTTTGTATTTTTCTTCCTTCTCTTTTTTTTTACCTCCCGTTTTTCTTCTCCTTTCTCATTTTTAGTGTTTCTTTTTCCTTTAATTTCCCACCTTTTTAAAATTGATCTTTTTAATCTATCTGCTTTATTGACTTGTTATTATTCTAATCTCTGTTGGTTTGTTCATATATCTAATTTCCTCTTCCCTGCTCCTATTCAATTTCCTTTTCTCTTTTTCTTCACTACTCATTTTTTCTCTCTCTTCTCTTGCTCTTTTCTTCTTCTCCTATTTTTTTAAAATTTAGGCCTATCTGCTCTCTCCTCTTTTCTCCTTTTCAATTTTGTTCTGGTCTTCTCATTTCTTTTCTCCCTCTTCTACCCTAAATCATGGTGTCCTCCCCCTATTCCTCTAATTCGTTAACCCTACCTTTTAATTTAATCTCTGCACCTACAGATTCTGCCCCCTCCCTTTTCTGTGTGAGTGTGTGTTTGGTTTATTTTTCTGTTGTGTGTTCCCCCCATTCCCCCCCTTTTTTATCATTCTTGTTCAATTTTCTTTTTCTTAATTCTCTTTTCTCTAGTGAGCACTTTCATTGGGGCTATAGGGATCTTGTGTACATTCTTGTTTTGTTCTTTCTGTGTTTGTGTATTGTCTTGTATTTTATGCTGTTCGGTCAGCACCTCCACAATGGCTGGCACAACATGGTAGGGAGTGAGCCACATAATCAGACACCCTGAGAGGAGACTCCATCCATGAATAGGACAATAATATTGAAGACCCCCCCCCAACTACAACAGGAGAACCCAAATATCTCAAGTAGAAGGCCTTCCTAGAACACCCAGCACCAATGGGTCCCACAAAATATCTACTACGTAAGACCAACCAAAAAAAAATCTGTGTAGCACGGCAGTTTGATCTAATACATAGAAACAAAAAGGAAGAGCAAATATTGGGAGACAAAGAAACAACCCCAAAATGAAAGAAAAGGAGGAATCACCAGAAAGAAAAAAAAAACTAAGTGAAATAGAGACAAATGATTTGTCAGAGAAAGAATTCAGAGTAATGGTTTTAAGGATGCTCCAACAGCTGAATGAGAAGTATGAGCAACTCAACGAGAATCATAAGGAACTGAATAAGAAATACACCCACATAAATAAGAATCCAGAGGAAATAAAAAATGGCATAGCTTCAATAAAGAACACCATGGAAAGTTTCAACAGAAGACTAGAAGAAGCTGAGAACCAAATCAATGAGTTAGAAAACAAGGTAGGAAAAAAATGCCCAAGCAGAGCAGCAACTGGGAAAAAAAATTAAAAAACAGGAGAGTTTAAGGGAGCTTTGGGATAACATGAAATGAAGCAACATCCACATAATAGAAGTGCTTGAAGGAGAGGAAGCTGAACAAAGAATAGAAAATCTGTTTGAAGTAATAATGACAGGAAACTTCCCTGACTTGGGGAAGAAAAAAGTTACACAAATCCAGGAAGCAAGAAGGTCCCAATCAAGATGAATCCAAAAAGACCTACACCAAGACACATCATAATTAAATTGGCAAACATAAAGGACAAAGAAAGAATCTTTAAGACTGCAAGAGAGAGACAGAAAGTCACCTACAAGGGATCTCCCTTTAGACTATCAACTGATTTCTTAACATAAACACATCAGGAGAGGTCAATGGGGGAAAGGGGAAACATATGTAATACTTCCAACAATAAAGATTTAAAAAAAGAAAAATGTAAAAGATATCCATAAGGAAGTTTTATGGTCAGGATTTTATTTTAAGAGGATGGGTTGAATAAAAAATAAATTTTATATGTACAGAAGCAAGAAAGAAATGTTTATTAGAGGCTACTGTAGGCCAGGCATTGGGATAATATTAGGATGCTAGTGCACAACCTATGACTTTATAGAGGCCAAGAATGTTGAATTTTTATGGCTTGAGGACAACATATATAGATTATTAAATATTTATTTTCTTTGGTCCCTTGGGTATTCTAAGATTTGTTTCTTCTCAGAAAGCAATTGGAAGCATGGGAGCTTCTTTGA
The DNA here is from genome assembly GCA_027563665.1 of Antrozous pallidus. Taxonomy (NCBI): domain Eukaryota; kingdom Metazoa; phylum Chordata; class Mammalia; order Chiroptera; family Vespertilionidae; genus Antrozous; species Antrozous pallidus. The sequence continues at coordinate 96,208,651 of CM050516.1, read as the reverse complement.
CTAAGTAACAAGGGACAGGAATTGCATTCTGGTTCCATTTTGTCCTTCAATTTGTATTCACACTCAGGCGAGAGTTAAAGTGTTTGATGATAGATAAGCCCAGATGAAAAACAGTGTAGCCCAGTGCATCTTTGCTTAGGGTAATTTCTCTTCTCCCTTTCTCCTCTCCAGTCCTGCTTTCCTGCCTCTGATGCAGGGAACTAAGGGTCTGAATGAGACCTGCTGGAGGTTCCAATTAAATTTTTGTGGACAAAGGGTAAGCTCGGCTTCCTCAGATAACAGCTGGCAATAAATCCATCAGCACATCCACTTTCAGAGAACAGTCCCTGCTGAACTGCTAACAGCTGCCAATATCTCGTTGAGTACCTCACACAGATGGGCTCTACGGTAAGAAATTTCTCTGGACAAATTTAATCCTTCCTTGTATTTGTGTCTCTCAAAAGAGAGTTTTTATTCTAAAGTAAAGTTTACTACTAATTAGTTAGCAAATGCCTGGTTTTGTTTTGTTTGTTGGTATTTTGGGGTTTATCCTTAGAGTACATATTTGGAACCATTTTATATCCTTTAGTTTTCTTTTGCTTTCTCTTTAGTCTCTTTATTTCCTTCCTTACAAATCCTAACTAAATTTGTATTTATAAATGCCTTGTTTATACAGGATCTTAAGTGACTGCATGCATTTTCTGTTTGAAACTTAATGGGATTTGGTTCAGTGGGGACCACTTGGTTGCTTAGAGCTATTGTGTGAATAATGTTCTTCTTCCAGGCCTGATCTTAGAACAGAACAGAGTAGCTCAGTACTTGGGATACTTCCAACACTGGAGGCTGACTATTGAATTCCAGTGATAAACTTTTAACATTATTTACTTTTTGTATTATGAAAATAGTCAATAATAAAGCATTTAGAAATTACAAAAAAAGTGAAAAAGAAGATAATTTAAGCATCAATTATAATAGCTGACATTCGTGTATGTATCTAGTCTTTTAAAAATGTGCAAATCAATTTCTTATATGACTGAAGTCAAACTATAAATACAGTTTAGTATCTCTTTTAAAACTTAACATCACATTAAGAGTATTTTCTAAGGCATCGAAATTGTTTGAAAACATGATTTTAAGAGCTGTTTATATACCTTCATTAAAATGTTTCATTTATATTATATAAATAATTCAGCGATTTGTCATTTTAAACCTAAATTTTGGACTACACTTCTGATCACTTCCTTAGGATACGTTCTTAGAAGTAGAGTTACCAAATAAAAGGATATCTGATCATTAGAGCCTGATGCATTTCATGGTAGTAAACTATTTTAAAATTTGTATGATTGGTATTGTTGATACCATAACACAAACCATATAAAAAAATAAAAAATTTCTCAGAAACTGTTATTACCCGAAAACAGTACAGCCCATTACATCTTTGCTTAGGGTAATTCTCTCTCTCTCTCTCTCTCTCTCTCTCTCTCTCTCTCTCTCTCTCTCTCTCTCTCTCCCTCTCTGTCTTAAAATACAGTTACTTAACAAAATAACAGTTTAATAAAATGCTGTTACTTAATGCTGATTAATGATGATATGAAATTCTAAATAGAAGACTAATCATGAATGTTAATATTTTATTTACACAGAGTAACACATCATTTATAGCTTAAACTAACCAATAGGAGTACTTCTAGTACCACAGAGCAAAGGGAGGAGATGGGGTACATGCCTACAAGTTAAAAAGTTTGGATTTCATTCAAGCTCGACACCAATTGTGTGACCTGAGACAAACCTCCCAGTTTGAGTGTCAGCTTTCTCATATGTGAGAGGAAAGTGCTGGTCTAGCTCAGTCTTTTCAGTTGGCAGCATGAGTCACACTTGTGGCTCATGAGGTATTTTTGTGTGATACATAGAGACAGACCATAATTTGGTTTTGTCATGGCACATAAAGTTATTTTTTAAAACCAGCATTTCATTTTGTTATTTTAAGTGGATGTGGAGGGAAAGATTGCATAAGTAATAGTGTAAGTAATCCTTGGAGATGATAGGCAGGTGTCTGACACTTAAGAAGCAGCAAGGTGATTTCAAGAATCCTCATCCTGTGCTGGGTAGAATTCCAGTGTGAAAAACTGGTAAGCAGTGGTTGGCAGGCCTGCTGGGAACCGGGCAGAATTATTAAGCTGTATAAGTTGTGAACAGAGCTCTGATCAGGTGGCTCCTATACACCAAGAGGTGGCAGGTTCTATTTCCACTCAGGGCATGTACCTAGGTTGAGAGTTTGATTCCAAGTTGGGCATGTACGGGAAGCAACCGTTCTGTTTCTTTCCCACATCGATGTTTCTCTCTTTTTCTCTCTCTCTCCCTTCCTCCCTCTAAAAATCAATAAACATATCCTTGAGTGAGGATTTAAAAAAAAAGTGAATAGAGACAGGCATGAAAAAGTTTCCAAATTCCTGTAATTCTGTACTTTTTACTTAATAGTGAGTTTCACTGGTCTGGGCAGACTTCCCCATCTACTGAAAAGGCTGCTGAAGACCTGCATTGTGACAGGAACTTCCCTAAGAACCTGGAGGTGAACACCCTCAGCCCAGTCCTCACCATGCTCAGGGCTGTCTGGGATGCCCCTCAGCATTGGCTGCAGGAGGGGAGAGAGTCCAGGAAGCTGGTGCTGGTGGTTGTGTTCGTGGCTCTGCTCCTGGACAACACGCTGCTTACTGTGGTCGGTATGTTTGGGGTCTTGGTGTCGGGGATAATTTGCTCTGGGCCCAGCAATACTCACCCTTCTAGCTTTCAGCAGTGAATGGACTTTCATGCTTGAAATAGCCCAGAAGTTTCTGGGAATTGGAAGAGACAGCAGGAAATGAAGTACGAAGCTTGCCCACCATTGCTGAAAGTTCCAGGGGTTCGAAGATAAGGAGATTCAGAGGGCATCTAACCAAAAAAGATTGACTAGAGCCAGAACAGGCATTACTTCCTCCCCATGTTGTCTTCCCAAGGTGCTAATGACTCCAAGTGGCCTCTGGGACAATGACCCCCTTCTCACTGTTGTCTTTCCAGCTTTTGCTCCACCAAAATAGCATATTTTACATGGATACCCAGCTTTGTATCAAAACCTATCTTTCTGGTAATTCATTCCCTCAGAGTCCTGCTTTTTTTAAGTTGGTAGTTATTCATCTTTACATTTGGCTATGCTAGTGTCTAAATGAATGCTAATGTGTTGCCCCTCTTGGGTAAAATATCTGCTTTGAAACAAGGATCTTTCTGAGACAAATCCTTAGCCCAATATAATCAGTTCTCGATATGTGGTGGTTCTGCTCTCTCAAGTTGCTGCAGAGGTTGAATTTAGCCAATACTGAATAATTGCTCCTAGGGGAATATATACACACACATTCCATATAGATTATAATATTAAATCCAAAAATCACCATCCTGGTAGTTGTGTTTTTTAAAACACACACACACAACAATATTTTTTTGTTGATTTTGGAGACAGTGGAAGGGAGAGGGAGAGAAAGAGGTAGAAACATCAATGAGAGAGAACATCAATCAACTGCTTCCTGCATAGCCTCTACTGGGGATCGAGCCTGAGATCCAGGCATGTGCCCTGACCAGAATTGAACCAGTGACCTCCTGGTGCGTGGGTCGACACTTTTTAAATGTTTCAGGTACAGTTGACATTTAATATTGTATTATTGTCAAGTATACAGAGTAATGATTGGACATTTATATAACTTACGAAGTGATCTCCCTCTAAGTCTAGTCACCTGGCATTATACACAGTTAATACAATACCAGAGGCCCGATGCACGAAGTTTGTGCACTCAGGGAGGCCCCTCAGTCCAGCCTGTGCCCTCTCACAGTCCAGAGCCCTCGGAGAATGTCCAACTGCTGCCATGAGTCTGGCTTCTGGCTGAGTGGCACTCCCCCTGTGGGAGCATATGCCCCCTGGCGGTCAGTGCATGTCATAGCAACCAGTCGTTCTGCTGTTTGGTTAATTTGCATATTAGCCTTTTTTATTATATATATATAGGATTATTGATTGTATTTCCTATGCTGTACTTTACATCCCCATGACTAATCTGTAACTACCAATTTATACTTCTTAATCCCTTCACTTTTTTTCACCCAGCCTTCTCCACAATCTCCCTCCCACAGGACAACCATCAGTTTGTTCTCTGTATCTATGAGTCTGTTTCTTATTTTCTTTACAAAAGAGAAAACAAGGTCTGGAGAGCCCGCCTAGTCCAACCTCAGCTGGGAAAGTCAGCATCTGGTGACTCAAAATTTTCCTCGCTCTCCGCACACATGTCCGAGAAAACTCATGACAACTCTGCGAGTATTGACTTTGTGGTCACAAATAAATTTTAGCCAGTAGGTGAATTACCAATATGGAATCTATGAATGATGAGGACCAATTGTATTATGGTTGAGATCCAGATACTTTAGCTAATAGTATAATGTGGTTGGGTACAATCTGTTATTGGGATTCAAATCATGTCACTTAGACACCTGCCTTGAGCATGAAACTGAACCTCATAGCAATGACTCTGGACCTACTAGTGGTAAAAAGACAATGTGTCCTTAGCCCGCACCACATATCCTTCTTGTCTTTCAGTGCCTATTGTGCCCACCTTCCTCTATGCCACAGAATTCAAAGAAGTCAACACTTCTCTGCACCTCAACACCACCACAACTTCCCGGCACGCCCTCACTTCTTCTGCCTTCTCCACTATCTTCTCCTTCTTTGATAACAACACCATAGCTGTTAAAAAAAGTGTGCCCAGTGAAACAAATACCACTTCTGGCACCATCGCCCCTCCAGTCACAGGGGCCATCTCATCCCATAAAAACAACTGCCTGCAACACTCAGAGTTCTTGGAGGAAGAGAACATACGAGTCGGGCTTCTGTTTGCTTCAAAGGCTGTGATGCAACTTCTGGTCAACCCATTCGTGGGGCCTCTCACCAACAGGTATCTCGTGGGTGCTCAGGGGCTCAGGAATAAGAGAAAGGGTTAAGGTATCCTAAAGGTGGTTAGAAGGGAGAAAGAAGGAAACTGTCTTGTCTGCACCCCAGGATAGTCAGCTGTTAAAAAAGCTGGTTATCCCAAAGGATAGCATGATGTTGATGAAATGCCTTGGGCTTCCAATTTTCTCAGTGATGTAATGACTAGAGTACTAAGAAGGGAACCATGAACAGAAGTGTGTCATTGATGTTTATTTTAGTGTCCTAGAACTTGGCTTCCGTAGGATAAGGATGGGAATGGAACATGCGTATTGTAAGCTAGAAAACAGGCTTCTTAGAAAATTGTGCTTGGGATTACCTGATTTTTCAAAGGGGTATACACTCTGACTAGGTTATTCTTTCTGGGAAAGAAAATTTTGGCCCTGGTGTATGGGAAATTTTTTATGTTTGTTTACTTGCTTATATGCAGTCACATGTCATATCTATTCTCTATACCTGCACTGAAATAAATGAATTGCTCTTCCCAATTACATAAAAATATATAGTCCAAGTATATGGATGCCTACTGGAACTATATCTTTTTTTTTAATTCCCTTTTAGGATTGGATATCACATTCCCATGTTTGCTGGCTTTGTTATCATGTTTCTCTCCACAGTTAGTAAGTAATTTGCTTCTTCATTTCTTCCCTTCACTGATTACCTTTAATTTTATCACATGCACTGCAGGGAAGACAGCAGGGTCAAGTTAGCTCAGTGGCCTATGATACTGATTTAAATGCTTTGTACCTTCTGGTATGGGGACTAGAGCAATAATGGCAACTCAGCCTGGTTGAAATTTGTATATTCTGCTATAGAATATACTTCATGTTCTTCAACAGGGGAAAACTGTGAAGGCTGTTTTACTCTGTATGTTATAGTGTGTGTGTAATCCCTTGGATGATTTCAAAACAAACCTCGCATTTTCGGGAAGAGGTCATATTTTTTTTATATGAAAACAGTAAAGGACAACTAACAAAGAATCTAAATTGGACAAGAGCAATTGGAAAAGTCCCCAAAGTCTGCTGCCTTCAAATAAGAGCATTAAAGGTCAGGAAATATTCTAACTTAGGAAAGTAAATTTGCTAGAGAAACAAGAGAAAGACAAATAGTTCATCCAGTAACTAATAAACATTCCTAATAAAATATAGATGGAATAAGAGCAGTAAGTGAAAAAAATATGTCTGGAAATTGACCATGAGAATTAAAATAAACAAGAATGAATGAAGTGGGATTCATGTGGGGAAGGCAGCCTACGGACCCACTGCTGACTCTCTGACCAGAACCACAGACTTTCTTATCACTCCGGTTTTTCTTACCACCTTTCTGTTACTTTCCTGCCTTTTTATTGCTTCTCCTCAGATGTTCTTCCCTTCTAGCACAAGGCTTGCCTCCTATCTTAGCAGGAGTTTGTCTCATTTAGGGCGAAGGCTGCAAAGTGCAGAAGCTGGATGAAGTTTTATTGTAAGCTTAACTACGACAATTCTAGCCGAATCAAAGAAAATGAGGATAGTGTAGGCTCAGCCTACACTAACCAGTACTTTAAAAATGAATAATTTACTCTGTTTCATCAAATGAGACATAATTCATTCCACAAAAGTTGATGGCAAAAGTCACTGAAAGTTTCTAGTTCCCCAGGACTTTATGATGCTATTACTGAAACAAAAGAGTTTGTCTACCCAGTGTGAGAGAGCCAAACCCTAAACACCGAGAATTGCAGAAAAGAAATATTGGCTACTTTATTATGAATGGCACCACTCAAAGGCCCAAAATCTCTGATGGCATGTAGGGTATAGTTATATAGGGCAAAATCACAGGATACCATGGGTTAGGGGGCTTAGGATCATGTTAAGAGCTGATTGGTTGGAGATCAGGTAAGAATGATAAATAATTTTTTTTTTGTAAAGGATATAGGAAGAACCAACCTTGAATAGATTGGAAATCAGAAGGCTTGGGAGAGGGCCCTGGAGGCCAGGCAAGGAGAGACCAACTGTGTGCATGTTTGTAGACAATGTGATCATGTCGGGAAGGAGTAAGGAGTTTATAAGACCTCAAACAAGGGAAGACGTCTGTAATGAATGGGCAAAGGGATTTCAGTTCTGCTGATGCAGACACTCTTGGAAGGAGTCTTCTGTCTTTCAGGGGCTTTGCCCTGAAACGAGTGAGGCATGTCTGCAATTACCAGCCTTACCACCAATGCCCTATAATTTAGTTTCTGATAACATATTTCTATTTGGTTCTCAGTTTTGTGTATGTTAGTCTCTAGTAGACTGGGTCTCTTCAAGGGCATGAACTGAATGTCTCTTTAGTTCACATCTGCTAAGAGCCTAGCACAACTGCATACTAAGTGTTGCAGTACAAAGTAAGGGAAAAGATCTGATTGGATAGATAGATATTACTTTAATATCTACCCATCGCTTGTGGCCCTTCAAGTACACATAGCTTTTTATCCTCATCCTTCAGATATCCCAGTAGGGCCCCAAAGTGGCAAAAGTCAAATCCAGGTGTTGCATATGGATGATCCAGAAGTAGGGTCTAATACAAGTTCCCAGCCCTGGGTATTGGACTTGGTAGACAACCCTGATTCCAGTGGATAGAATGCTGGATGTTGGGCTATAGAAATGTGGAAATCCAGCTTCCATCTAACATGTGGTGAATCGATTTATGCTTCTGTGGTGTCTCAGTTTCATGCCAATTAAAATACAATCCTAATTAAGAGTGGGGGTTAGAAAGACAACTCCAAGAACAGGGAACAGTAAGCGCACTTAATTAAAACATATGCAAATGACTCATCTTTGTAATATCATGGGCAGGTATTCTGGTGGCCAGGGAACAAAGGCAATCTGCTAACTGGAGTATTCTTGCTGTTCTCTTTGTCCAGTGTTTGCTTTTTCTGATACGTATACCCTGCTCTTTGTGGCTCGAACCCTTCAAGGCATTGGATCTTCATTTTCATCTGTTGCAGGTAACACTGACATCTTACACACATACCTGCACACACCACCTTGTTCATCATCATGAGACCCTATTATATGATTCATATGAAAACAATTTTTAAAAATATCCTAGAAGACAGAAATTATGATTCAAAAACAAGATAATTATAGTGTTCCCAGCAGTGCCTATTAATTCCTCAGGCTGACATAACTCCCTCTGGTCATGTTAGATGCAGCTAGTTCAGGTCAAAGCAAGCCCTAGGTAAACCATGAAGTAGGCTAGCTTTACTTACTCTGTGGTCTTTTTTCTGTTTCCTCTTACCAGCACAGTTTGCAAAGTGTTATCAAATACTATATTAATGTAATCCTCGGCCATTTTACACATGAGGGAATGGACATGAGAGCCCAACCCACACTCTTGTCCAGGCACTTGGCACTGTCCTCCTTTTCCTTGGGCACCCCCATTGAATACAGCACTGCTCTGTGTTCACATGTGTTCCCTTCCCTGGTCTAGTCCATATCTATTCATTAAGGGAAATGTGCTAGGAAATCATAACAAGTTATGAAATGCAGTATCATGGGACAATGGTATTCTGTGTTCCCTTCTCAGAGACTTGCACTTGCAACAGTATTCTGAGCAGAGGGAATGAGCAATGTGGGAGTTTGGGGGAGCATCGGGGAAATATTTGTAAAATACTATGGGTTAAGTGCTGTAAAACCCCTCAAGCTGAAACTCACGCTAAGATGATCCCTGAAGATATATCAGGATGAAGGCCACGGACCCTGTGAGAAGGCAGACAGAAAACTCCCGCATGTTCACTCCATCTGTCACCTCCTTCAGGTCTGGGGATGCTGGCAAGTGTCTACACTGATGACTATGAGAGGGGCCGTGCCATGGGAATCGCCTTGGGGGGCCTGGCTTTGGGAGTGCTGGGTAAGTGGCATCTGGCCCCAGATCTAGGTTCATAAGGTGGAGTACTGCAGACTCTCTGAAGATGGTTCCAGGAGGCAGGTGGTCCACCGGTCATGGAAGACAATATTTTCTTCTTTCTCTGTCCAATCAGGTTTTGAGTCTTTTGAAAGTTGGCCCTGGAAAGGTGAAATACCTTTCCCCTTAAAAAGCTGAATAGCCCTTCAGGGCCTGAGAATGGTCTAGAACACTAGTCTAGTCAAGGGAGTGAATCTCCCCATGTCAGCAGCCACTGCCTCACCTCTGCTTCCACCAATGGCCAGCTTTCAACAAGAGAACATGCTCTTTGTCAGATTTTGTGCTAAATGCATTACAGACATAATACCTTTCATTTCTCAGCACCATCCTGCGAAGGAGGAATGATTGCTGCAGTGTAGAGATGAGAATAGGAAAGTTTAGATAACCATCCAAGGTCACACAGCCAGGGAATGCTGGAGCCAGGACACAGATGCAGATTTTCCAGGCTTGACTCCCAAGCTTCAAGCCATAAGGCTGTCCTTTCTTTGAAGTTCATCTCTGTTAAGGTTTAATTGACTAGTCAGGTTGTTAGCGAACTGCGGCTCACGAGCCACATGCAGCTCTTTGGCCCCTTGAGTATGGCTCTTCCACAAAATACCACAGCCTGGGCAAGTCTATTTTGAAGAAGTGGCACTAGAAGAAGTTTAAGTTTTAAAAATTTGGCTCTCAGAAGAAATTTCCATCATTGTACTGTTGATATTTGGCTCTGTTGACTAATGAGTTTGCTGACCACTAGACTAATCCAACAAGCCACATACTTTTACTGAGCACTTACTACATGCCAACCACAGTGCTAGCAGTATGTGAGAAACCTCCAAAGCAGTTCCTGCCCTATAGGAGCTTACAAGCTAATTAAGGAGAAAACACCAAAAGTCCTTCCCTGGCTCACACTGCACCCTCTACCACCATAGTGAAGAGACGGAACGAAAGCCCTGCTCTTTGTTAGTACCCACCTACCCAAACACCCAAGATAAAACTGCTGTATCCCTGTCTCCTTTCTCTCCTCTCACTCCCAAATGAATACACCACTTTCTACAGCCACTTTCTCACAGTCAGCTCCTCATCATGTCTCAGAATGTGGCACCAGCCTCCTGCCTGATCTCTTACACAGTCTCCTTCCTCCAAAAGTGCCCAGAAAAAGCTCCCAAGTCCAGAGCTGGGGGTATTTCTCCCTGGCTCAAAAGCACTGATGTTTCTCCCCAGCCTTCAAGGCCAAGTAGATGCTTTATCTGGATATACGGGGCCCTTAACTATTTGGCTTCAACCTTCCTAACTCTACTTTTTTCCTCCCAAATACTCATATTCTAGTAGAACTGATTTTCTTCTATTTCTTTTCCAATCACACTCTCTTTTCTGACACTTCTGTGTTCTTCACACAACATTCTTCCTCACCGGAATTATGCACCTGACAAAGCCCATGTGACTTCCTGAACGCACTACACTGTGCTTACACAGCACTTTGTAGCAGGAACCTTTCCAGTTGAATTTTATTTTTTACCATGTTCTAATTATTTGGGCTCACCACTATGTTCATTTTCTCCACTAAAATGTAAAGACCTTGGAACCAGATCTTCTTCATCTCTGAATCCCCAGAACCTCCTGTGGAGCTCAGCTCCAAGTAGGCCTTTGGTGCACACTCACTGGGGCCGTGTGGGCAAGTCACACTGGCTGGGAACTGCCCTCACCTCTGCAGTCTCCTGCTTTGCCTTTCCAGTGGGAGCTCCCTTCGGAAGTGTGATGTATGAGTTTGTTGGGAAATCTGCACCCTTCCTTATCCTGGCCTTCCTAGCACTGCTGGATGGAGGTAAGTCACCAGAAGACGCCCGGGCAGGTGATAGCCCCGGTCAGGTTGGGAATACATTGTGCTGTGGTGTCAGTCTTGACATATTTGAATGGATTGAGGACCAGGAAAGTAGAGAGTTACATCTATATGTGACAGAGTGAGAGCAATGTGGCTGTAATTGGAGCCTCCAATGAATCAGTGGATAAACTGAACTGTCTCTTTCCCTCTTTCCTTCTTAGCACTCCAGTTTTGTATTTTACAGCCTTCCAAATCCTCTCCTGAGGTAAGTAGTCACCAAGCTCCATTGCCAAGAGATTTATAGAGTGACTAAGGTGGTGACCCAAACGTCCCTAGACCATCCCTGCCAAATTTCAAGAAGAAAGATAAAGGGAGATGGAGTCCGGGGAAGTGAGAATTGTACTTTGATTCCCAAATAGGGTCGTATTTAAGGTAGTGTGGGAGTCTGGCTTGATATTGGACAAAGGTGGAGGAAGGGCCTTATGAACAATCAAAGAAACCTTTTGAAGTACACACACACACACACACACACACACACAGCCATGCATCACATAACAATGTTTTGGTCAACAACAGACTGCACATACCATGGTGGTCCCTTAAGATTATAACAAAGCCAAAAAATTCCTAATGTTTAACAACCCTGACAGTATAACCATGGTAGTGTAGCAGCATGTATTACTTGTGTTTGTGGTGTAAACAAATCTAATGAGCCCTAGCCAGTCTGGTTGAGTGGATAGAGCATGGCCTGCAGACCAAAGGGTCCCATGTTTGATTCCAGTCAAGGGCACGTACCTTGGTTGTAGACTCCTCTCCGACCCGGGCCCTGGTCAGGTCTTATGCAGGAGGCAACCAACTGATGTATTTCTCCCACACTGATGTTTCTCTGTCTTTCACGCTCCCTAAAAATCAATGGGAAAATATCCTTAGGTGACAATGAACAAAACAAAACAAAACAAAAAACCTACAGGACTGCCAGTTGTATAAAAGTATAGCACATAAAATTATGTGCAGTACATTAGGATAATGATAATAAACAACTATATTACTGTTTTATGTTCTTACTATATTATACTACTTATAATTATTTTATAGTGTGCTCTTTCTACTTATTAAAAAAAGGGATTGCTGTACAAAATCAGTGGCCTCATACATCTCATGTTTACTGTGTCTCATGTTTGCATAATTTTCTCTTGTGCTTAATTTAATTTCATGTTGTTTTGTATGGTAATATGCTCTTCAAGCATGTCAAACTCAAAGGCTAACACGGGTCAAATAAAAAATGTTTAAGTTTATGTGGGCTGCAAAAAAACAAAGGCTTCAATTTTCATAGAAACATAGGTTTATTTCGATAGAGACATGCTGAATACAAAGGGATGAAATTTTTTTTCTTGAACATTAACTTACCAGACACTGAATAACTATACAAATTAATAAGTGTGATGTAAATAAACCTATTTTTTCTTGTTCTCCAAAAGCAAAATATTTCCTGTTGTGCACACCAAACAAGTCAGTACAAGACTAATGACATGGCAATCAGTTGCTAAAATATCCTCTGCTTAGTATTAGTGGAAAGAAATGGTGCACCTGCGCATAAGGGAAATGAATGTAACATGATTATGGTGATCAGTCATTAGCAAACATTGTAGTTTGTTGTTAATAATTATGTGTAACAGGATATTATAAAAATTAAGTTACAAAATTTTTATTAAAATGTTTTTTGCATACCATTTTATTGGCTGGGCCACAAAAATATTTGTTCTGGGCCGCATGCGGCCCGTGGGCCACAAGTGTGACATGCTTGCTGTACATGCTTGTAGACTAGAAGCAGTTGGCTATACCATATACAGATGTGTAGTAGGCTATACCATCTAGGTTTGTGTAAGTGCACTCTGTGATGCTTGCACCAAGACAAAATTGCCAATTGTCATTTCTTAGGATGTATCCCTGTATGTGACTGTGTGTGTGTGTGTGTGTGTGTGTGTGTGTGTGTGTATGCGCGTGCGCGTGTGTATCCATCCATCCTATATAATAAAACCCTAATATGCAAGTCAACTAAATGGCAGAACGATCAGTTGCTATGACACACACTGACCACCAAGGGGAAGACACTCGATGCAGGAGCTTCCTTCTGATAGTCAGTGTGCTCCAGCGGGGGGAAGGGCCACTCAGCCAGAAGCCAGGCTCTTGGCTGGAGAGCGCAGGGGCAGTGGCAGGAGCCTCTCCTGCTTCTGCAGCAACACTAAGGACCTCTCAGGGAATGTCCAACTGCCAGCTTAGGCCCTCTCCTTGCACTGCTGGCTTAGGCTTGTGGGGAGCAAGCCTAAGCTGGCAATTGGACATCCCTCAAGGGGTCCGGGACTGCCAGATGGCAGGGCTGGGCTGAAGGACCCTCTCTGCCCCATGCACAAATGTTGTGCACTGGGTCTCTAGTAGGTAAATAGATGGATAGATAGATAGATGATAGATAGATAGATAGATAGATAGATAGATGATAGATAGATTATAACTATATATATTCATGCACTACATTTATATATATGTATATAGTCATGAGTTTAATATAGATATTTAATACACAAGGTGTGTGCTGAAACCAGTTTGGCTCAGTGGATAGAGCATCAGCCTGTGGACTGAAAGGTCTCAGGTTTGATTCCAATCAAAGGCATGTACATTGGTTGTAGGCAGATCCCTAGTAGGGGGTGTGCAGGAGGTAGCTCATTGATGTTTCTCTTTCATCAATGTTTCTGACTTTCTATCCCTTTCCCTTCCTCTCTGTAAAAATTCAATAAAAATATATTTTAAAAAATACACAAGATGTGGCAAAAGAACCAGGAAGGAGACAGTGACTTTGGGATCTGCACATCCATGGTTATTACACCTCAGAGATAGAGAAAACCTTACTGGCCATCCAGGCAACCTCTCCCCAAAGAGCATTCTTACAGACTGTCATTCTGTCTCAGTTAAATATCAGCATTGATATTTGGCTGATTCCAAGCCAAAGATGGCTCTTGGAAATTCACATCAAACCAGGAAGAAGGGAAGAGAAGAAAAGAATGCAAAGATCATGGGAAAATTTGTTCTAAATAACTTTAATTTGTTGCCAGGTCAGGCCAAAGTGTGGGTAACCTGGGAATCCATTACTTGTAATTGGCATCTAAAGTTGAGGCAGCCTTGAGGGGCTGAACCCTGACCCTGTGAGTTCTGAGTTAACTCCAGGTCTGTACATTCTCGGATCCTATGAAAATAGGAGAAATTTATATAGCATACAAATGGAGTTTTATTGTCCATGTTCTCAGAGTGCCAAGGGGACTCCGCTCCTTACACTTCTCAAAGACCCGTATATCCTGGTAGCTGCAGGTAAGTTGACAATAGTCCCCCTTGGGGTTGCGAGAGTCTGGGCTTCAGGGTCATGTGGCTCACAGAACTGTCTCCCCAGGTTCCCTCTGCTTTGCCAACATGGGAGTGGCCATGCTGGAGCCCACACTGCCTATCTGGATGATGCAGACCATGTGTTCCCCTGAGTGGCAGCTGGGTAAGTGACCGTGGTCCCCAACTCTGCTTGAGCTGAAGTGTGTGCCACAGCCCTTTCTCAGGGATTAGGGAAGCATCACTAGATCCAGGTCTTCGGGGTCACAGAGAGACAATGTGCTTCCTTCATAGAATGACCTGCCCATTCACACCTGTAAATCAAGCCTGTTTGGGTGGGTAGTGCCTCCAAGAAGTAGCCCAAGAAGGACAGGGTGGGAGGAGCTGACAGGGCTATTAGAGCAGCAACTTCCTGTGTGGTAGAACCATTAATGATTTCTAGTCAGAGGACCTAGATTTTCATTTCTATTGTTTGGCTATGGCCACTATGCAAGTCACAGAAACTTTCTGAGCATCATTTTTCTCATCTCTAAAATAAACATCAGAATACTATCTAGTTCAAGGGTAATTCGAGGAATAAATGGCAGTCGTGCACTGAAGAACATTAATATGCATCCCCATACTTTCTCTCTTCAACTCTCCTTTGCTCACATTACTTTTTTTGCTACCTTTTTTTGCTCCTCTGAAAAGGAGCCCTCACTTAGGGAAGGTGCTGGTCTCTGTACCCCAGTGGAGAGCTCTGGGCCCAGGAGAGAGGCCTGCAGCCTCCTCTGTTCCATGGAGAGATAGATGTCTTTGTGACTCATCTGAGCTTAAAGAGGAGGCACTGGCCCTTTCCAGGGAGCCCGAGGACAGAGACAGAGAAGTCTACGTGCAAATCACTCAGTCCCTGCAGGGAGGAGAGGCTCATGGGGCCAGAGGGGAAGCCGATAAGGACCTGATACAGCTCAGCATGCAATAAAAAGCACTAAATCTAATTTTTAGGGGACGATTCTAAGCAAGGCTCCCAGCCCCAAATTGAATTTTTCTGGGCTGCAGCTGCTTCTGACCATGACAATTAATTGAGTTAGTCAGTGCTTGGTGCCAACCAGCATCCCCGACCTGAGGTTCTGGCTGTGCAGGTGGGAACCACAGCTCAAAATAGCCCTTCTTCAGCCTTCTTTACTCAAAAGAGAGACTATTAAAAGCAAACCAGCATCTGTCAGTGACCGGTGAATTGTTGACTTTGGGCTTAATTGTAATCGTCAGAATAGTTTTCATTAGGCAGCACTATTGCCTCTCCGTGGGAGAAGCAGAGTGGCAGGTGAGACCTTAGGATGTGCACAGGGTGATTTCTGGGATTCCCCTTGCAGGCCAGGCTGTCACAATAAGTCAGAGCTCAAGGAGGCTTTGTCTCCCCCGTCCTTTACAGCTTTCCTCCATGCTATCTTTATCAAACTGCCTGGAAAGCTTGTTGAAACTCAGATATGGAGGCCCCACCCAGCAATTCAGTGAAACAAGTTTGCATGCCTAGTCAGTTTCCGGGTGATGCTGACGCGGCCTCAGTGACCACACTGAAAAATATTGTTCCACATGCAGATCACCTCTCAGTTCTGGGAGGAATGGCGACGAGGCTTTGGGAAGGATTGCCCTCTGGGACTGAGCACTTTCTAATGTCCACGCGCCTGGTGCTCTCACCAAGGGAGCAGGAGAAATCCTCGGGCTCTGGAAACAGGCCACCTGGGTTTGAATCCTGGTGGTCACTTACTGGTTGTGACTTTGGATAAGTTTCCTAACCTCTTGTGAATTCCACTCTTTTTATTTATAAAAATTGAGCCGCCTTTCAAAGTTTTTTTCAGGGTTAAATGGATCTATGAATTCTAAAAGGATTCGCACCATGTATGGAATATAGGATATACCCAGTAAATCAAATTACTATTTTCTTTTTTTTCCCTTTTTTTCCTCTTTTTTTAAAATTTACAATATAACTTATATTTAATAGTATTATGTATGTTTTCCTTCCCCCCCACCCAATATCCTTCCCCCAGCCTCCTTTACCCCCCAGCACCTGTCCCCACCTGCCCCCCTCCCCGCCCCAGTGTCTTTCATTCATTGGTTATGCTCATACGCATGCATACAAGTCCTTTGGTTGATCTCCCCCAGCATCCACCTCCCATCCACCCCAGCCTTCCCCCTGTAGCTTGACAGCCTGTTCAAGGCCACCCTGCCTCTATATCAATCACTCCCCCCTGTTTCTTTTCTTCAAAAATATCTTGCCTCTGCATACTAGAAACAAACGTATAAGAACAAAAAATGTTTGAGTGTCAATTTCAATCAAATTACTATTTTCAAAATTGTTTTTGTTTAAAGCACTTTGACAATCACAACTGTGTGTAACCCCCACCCCTTGAAGATGTGCTATGAAAAATATATGTGTGTCTGTGGACATACAGTCTGGAACACCTGTTTTGTACAAGATGTCACTGAAATGCAAGCTATTCCCAGGCCCTAAAGAACAAGCCACTCTGATTGAGGAAAATCTCATTCAGAAAGTTTCACACCATTTAAAAGGACAGTAAGAGGATGATCTAGGAGGCTAGAATGCTTTCTAGGGGAACTTGATTCCAGACAATCAGGTAAACAGTTGTCTAATTTTTTAAAAGCAATTAAACATAAACAAGTGGGTGCAGTTTGAAGCAGATTGCCACTCTATACAGGTTAACTAGACAAATCCAGCGAGGTACACTTCACTTCCACCCACAGAAGAGAATATTAAAAGCAAACAAGCCAATCGCCAGTACCCGGAGAATTGTTGACTTTGTGTTTAATTGTCATCGTAACGACAGTTTCTATTAGGCAGCACGTTTCCTCTCAGGACAGAGAGGCCGAGAGGCTGGCAAGGCCCACGGAAACTCACACAGCCGATTCCAGGTGGTCTCTGTGCCAGAGCCATCTGGCTGCCACACTGGAGGTGTGGGTGGTAGAAACACCTGGAGTTGGAGTGAAAAGGCCTGGGTCCAATTCCTGACCCTGTTTCTCACCAGATGATACTACATAAGGCCAGTGTTCAGAGAGTACTTAACCTGTGCCAGGAGCTACACAAAATGGTTGCTATGTATCGTGTCCTCTAAGCCTCTCAGCCAGCCCATTAATAGGAATTATTATTAGCCCCATAATTCAGAGATTTCTTATTCTGACCCAATTTCTTATTGCCCTCCCCAACCCTGGCCTTATGAAACACTCTGTCATGGGCAAGGTCCCAGTACCCTCAGCCTCTTCTCTGTACACATCCCTCATCTCCTTGCCCTAACTGAGACCTGGATGTTTCCCGAGAATGCTGTTTCACGCAGCCCTTTGGTGGAAGCCCATGTTCCTCCTTTGCTCTCCTTTGCTGCTTCTGAATCATTTCTTCTTCATTCTCCTTCAAAGAACCCCACGCCTTTGAAGATCATATCCTGAAGTTATACCACCCACCACTCTTCACTT
This sequence comes from Antrozous pallidus, assembly GCA_027563665.1. Taxonomy (NCBI): domain Eukaryota; kingdom Metazoa; phylum Chordata; class Mammalia; order Chiroptera; family Vespertilionidae; genus Antrozous; species Antrozous pallidus. The sequence continues at coordinate 96,191,117 of CM050516.1, read as the reverse complement.
CAATCATCCACCAACCCTTTAGTTACCCTTTCTCATTCATTAAAGCTGACAACAGGTTTGTTTCCTTTTTCATCTCTACTCCTGTCACTGGTTTTGGTGACTTCAGTAACCAGGTGGATAATCCTCTGTTATTTAATTTTATTCTTTTGCAGTGATACTTTCCTCCTCTCCACCTTAACCAATCAAACCCTCATATAATCTTGACATTAACATCATCATTCATTATATCCCCTCTGAAATCTCCATTCTAAGCTGTACAGTTATCCCCTTCCATATTCCCTGCTTAGGTACTTTAATACCCCTATAGCAACACATTTTGGCCACTTTGAGATCACTGTTGGCCTCAGTTCTGTTTTGCTCATGTCTCCACTTCTTTCTTTCCTCAGCTTGGATCCCATCATGCCATGCCTTTGATCCCATCATGCCACTTTTCCCCTGGGGCTGTCACCTAGCAAAGCCTTGACTCTGGTTATGTCTGTCTGGTAGCCAGCTCCTTGTCTGCACACAAACAGTGCAATGAGACTGTAAGAAAACACAATCGCACTGTTGGTCTCAGCTTAGATTTATGGCCACTACCATCTTTTTAAAAATTTTATTTTTAATTATAGTTGACTAAGGTAGGGTTTTACACTGTCAAACAATTTTTTCTATAAGTTTCCTCATAACATTCTCCTTCCCACTTTCCAAAATGACTATTTTACATTTTTCCATTCAGACTTCTTATACAGCCTCATCCCTTCACTTTTGTCATTCTCAACTCCCAGGCATTGAGAAAATAGAAGAAATGAGAAAGGAGCTCTCATGTTCCCATCACTAAGCATATTCACTTGCCTGTACCTGTGCCCACATCACTGCCTTCTCTTTATGGCTGAAGCATCCCAGCTCCTATCAAAGGCCAAACTCCTTTTCCCCCTTTTCTCCTGGATTTCAGCCTCTATCACCTACTACATTGGCTGCTCGTCTCCCCATTTCCTATATCCTCCCTCTCTGCTAACTTTTAAAGGTAGGAGTCCTCAGAACCTCTGACCTTTTGTCTATTCTTTTCTATTTGATCTTTGGTAGTGCGCCCAGCCATTCTATGGCTGTAGAAACCATGCATAAACCAGTTAGTGGAACGTCTCTGTATTGCAGATCTTTCTGCAGAACTCTAGACTTGGGTGCACAACTGCCTGATGTCTCTAGTTGGACATCTAATAGTCTTTCAAACCTTCCGTGATCCCACCAAGCTCTTTCTTCATCCCCAGTCTCTAGCCACCCAATTCATTAGGGCAATTGATTTTTCTCTTTTTCTCTTTTTCCCACTCCTATGCTTGTTCCCAATCCAACAGAAAATTCTACTGACTCTACCTGCAAAACACCTTCACTTCTCTGTATAGTGACTTCTTTTTTTAAATTATTGTTGTTGATAATATTACAAATGTACCCCCAATTATCTCCCCGTTGCCCCCATTCACCCAAATACCCCTTGCCCCAGGCCTTCACCCCTCTGTGTCCATGGTTAATGCATGTATGCATATAAGTTCTTTGGTTAATATCTTTCTGCTCCCCTTTCTCTCCCCTCTGAGATTCATCAGTCGGTTCTAATTTCCATGTCTCTGGTTCTATTTTATTCATTAGTTTATTTTATTCATTAGATTCCTTGTTTATTTATATTCAATTATTGATAGATATGTATTTATTGCTATTTTATTGTTCATATTTTTATTTCTTCTTCTTTTTCTTCTTCTTCCTCAAGACCCTTTAACATTTCATGTAGTACTTGTTTGGTGGTGATGAATTCCTTTAGCTTTTTCTTCTCTGGGAAGATCTTTATCTGACCTTCAATTCTAAATGACAGCTTTGCTGGATAAAGAATCTTGGTTACAGGTCTTGCTTTTCATCACTGAATATTTCTTGCCACTCCCTTTTGGCCTGCAGAGTTTCAGTTGAGAAATCAGCTGACAGTAGTATGGGCCCTTTCTTGTACGTAACTAACTGCTTCTCTCTTGCTGCTTTTAAGATTTTTTCCTTGTCTTTAACTTTTGGCATTTTAATTATGATGTGGGCTCCTTTGGGTTCAGGACTCTGAGCTTCCTGGACTTGTATGTCTATTTCTTTCACCAATTAAGGGAAGTTTTCTGACATTACTATTTCAAATAGGTTTTCAATTTCTTCTTCTTCTTCCAGCACCTCCATGATGCAAATGTTGGTATGCTTGGAGTTGTCCCAGAGGCTCCTTATACTATATTCATATTTTTGCTCCTTTGGGTGTTTTTGCTTCCTCATATTTCAAATTGCTGATTTGATTCTTGGCATTCTCAACTCTACTGTTGATGATATGTAAACTATTTTTCATTTTATTTAGTGTAGCCTTCATTTATGACTGGCCCTTTTTTATGTGGTTGATGTTCTCACTAAATTTCTTGAGGTTCTCATTAAGTTTCTTGAGCATCCTTATACCATTCTTTTGAACTCTGTATCTGGTAATTTGCTTGCTTCCATTTCATTTAATTCTTTTTTTGGCCATTTCTTCTGTTCTTTCATTTGCAACATGTTTGTGTTTTTGTGTTTATTGTGTGTGTGTGTGTGTGTGTGTGTGTGTGTGTGTGTGTGTGTGTGTGTGTTTTGACTCTGTATTTTGGCTGCTTTCCTGTGTTTGTTTCTATGTACTAGGTAGATCTTCTACTAGTATGTCTCTTAGAATTGGTAGAGTAGCCTTGTGTAGTACGTGTCTGTAGGGCTAGTGGCTCAGCCTGTCTGTCACCTGAGCTGGGCACTCTAGATGTACCCCTGTGTGCACTGTGTGCATTGTCCTGTTGTAGTTGAGCCTTGATTATAAGGCAGGAATTTCACTTCCTAGGAAGTATGTAGGTCTTTCTTTAAAGCTTATGTTCTTATAGTGATAACCAAGGATATTTTATACATGAGAATGGCTCATTAGAGCTGGTACATTAAATGTAATAAAATGCTACTCCTGGGGAATGCAGAGGTATGGGAACCTATGTCATCTGCTCTAGGTTTGCACAAGGATCTCCAACCCACAAATCAAACTGGTGTGCAATCCTTGAAGGAAATCTGGAGACTTCACTGTATTACAGGAAATAAGGTGTTTTAGAGTGAATGGGGAATGTCCTGAAATGCTGACCTGTGTCTTTCTACAGGTCTAGCTTTCCTGCCTGCCAGTGTCTCCTACCTCATTGGCACCAACCTCTTTGGTGTGTTGGCCAACAAGATGGGTCGGTACGTAGATGGGGGATCTGGGAAGAACAAGAGAAATGTAAGGTAGGACAGACTTTTGAGGATGTTCCTGCACATGAGATGATGAACAACTTCCGTGGGGTTGAAAGTTTAGTACAAATACACACAGACAAAAGAAAATGCCCTCTGTGAGCATGGGGCTGGTTAGGTGGTGAGAGCCTAAAGAAAAACGATGGTCCTGAGCTGGTAGCTATAGAAGAGGCAGTGACTATTTGAGGGATGATCTTTACTTTCCAGATGTTTGTTCTCCAACTGAAAAGATAAAACAACTCCATAGAGAACAGGTATGAAAAAAAAGCAGTTCTCTGGGCCAGTGTTTCCAAACTGTGTTCCATGAAGCCCACATAGGCCACCAAGGGTTGAGGACTAAGAGTTATCAGTCTAGATCCTATTGCTCCATAATAGTGAAAGTAGCTTTAATTTTATATTTGTGGTGCAGCAAAAAGATTTTTAAAATAACTTTTAAAAACACCGGTGTAGGTTATGGTAGTTTGGTTATGGTGTTTTGTGAATGTGGTTTCTGAGATGAATCTTGAAGACCAAATGAAATATGAATATAGGAGTGGTTGTCTGAATTGGGAAACAACAAGAATCAAGTTTGAATGTTACTTCCAAGGGGCCAGTGCCTTCTCAGCCAACTGGTTACTCTTCTACAGGAAGGGAGAATAGTTACCATTACCTCCTCTGCTTCTATATGGAAAAAAGTATGCAGTCAGGAAAGAGATGGGGTGGGGGAAAGGCTCACCTGGATACAATTTGGTCATGTAGAGATGCATTCATCTTTTGACATCCTACTGGGTTCTGGAATTAGGAATGGTAGAACTAGCCAGGGTGGTGGTGATGAGGTGGCAGATGGAAGGGATCTCTGCTTTTGGCATCATTTAATGACAATTCTTTTTTCCCAGGTGGCTTTGCTCCCTGATTGGCATGGTGGTAGTAGGTATCAGCTTGCTCTGTGTAAGTATAATAAGGTCTAATTGAGACATACAAAGAAAGAAAGAGACACCCAGAAATTTAAACTCCACTTTCCTTTAATATGAGCAAAGGGTTGACTTGGCAAGGACTATCAGAAAAGCCATTTCTGCCTAAGTAGGAATTTAGCACTGAAAGAGTTGCCACCAGGCCTCCCATTGAAGAGAGGTAAGGAAGGAGAGGGAGAGGGCAGTGGAGGGTTGAAGTCGGAGGTCTGAGGCTGTGTGTATGGGTATATGAAGCAATACATGTTGGTATCTATTTCTGGGGCCAGCAAGATGGTGCATTTTATGGCTGTATTTATTCTTCCCATCCTGACAGAACCACTTGAGCCACTAGGTGAGCCATTATCTGTGCCTCAGCCTCCAGGACCAGAAAATTAGATAGAAGAGGAAAGGAAGAGAGCTTTTCCATTTTCAAGAGTGCCTTCAAGCTCTCTAAGCTGTTATTGTCTCCTCTTCATAATGGAGACCATAAGCACACTTACAGGGTTCCCAAGGTAATCCACATAGACCACAGCAGTGTCTAGCATATAGTGAGCCCCAGTGGATCTTAGCCAATATTATTAATAAAATATAAATACCCCTTAAGGAATCTTTCTCAAAGTTATTGTCAGGCATTAATATCAAAATGGTACATTAAAACCTCTGAGGGGTGAGTGTGTTGAAGTAGCAAGTTTGGGTGACAGATACCAAGGGAGGAAGGTAATGAACCAGCAGAAGAGGAAAGGAAGGCTTCCATGGATGTCAGGGAGGATGAGAGAATGAGCTTCACAGGCTTGCTAATGTGGCTCCAGACCATGACGCCTGCTCTCTAGCTTTGGGTAAATGGTTTTTTTGTATATCTTCTCTCTCTTGCTCCAGTGGCTACCAAGTTAAGACTGGATGATGTTGCTAACAGAAATGAGAGGAACTCCATTCAGTGAAGAATTAGGATGGAAGTATGTGTTTGGGTGGAGTGGTGGAGAACGGGAGGAAGAATCTATATAATAGAAAGGGACCATAGTTATGATATAAAGCAGTCAAATCTGAGGTTCATCATTGATCTTGCCACTTATTAGCTCTGTAACTTTGGACAGATCAAACAGTCTAGTGTTCACAGCTTTAAAATGGAGGCAAAGAGTCTTCTTCATAGGAAGTGTGAGAATCCAAACAGGTGGCATACGTGGCACGTGAGTGGATATCATGGGAAAACGCTTTGCTGTGCTGCCTGAACATGACCCAGCTGGACTTCTGATGAACTCTCCCTCTTTTCCTACTGCAGGTTCCTCTGGCTCGTAATATTTTTGGCCTCATTGGTCCCAATGCAGGGCTTGGCTTTGCCATAGGTAAGAAGTGCCCTTCAAGGAAGTAAGAAGAACCTAAATGTTGGCTTTGGGTCACACCAGAGAAAGTCTATAGAAAGGTAGAAGGACGAGGAGGGCAGCTGGCAAGGGTATGGAGAGATAGGCTCATATTACTACCTGGAATGGGTGTCATGTTGAGTGTGCGGGGGCGGGGCGGGGGGGGGAACAGCAGGCTAAGGAAGTGGACTAAAGGGAGAGGGGGAAGGGAAGATGCCCGGACAGGAAGGGGCCTGGGGGTATTTCTGGCAGAAGGTATTCTGTTTGCTCTGGCCACAGGCATGGTGGATTCCTCTATGATGCCCATCATGGGACACCTGGTGGACCTACGCCACACCTCCGTGTATGGGAGTGTCTATGCCATTGCTGATGTGGCTTTTTGCATGGGCTTTGCTATAGGTAAGTTGGTGAGGGTAAGTTGGTGTCCCATCTCCCTTTTCCACTGTTTACCAGCTGGAAGCGGTGCTGGAGACTATCCCTCCCAGGGTTCTAGAGACATCTGACCCTGGGATATCCTCTGGGTCATCTGCTGACTCTCAGCTAGTGTCTTCAATAAACACTGGTGACTTTGATTTATCTCTCACAGGCCCATCCACAGGGGGTGCCATTGTACATGCTATCGGTTTCCCCTGGCTTATGGTCATCATCGGAGTCGTCAACATCATCTATGCTCCTCTCTGCTGCTACCTGAGGAGGCCCCCAGCCAGAGAGGAGAAGCTTGTAAGGGGCTCTGACTACTGCTAAAAACAACCTTGTTTCTTTCCAGGTCTCTTTCGTTTCTTTTCACTCTATGCTCTTACTTCCTCCTTGTTTAATCATCCCTCTGCTTTGCCAAGTGTTCTGATTACCTTTCATCTTTACCATTCTTTTGTGGACTTCCTGAATTTCCCTTCTCTACATAACCACTTCCTCTCTTACACCAGGCAGGTAAGCAGGGTCTTAAGTAAACCAGGAAAATGGGAATTTTGCAAAGAGTTAGGAGCAGGGACCATCAAAGGCATTTTATAGTTGCTGTAGTTACTAACAAAGCATGAATTACCAAGTTATCTCCCTAAAATGGTAGAATTCCACTAGGTTCATTCATTCATTCGTTTATTCATTTGTGTCTACCATGATCCTTACCAGGTCATCTCAAACTATCTAAACCTTAAGGGAGAGAACCACCACATATGATTTTAGCTGACAAGATACTTTCATCTTATTGAAGCATGAGTACCCTGAGGGCACAGATGGGTTAGGGGTGGATGTGATGGGTGCTCAAAGGAACAACAGAAGAAAGGTCTGATTGGGGTGGGGGAGAGGGAATATGCCAATTTTAGCTGTAACCTGCACTACTGCTGTTAGGATTCAGTTACCAGATATCAGATGTTTACCTTGACTAGGGTTGCTACAGCTAGGTGCCTTGGGTGCCTGTGCACATACATAAAGCAGAAAGAGGGTCCTGTACTTGGACCCTAGACTTGGATGAGCTAGCTGGGAAGGGAATGAAGAGACTGAGTAAAGATGTTCAGTGATTTCTCTTTCTGCCTCTTGCTGCAGGCAATTCTGAGCCAGGAATGCCCCTTGGAGACCCGGATGCATGCAGTCCAGAAGTCCGTGAGAGCATTTCCACTGGGGGAGAACAGCGATGAGGAGCCTGGCAGTGAGGAGTAGCAGCAGAAGGTGGTCCTTGAGCCTGTCAAATGTGGTTCTATAAGGCTCAGACCTCAACGATCACCTCTTTTCCTGGAACCAGATCACCAGGGGCTGCTCAGTAGGCTTCATTTCCCTCTCCCCTGGTGTCTCTTAACCTCCCTCCCATGGATGCCAGTCCAAGTTCTCTCCTCACCTGTGTAACCCACAGCTCTCCCTCTCACTTCGATGCTTCAAATGGCCCATCTTTTTTGGGAGGACAGAGTGATGCTCTCTCCTACGCTTCTGGGAGGCTGATTAAACTTGCACTATGACAGGTTCTGCAAGGTGTGACTCATTTCCTGGAGGCAGCAAAGAGCACAGTATACCCCTGAAACCAGTGGGGTGACTGACAAACCTCATTTCATCTGTTGTCTTGTTTTCTTTGGCACATTCCCAATAGATTCTCAGGGTTTTGTGCTCTGTTCCTCCCTAAGTTTTTCCGGTTAGGTTGAGAAAACTTTCTCAACATGGCACTGCTGCTAAATTGCCAATCTGGGAAATCTTTTGCCTGGTTTTAGTGGTTTTTTCCCTGTGGCAGAGCCTACAGCTGCTAATGTGACTTTTTCCTCAGTGAATGGAGGAGTCTTTTTTTTTTTTTTTTCCATTGCCACCTGGAAGAGAAAGAGCCTGTTTCTCTTATGCTCGAGTTACTGGCATTCTCACTGTTCCCTCTGTGGACTTCCACCTCTTACCAATAGACTCTGAGGGAATAAAAAAGTAGGAGGGCAGCAAAGTATCTACTACTCCCAAGATTTCATGGGAATAAGTACAAAGCAGCTGCCCTAAAATCCTTCCAATGGTGGATTTCCTAATTCTTTCCTGAGGATCATAATGAGGCATTGTTCACACTTGATGAATGTGTTATTGCATAATTCTGACATGTAAACTAGATGCTCTTTGATAGCAAAGAAAAACTGTTGGCAAATACATTTGGTACTATAAACATTTTTACTTTTTGCTACTTTTTAAAAAACAATTATTGGGCAATAGGGTTTCAAAGAGACGGGAGACATGACACTCTTAAGTAGCTTCCCATTTTTGGGGCAAACAGGGTATGCACAGTATAACAATGGGGAATACTATAAGTTAGTGTCCACTCTTTTCATGTACAAAGAGACAAGGATGCTCATAGTCTGAGTGGGAAATAATGAGATGGAGGCAGAGGCAACAATGGAAAGACCCATGGGTGCAGGCTGCAGGATGCCTGAGTATCGGATTGGGGTGTTCAGGCTTGACTGTGGCATACTGCCTGGCACACCTGTGTAGGAGTTTGGTAAGTGCAGTACAAGTGCCAACTCATCAGAACACATTCAGGTTGAACGTCAGCGAATATTATCACTTGGACAATCGATGTCTGATTTATGGATATGTTTTTAGGGGGATGGCTTTAACTAGAGTTGCCTGATATGCAAAATCCATGTGCTTATATTGTCATTTAGTCAGGATGATAATTGTCTCATTTTGAAGGTGCTTAATGATGAAATTAGAAAGTCATTTGTCAAAATATGTAAGCTGTAACTACAGATGCAGGCTGAGCAGAGGCCCCTGTGTCTGCTGTGCAAAAGAGGAGTGGGTCAGGGGTTGGAGGGGTCAGGGGCACTGAGAATGGGTCACTGCTGATTCTCACACCCATGTGGAGGAAGATTTATAATAAAGGATGGGCTTGTTACAGAAATTGTTAACACATTGAAACAATTAAGAAGATTTTTAAAAAGAGAAAGTCATTCTTGACTTGCCATTTAACATTGTTTGAGCAATCTATACTAATAATAGAGGAATATGCAAATAGTCTGGGATGCCATCACAGTAACAATAATGACCAAATGGCAGGCTATGTGGAATGACAAGGCTGGCAGGGGGGTTAGTGAGGGATGATCAAATACTGAACAGCATGTTGCATGGAGTGAATAGGCTGGCAAGGGGGGGGATTTGTGGGTGATCAGGCTGGCAGGGGGACAGTTGGGGGTGACCAGGCCAGCAGGGGGAGGCAGTTAGGGGCAACCAGGACAGCAGAGAGGGGCATTTGGGAGTGATCAGGCCAGCAGGGGGGGGGGGGGGGGACAGCAACCAGGCCAGTAGGGAGGGCAGTTAGGGGTGATCAGGCAGGCAGATAGGTAAGCAGTTAGGAGCCAGTGGTCCCGTATTGTGACAGTAATGTCCCACTGCCAATTTAGACCCAATCCCCGGGATTGGGTCTACACCGGCAGTCGGACATCCCCCAAAGGGTCCCGGATTGAAAAGAGTGCAGGCTGGGCTTAGGGGACGCCACCCCCGTGCACGAATTTTGTGCACTGGGCCTCTAGTATAAAACATATTTAAGGAGAAACCAATACATATAGTTTATTCAGATAAGAGTGAATACCAAAAACAATATCTTCTGGAGATGCTTTTTATTGTTGATCAGAAATAGGTAATAAACATAGCCTGTGCATGAAACCTATAAGAAGGAGAATCACATAAAAACAGACAATGGAATTTGTCTTTATTAGTGACTTTACAAATGCCGTGAAGAAAAGAATGCATGGTACACTTCCTACATTTACAGATGACACTAAGTTCTTCTAAAAATGAAAATACCAACTCATCAAGAATGAGCCACTAGAAGGGTTGTTTTTGTTGTTTATAAAAGTAGCATAAATTGTCCAATGGCCTCCACTGTGAGGAGGCTGAGGATATGCATTTCCCTTTATGGAAGAGAGGAAGTGCGAAAATTCTAAATATGTTCATAGGGTGAGAAGCTCTGAATCACCAATTACAATGCAGCAAAGAAGACACCAGAATGAATGAGCATATTGAGCGTTCTCAGAGTGTTGGAAACAAATCAGAAGACATTTTATTTCCCAAGTACAGAACCTCGGGTAGAAGCCAGGGCACCAAAAGTTAAGGCTATAAGCATGTAGTCAGAGAAAATACAGAAGGGGCATGGGAGATGATGCGAGGGCAGTGTGGAGAGACACAGGAAAGTCCTCACAGGGGTTCAGCATCCCCGTTGAGAAGTCCAGTGCTATTTGATTCTAGATCCTTTGAATGGGATCTGCTGATGCTGTTGGCTTTTAGGATCTTATATCAAGTCTTCTAAAATTTCACAATAATGACTCTTGGTGAAGGGATTTTTATTCATTGTGTTGCAATCCAATAGACCCTTTCAATTAAGAAAATCATGTTATTTTATTCTAGGAATTTTACTGTGAGATCTCCTTGATAATTTCTTTTATGTATGCCTTTTGCTTTCTCTTTTTCAAATATTTTTAATTGATTTCAGAGAGGAAGAGGGAAAAAAAATAGAAACATCAATGATGGGAATCATTGATTAGCTGACTCCTGCAAACCCCTCCCCTTCCCACCCCTCTCCCCACCCCCCCACCCCCACTCCCCGACCCCAACCTGGGGATAGAGCCCACAACCTGAGCATGTACCCTGACTGGGAATTGAACCAACTGTGACCTCCTGGTTCATAGGTCGACTCTCAATCACTGAGCAACACCAGCTGGGCTGCCTTTTCCTTTCTTTATGGAAATCCTATTTGTTGGCTGTGGGCTTCTTGGATTGATTGTTCTTTCTTTTTCATTCTTTTGAACTTAATTTGTTCTGCTCTCTGAGAGATTTTTCTCAATTCTACATCCACCTGGTCTTTGTAATATATTTTTTTTTTCATTTTAACTATAATTCATAAGAGAGCTCCAATTTTTTATACCCTCCTAATCTCATTTCATGGTTGCAATATTTTTTATCTCTCTTAGAGTGGGTCAAATTATTCTTTGCTCCTTGCATTTGTATGTTTTCTTGGTTCCAGTGTTGGCTCATTTGAGCTGTTTTTCACCATGGAGACTTTCCTTTGAAAAGCTCCTGCAACTGTGATGACAGGACTGTGAACACCTGTGATGAGCTTTTTTCTGGAGAGCTCACCAATATCAGAGTCTGTTGGTCTTATCTCTGAATTTCTCAGTGCAAACACTTCCTGCTGGTGTGTGGGATGGGTGAAGTTAACATATTTGGAACAAAGTGGCTTAAGGGGACTGGGGTGGGCAGTGGATTTCAAACTCATCACCCTTGCTGTGTTGCCTGTAGAAATGGTGTTCTTACACAGAGTTGCAAGAAAAGCATTTCGAGACCCATGCACGGGTAAGAGTTATTAGAGCAAACACAAAGGACTCAAGGAAGAGTTCCCAGGTATCGGGTATCTCATTCCTGACCACATGAACCAGATGGCTTTGCTCTGTTCCACTGTGGAAGAACGTGAGCCTTGTCTTCGCCAAGCTTAGAAGAAGGGCCAGAAGCTAGAGATGTGCCATTACCTCACATTGGCAGGGCATCTAAAGCTGCCATAGCTCAATTTAGACCATGACAAAGCTTAGTCCAGCTCATCCAGCTAGTCCCCATCCGGCTAATTCAGTCTCTTCCCAGTAGCACTCCATCTGGCACCTCACTTTCGTGCGTAGGCCCATGCTTGGAGCCCACCCAAACTTGGACCTGAGAAGCTGGGGTAAGTTTACTTTCTTGCTTTGCTTTTTTGAAAAATTTTATTGATTGATTTTATATCATGAGAAGGGAGGGTGGAGAGGGAGGGAGGGAGAGAGAGAGAGAGAGAGAGAGAGAGAGAGAGAGAGAGAGAGAGATTTGTTGCTCCACTTATTATGTACTCATTGATTGATATTTTTATGTCCTCTGACTGGGGATCAAACCTGCAACATTGGAATATCACGACAATGCTCTAGCCAACTGAGAGCTACCCTGCCAGGGCAGTCTTCTTTCAAGCTAGCCAATCTCTTTCCTGGTTCTTTGCAGGCTTGTGCTGGGCTTTCTCCCTGTCCAATGCCTTTTCTAGATCTGTTGGAGTTTTGTGTCCCTTATTTAATCCAATTTCCCCCCAGTTAGATGCCTCCCTTTTATGGTCACCATCTTGGCTCCTACTGCGCATGCGGCCAGTGAGGAATTTCCCCTCTACTAGAACTCCCCCCAACCCCTTCACCAGTAATCTGAGGGAACAGACCAGTAGTTCCCTGGGGAGATTAGAAAGCCTGTCATTCTCCCTACATGGGTAAGGGTGAGGATGTTAATCCCCTTGGTGGGGATGCAACCATCTCCTGGGGGTCTGAAGCTGTAACTTCCAGACCTAACCTTGATTCCAGACTCAGACCAAGCGATCCAGTAGCTCCCATCTCTTTTGTTAACTCCTAGCTACCTAAACTAACAACTGTTTGAAGTAAGGCACATCTCTTCTGTCTTCCATTTGAGTGATATCCTCAGATATTGGGTTTTCTTTATTTGCTTTGCCTCTCTGGTTTCATTTTTCAATAGAATAAACCCTTCCGCCCCAGTGACAGGTAAGCTATTTGCTGACTTCAGGGTATAGTGGAAGGAATCTAGGTGTCCTTACATGTACTCCCTTCCCCAACAATCTGTCTTTTTTCAGTCCCTTATCTTGCACCATCTTCAATTCCTAATTATTTCTGAAGTTCTGTAACATAAATTGACTTTATTTTATTGGCATCTCCTTCTGTCTGAATTTGCTATTTGGTCATCCATTTTGCTAAAATTTTCACCTATTTTTAAAAATAACTGACAGGAAGAGAAACCAAGATGGCAGCATAGGTAAACACCTGAAATTGCTGCCTTGCACAACCATTTCAAAACCACAACTAAAAGACAAAATGAACATCATCCAGAACCACAGGAAGGCTGGCTGAGTGGAAATTCTACAACTAGAAGGAAAGAGAAAAGTACACTGAGACTCAGAGGAGGTACAGAAGTAAAGTGTGAGAGTGCGGAAAGGGCTGGCAACTGAGTATGCAGTTGTCTTTCTCAATCGGGAGGGAGACACAAGCTCCCAACTGCTCTGAACTCCATTTCTGGGCAAGACTCTGGGGACCCAGACTCATACATGGAGAAACTGGACTGTCTGGTATTGGGTGGAATTTGAGGGCAGCTTTCTCTCAGAGGTGCTTACGGCAATTACCTCAGGACACTGAGATCCAGGGGCCTCTTAGGGCATATCTGACTGGAAGCCATTGCTGTTTGCTCCACCCTGAGACCCCACCCAAGCTGTGTGCAGAGGCTTTTGCATATGAATGGCTTGGTCCTTTGCAACCTAAAGTTATCTAACAAACTGCAGCTGGGTCAGGGAGACGAAGAATATCTAAAAGAAGGCCTAAGGCCCCTCAACAGCTTACATTGCTTCATATCTGGGCTTCATCTGGGCACTTCCAAACCCCAAACAAAGAAGAGGAATCTGAAGATCTCCCCATAGCTCCTGCTGGATGGCCTCACGCAGAGGCTAAATTAGCACCTTCTTAGAGATCTAAGAGCCAGTGTACCTAATGGTCAGAGTGGGACCATCCAGATTACAACTCCTCAGATCCATAAAGGACACACTCAGGGGGTAGACTCAGTAAGCACCAAAGCCCCACTGAAGCAAGTCTTGCTTCATAAGGGTGTTTCCAGCACAGAAATTCTCCCATCATAGACACAGCTGATCCTCACAGCCAACTGGCCTGGTGGTCAGTTCCTCCCAGTAATATTAAAAATAACTGATAGTTCATTTAAAAAGGTTGATTTAAGCATCTGCAATGGTGATTTCCACCTCAAATCCTGATGGAAGTAATCTGCATAACAATCTCAGGACTATGCAAGTCAATGAGTCACTTGTGGGTCCTCATCCCCAAAATTTCTCAAGTCTTAGAACCTTCCCCGCAAGGAGAAACTGGACTGTCTGGCAGTCTCACTTGTAGGGATTCTGAGTCTTGGGAGGCATCTGAATGGGTCCTATTACCTTGAGATTTTTTTCTTTGCACCTCTGATCAAGGCAGCACACACCTTCTCAAAGACTTTATGTTGCGCTAGAGTAACCCTAATTCACTGAATGCCCCTGGTTCCAACGGGCGACTTCAAAGGCCATGGCTGTGGCAGGGCTTCCTGACCAACTCGTTCCTCAATGATGAGTAAAGAGCGAGAATGAACCTGTACTGAAGCTGCAACCATTTTCTTCAAAGAGTATCATCAGCCGAGACCGGTTTGGCTCAGTGGATAGAGCGTCAGACTGCGGACTGAAGGGTCCCGGGTTCGATTTCGGCAAGGGCATGTACCTTGGCTGCGGGCACATCTCCAGTAGGGGGTGTGCAAGAGGCAGCTGATCGATGTCTCTCTCTCATCGATGTTTCTGACTTTCTATCCCTCTCCCTTCCTCTCTGTAAAAAATCAATAAAATAAAAAAAAAAGAGTATCATCAATTTTTAGCCAACTTTTTAATCAGACAATTGTTGCCATCTTTCTTTTTTTTTTAATCTTTATTGTTCAGTATATTAATTACATTGTTCCCTTTTTTTCCCCCTATAGTTCCCCGCCACCTGGTACCCATCCCACCCTCTGCCCTCACCCCCCTCCACTGTCCTCTCCCATAGTTGCATGATTTTTGTCCAGTCTCTTGCTGCTCTTCCCATGCCCCCTTTCTCCCCAAGAGTTGTCAGTCCATTCCCTCTCTATGTCCGTGATTCTGTTACATTCACCAGTTTATCCTGTTCATCAGCTTATTAATTCACTTGATTTTTAGATTCATTTGTTGATAGATGTGTATTTGTTGTTCCTAATTTACACTTTTATCTTTTTCTTCTTCCTCTTCTTAAAGAATATCTTTCAGCATTTCATGGGTTTGGTGGTGATGAACTCCTTTAGCTTTTTCTTATCTGCGAAGCACTTCATCTGACCTTCAATTCTGCATGATAGCTTTGCTGGATAGAGTAATCTTGGTTGTAGATTCTTGCTATTCATCACTTTGAATATTTTTTGCCACTCCCGTCTGGCCTGCATCGTTTCTGTTGAGAAATCCGCTGACAATCATATGGGTGCTCCCTTATGAGAACTGTTTCTCTCTTGCTGCTTTTAATATTCTCTCTTTGTCTTTTGCTCCTGGCATTTTAATTATGATGTGCCTTGGTGTGGTCCTCTTAGGGTTCCTATATATTGGGGTTCGGTGCGCTTCTTGGACTCCTAAGTCAATTTCTTTCACCAGGTGTGGGAAGTTTTTGGTCACTATTTCTTCAAATAGGTTTTCATTGTCTTGCTCTCTCTCTTTTTCTGTCACCCCTATAATTTGGATGTTGGTATGCTTGAGGTTGTCCCAGAGGCCCCTTACACTATCTTCAATTTTTTGGATTCTTTTGGTTTCTTGCTTTTTCAGCTGAGTGGATTTTACCTCTTTGTATTTCAAATCTTTAACTTGGTTCTTGGGGTGCTCCAGAGCACTTTTAGGTCTTTGTATAATATTTTTTATTTCAGTCAGTGTATGCTTAATTTCTGGTTGGTCCTTTTTCATATCCTTGAGAGTCTCCTTTATATCCTTGAGTGCCTCCCTCATTTCCTTGCAGGTCTCGTTCATTTCCTTGTAGGACTCATTCATTTCCTTTGCGGTCTTGCTTATTTCCTTATAGGCCTCGACCTTTTGTTGGAGCCTCTTGAAAAGCCCTATAACCGTGGTTTTGAATTCCATGTCCAGTCGTTTTTTTTCCTCCATTTCTTTCACATCTGATTTCTTTCCATGTCTCTGCATGGTGGCTGCTTTCCTGAGTTGGTCAATTAGCTTTGTGTGGTAGACTTCCTACTAGGGACAGTGACTCAGCCTCCCCAGTTACCTGAGGTGGATAAGGGTTGCACAGTCTTGCTGAAGTTAAGCTCAGTTAATCGTTGTTAGCACTTGGAGGGGTTGACCTCCAGGCCAATTGTCTGTGAAGCTCAGCTGTGCTCAGGTTGGGTGGGCGGAGTCTCCGGGCTAAGCAGACAGCATTAGCTCTGCCCTATGCGGCCCCAGGGAGTCTGTGCTGGGGGCAATGGCTGCCAGCACTTCTGAGAGAGAGCTGCTGTCGAGCTCCACTGGCTGCCGGGGAATTCAGACTCTCTTCAAATGACTCTGCACGCCCAATGTCTCACCCAGGGTGGTAAAACAAAGCAGACTGACGGTTTTCCGAATGAGATAGCAAGTCGCAGAGCGCTCTCTGCGCTGTCACGCAGCTGAGCTGTTCACACAAGCTGCCTTCTCCACAAGCCAGCAGACCCGGCAGCGCCCGAGCTTCGGCGTGCCCTCCCACTGTCCAGTTTTCACCCCATATGATAGTGGGTTGTTTCCCTGGACTTCACCCAGAGCTGGAGAATCAGTCCAGTGGGACGTCGTTGTCTCCCCGTTCGAGAAAACTGGCCGGTTTTCAGCCACCCGCCCTCTCCACTGGCGTGCGCTCCAAACCTCTCTCTGCGCGAATCTTTCAACGCTGTCCTCAGCTGCTCCTCCGAGTCAGTGTCTTATCTTCACTTTTATTTGTGGAATTTTCACTCGGCCAGCTTTCTGGTGATTCTGGAAGGTGTTTGTTCTTTCGTTAAGTTGTAGTATTAAAATTGTTGAGTATGATGGCAAGATAGGTGTTTTACCTATGCCGCCATCTTGGTTCTCTATCCTGTTGCCATCTTTCATGTGCAATCATTTACTTTCTCCAAGTCTTTTCTTCTGAATCCTTCCGTAGAGTAGCATTTGGAGCTTATATGCGTCTCTATTCAAATATTTCCTGCTTATTTAAAATAAAAGAGGGCAGAATTATGCAATTTAAATTTGCTTATGAAGACACTGAAAAGAGCTAGAATTGAGACAAGTACAGAAGAGAGTTTGGTCTGTGTGCCTGTGCTTATTGCTCACATTTGCTGGAGTCTAGAGTCGTGTGAAGTTAAGGATCTTAGTTCTCTAAATGGCCTATTTTGTTAGCAATGTGCTGGGGCAGAGCCATGGCTGAGCTGGTTTTGCTATGCACAGTATGTCCGGGTGGGGCACAGGTTGTGGGGCTGGGCTTGGGAGCAATGACTTTGGGGACCACCACTGTACTGACTGACACCTCCATCCAGAGTACTTCCAGAAATTGTGGAAGCAACAAATCTTGCTGTCCAGCTCTACTCTGGCAACCCTGGGTTCAACTGGGCCTCCAGCCCCTGCCCTCTGAGCCCAGGAGTTTCTAATGGCAACCACTTGCTCTCACTCCTCACAGGCGTTCCTCTCTCCTGTTGGATCACATGTTGGTCCACCTTTGCTCTGTCTGGTCACATGGGTACCAGCAGAAATTTTTCCAAGCCTCTGCCTGGGGATGCCTCTTCCACCGTCCCCAGCACTGAGGCAGATCACTCAAGGAGCACTCAGAAGGGAGTGGGGGAGCCGGGCAGTTACAATGCTTGGATCACTGTCTTAATTCAAATTCTAGGATTTTCCCCATCCCCAACTCACTGCCAGCTTCTCAGTCATTTTTTCCTTTTCCTTTCTATTCTTCTCTACTTCTTCTTCCTCCTCGTCTCTTTCATCTTTTAAAAAAAATTGTCTGTAGTATACACATAGTAAAGTGCACTAATTTTAAGTGCATGCTGGGTAAATGTATGGGCGTGTAACTAACACTCAGATAAAAATTCAGAACACTGCTCTCACCTCAGAAGGCTGTCCCTCCTCAATCACCCGCCCCTTCCCCCAAGGCAATCCGTTTCCACTCCTATCCCCATCCATTGCTTATGTTTGTTCTTGGATTTCAGATGACTAGTGGTTCTCCAATTACTCAGGTCTCTCTTTATTTTTCTCAACATGATTTTATAATGTCACCAAATTTCTTATGGAAAATTTATGAGATATTGGTCCTCTGAAATATGGCATCTCACTTCACCCTCTTGGGCTAAGTGTTACTGTTTCCACTTTACAAATGAGAAAATCGAGGCTAGAAGCTAAGTAATTGGCATGAGCTTAGTCACTTTCTCACCTAAAAAGCAGCAGGACCCAGATTTCAACTCAGGTTAGCCTGGGTCCAGAGTCTGAGCTCTTTCCTCTATAAACTATTATCTCAACGCATACCTTCTGCTCATGAACAAAACTTAAGATACTTTTTTTGTAGCAGGGAAGTGTTACTAAGCCATGGGAACTTTTCTGCATATTTTGAGAAATATGCAATGCAGCCTTCATATCAAATCCAATGTGGTTTTTCCTCCCTCCTGAGACACCTTCCAAATTGTTTCTGAAACTGGCCTCAGATTTTCCATGCTCATGGTCTACCTGCACAAAAGTAAAGGTCAATTCCCGTTTCTCTCCAGAAGAAGGCAGTAAATTCCACACTAACTGACTAGACTCTGAACTCCATACTGAAGGATTCTGCCCGTGACTATTCACCAATTATTGTGAGCCTTTACACACACTTACAAATTCCCAGGAACACTTATTTCCTACATCCTGTTCTCCCTTTCCCCCTTTTGCACTCATCTACACCCTTATCTCCCCTTCAACGTCAGCCCATCTGAACCAAGCTGCTCACTGTGCCCTGTTTCTGACTTCCACAACCCGGAACGGGGTGGACGAGGAGTCCGTATTCCTTGGGCCAATCCTAAGAAGTTGTTCGGCAGTTTGTGTGAATGACTTACCTCAAGGTAACTGAATGGCTGACTTCAGCGCAACAAACATTGCCTAACATCTGAGGAGCAGTGAGCAAATCTAGAAGAGGACTTTTCAAATAGCGTTTAACACTTTAACACTACAAATAAAAGTAGCTAGCACTTAGTGTCAGGTACTTTAAAATTTTTTTTAAAATATATTTAATTGATTTTTTACAGAGAGGAAGGGAGAGGGATAGAAAGTTAGAAACATCGATGAGAGAGAAACATCAATCAGCTGCCTCTTGCACACTCCCTATTGGGGATGTGCCCACAACCAAGGTACATGCCCTTGACCAGAATCAAACCTGGGACCCTTGAGTCCATAGGCTGATGCTCTATCCTCTGAGCCAAACTGGTTAGGGCTGTCAGGTACTTTTTAAGCACAGGAGCTCACAGAGGCAGTTACAGCCTCCATGTAGCCTTGCATGTACAGGTGAGCTCCAAATTCATGGTGCAGAGAGACGGGAGGGGACGGAGACCTGGGGAGGAGCATAACCTTGGAAGCAAGTGATGGCTGCAACTTAAGACCCTGTTTTGGAACCAAACTCGCTGTTGATCTGGGGTCAGTGGGCCAAAGCCTTTCCCGGATCTATTTAAACCTCAGGAGGGTGAGTGACCTCCTAGCTCTGACATCATGCACCCTCCTGTCTGTGTCACTCACCTGGGTTTTTACACACTCGGCCTTGTGTTTCATCTTTACCCTCCTGAGTGGAGGAATGGGATCTCCCCAAGCCAGAGTGTGGGCTTCTCAAGGGAGCTGCATACTACGCTGCTCACTCTTCGGCCTTCCTAGAACTTTCCAGAGCGAATGTGCTTAGGCAATCTTGACTGATGGGAACTTAGGGAGTCCCAGTGCTAGCGCTCACTTACTGACCTTTCCCCGGCCTGGGCCAAGGCGTCCTCATCCATGAAACAGGAAGGTTAGTGCCCACCAACCCTGTGGCTCTAGATCCTATACATCCTGTTTCCTCTCTTTTAGGGTCTGTGCAGAGAAGTGATGAGTAACAAAAACAGCACTTATTATGCCCTCGCCACTTTGGCTCAGTGGATAGAGTGCAGGTCTGTGGACTGAAGGGTCCCAGCTTCGATTCCAGTCAAGGGCACGTACCTCAGTTGCAGGCTCCATTCTTGGCCCTGGTGGGGATCCGTGCGGAAGGCAACCAATCGATGTGTCTCTCTCACATCGATGTTTCTCTCTGTGTGTCTCTTCCTCTCCCTTCCACTCTCTCTAAATATCAATGGAAAAATACCCACGTATGAGGATTAACAACAACAAAAAATTAAAAACACACCAATCAGCAGTCACTAGGGGGAAAAAGGGATCCAGGAAATGTTTTATTGAGCTGTGACTGACAAATCTGTTGCATTTCTGGGTTTCTGCTTTTGAGTGTGGGCATTTTTCATGTCAATATCAGAGCAGTTCTGAGGAGTCAAAAGGGAGCAGGAAGTTTTGGTTGGAGACCTCCCTGGGAGGCCCACTGCAGCCCCCACAGTGGCCGCTCCTCCCTCTTCAGAAACAGCAGAAGCATTAGAGGTGGTGTCACTGAGAGGCGGCAGAGAACTGAAGGACATGGCTCTCCAGAGGCCGTGAAATCTCATCACCAGCAGAGCCTTCCTCAGCTTAAAATTGAATTGCAGCCATATCTGCATGCCCTGGAGTCATGCCAATTCCCGGAACCCAGCCCCTCGGTGTCCTGATCACATTTTCCAGGGGGGCCATCTGGTGGGTGTGGGGAAAGACTCCAGCCCTCAGGGTTCAAATACCCAGCAGCAACTTCTTGCTGCACCTGTCATTCACTCTGAGTCCTCAAGAGGGCAGCACTCAAGGACTGAAGGTCCTGTTTCTATCTGTATGTGGAGCTGTGACTAATACCTGACCCAGAGCCCTGGAGTCAGTGGGGTCACCTGTGGGTAGGCACAAATGGCATTGGGTCTGTTGACATACAGGTCACAGCCCCCAAGAGCTTTGGGAAGATTTCCTTCCTTTCCAGAACATCTTTGTGAGTTTAGCAGGGTCTTCTGGAGGCTGGATTTTCACCCAGAGGAGGAAAAATAGTGGGAAGTAGGAGGAGAAGCCCCTGATACTAACAGAGATGCAGAGTCTGAAGCCTGGATCTCGCTTTAGGATGCCAGCACTGGGAAGGAGGAAAACAGACAGGCTCACAGGCTGAACTCATCACTACAAGCCCCTCGGTTATGCAGTGAGTCCAACTGGGCAGAGGGGAAGCCCCCTCAGCTTGACCTGTTGCCATGTGATTAGCATGTGTCAGTATAATGGAGGGAAAAGATTCACATAAATGAACGAAATATTACAAGGCTTCTGTGACCTGTGTGCAGTCATGTAGTCAGGACTTGGCACAAAAAACCCTCATGCTTGCGTTGCTCCGCCTGGCAGAACACAAAGGCATCGTCTCGCTGCCGTCCAGTGCTGGTGTCTTCACCAACCTGGCCAAGGGGCCAGGGATCACAGCCAGCTGTGCCCTCGGAAAATCCAGGGAGGAGGCCAGACCTTTGCACATGAAATGTTTGGAGAGTAATTCCGATAACTTCTGTGTGATCATTCTGAGTCTGTTTCTCCACTCCCCACAGCAGAGCAGAAGTTTCCACTTTCAACGGGAATTGTGGCAGGATAGTAAGAAGCGAGGGAAATTCCTTGACAAGTGCAATAAGGGAAACTGAGACAAAATCATTAAACGAGGCCAAATGATTTGAGCAATTTACAGTCAGCTAATGAATCGTAAAGCTTTATCTTCCCTAACCAAGGACACCTAGGAGCAAACGGTTTACACATTCCAGACTCTCCCACGGCAGAACAGCCTTGATCCTGGCCCCTCTTAAATGATGTGTGTGTGTGTGTGTGTGTGTGTGTGTGTGTGTGTGTGTTTTGTTTGTTTAATCCTCACCTGAGGATATTTTCCATTGCTTTTCAGAGAGGGTGGAAGACAGGGAGAGAGAAAGGGAAAGAGAGAGAGAGAGAGATCAATTGATTGCCTTCTAATCATGTCCGACAAGGGGGATGGGGATTGGAGAGAGGGTGGTGAGAAGAGAACCTGCAACCCAGGTTGGTGCCCTTGACTAGGAATTGAACCCATGATCCTTAGGTGTGTGGGCCATCCCCCTAACCGCTGAACCATGAGTCAGGGTTCAATGGTGTTCTTTTTAAAAATATATATTTTTTATTGATCTCAGAGAGGAAGGAAGAGAAAAAGAGAGAGAATCATCAGTGATGAGAGAGAATTATTGATCGGCCGCCTCCTTAATGATGTTCTCAATGAAGTTCTTTAAAAATGACACTAGCCAGCCTGGCCAATATGGCTCTGTGGTTGAGCGTCAACCTATGAACCAGGAGGTCATGGTTCGATTCTCGGTCAGGGCATAGGCCAGTGTTGTGGCCACAATCCCCGGTGGGTTGACGGGGCAGCCCATCAGTGATTCTCTCCAAAATTGATGTTTTTATCTTTCTCTCCCTTTCCCTTCCTGCTTGAAATCAATGAAAATATATATTTTAAAAAATGAAACTAACCGGAAAATAACCCTTGACCCTTCTATACACACATTTTGATCAATCAACAAACTGAAGGATACATCTGAAAAGTTAATGAATATTCTGTTAAGACCCTCCCCTGAGACCTCCCTTCGGATTCTGGCCAAAAAGAGAGAAAAAGCTTCAGGACAAGGAGCCACAGCATGCTCTCAATAGAGCACACCCATGCTTGTATCGCTGCTGTTTTTCTCCTAAACCCTAGGGGGACTCATGAGACTCGCAATGAGAGGAGCAGCGGCAACCGCAGCTCATGCCAGGCTTACCCCCTGAACCCACGGGCCCCCTAGGGTTTGGCGGGGGGGGGGGGGGGGGGGGGGGGCAGCAGCATCTGTTGCTCTAGCCCCCTTTTTCTCTGACTTCCCAGTGAGCTCACTTCTGTCACCATGACTTTAACTTGTCAGAGAGCCAAAGCAGCCTGGCCTGGGCTTTCTCCTGTTGCATTGTCTAGTCCTGTGGTCGGCAAACTGCGGCTCACGAGCCACATGTGGCTCTTTGGCCCCTTGAGTGTGGCTCTTCCACAAAATACCACGGGCTGGGCGAGTCTATTTTGAAGAAGTGATGTTAGAAGACATTTAAGTTTAAAAAATTTGGCTCTCAAAAGACATTTCAATCATTGTAACTATCGATATTTGGTTCTGTTAACTAACGAGTTTGCCTAAGCTCTTCCTTTGTCTCACTGTCCCCAGCTTTAATAAATATACTCTCAAAATCACCTGGACTCGTGTTGTGAAATCTTTCCTACATGGAGTCAAGAACCCACACACTACCAGCAGGCCCAAGGCAGACCTGCTCCAGGCCCAGACCTCCGGTAACAGAATCACAGACTCTTAGCACGGGCAGAGACCAGATGGGTGTGAGGCCAACTGCCCTTTCTCTATGGCCTGGACAAAGGGTGTGGTCCCTTTGGCTCACACACCTCTTCTCACAGGGACCTCACTACTCCTCTGCTGTCCTTTCTGCTGTAGAACAGCTGCAATAGTTACCAAGTCATTTCTTATCTGGGAAGAAGATTAAGAGAGATCAGGGAGAACTGGGTACTGGTTTGGGGAACAGAGATGCCCCTGGCTGGCATCTTCTCTGTGCTGTTGGCTTAGAACGGAGCGCGGGGGGGGGGGGGGGGGGAGGCAGCAGCATCTGTTGCTCTGCCTGCTTGGGCCAGTTGCCTCCTCCTCCTCCTCCTCCTCCTCCTCCTCCTCCTCCCCCTCTTCCTGCTCTGTGTCCAGCCTACACTGATTCTTCAGATTGGAATGAGTTGCCCTTATACCACGTAGAAAGCTTGTGATCCTGCTCTAAGATCTAGCTCAAAGGCTGCCTTTTCAGCGTTGTTTTCTCTGACTTATCCAGGCAGAGCCGCAGGAGTGCTTCATGCAGCTGCCATATTTTTATAACCATTTTCCTCCCTGGACTCCAAGCTTTCCAGGCTGATTATCAGATCTTATATCCACCTTTGCATCCTGAGTACCTGTCATAGGTCCAGCATACAGTGTGCACTCAGTTAATATTGGCTGCTGTGATCCATCTACATATGGATACAGAGAAGTATATACTGAGTGGCCAGATTATTATGATCTCTAAACACATAATAATCTGGCCACTCAGTATATATATTAGAGGCCTGGTGCATGAATTCATGCTTGGGTGGGGTCCAGCCAGCCTGGCCAGGTGGAGGGGACATGGGCGGTTGGCCGGTCTGCCTGCTGGTCAAACTCCTGGTCGAGGGGACAATTTGCATATTAGTCTTTTATTATATAGAATGTACATTGAGCAGCCAGATTATTATCGTTCAGAGATCATAATTATCTGGCCACTCAGTGTATAGACACTTCTCCCCTACCCATCTCTCCTTCCTTTCCTCCCATTCTTCTTCCCATCTTTCCCTCATGTTCTGCCACAAACTCTTGCCTGTGGAGGACAGATGGGGATGCCCTCTGAATAAGCTGTAGTTGTAGGAAGAGATTCAGAATTTTTCATAAAGCTCTTGAAAAATTAAAGCACCTTTTAACTTAGCAATTAGTATCAGCAACTTACAAACTAAAAGCAAGTTGCCAGGCTGGTGTGCCTCAATGGTTGAGTGTCAACCTATGAACCAGGAGGTCATGGTTCAATTCCCAGTCAGGGCACATGCCTGGGTTTCAGGCTCGATCCCCAGAAGGGGGCATGCAGGAGGCAGCCAATCAATGATTCTCTCTCCTCATGGATGTTTCTATCTCTCCCTCTTCCTTTCTCTCTGAAGATATATATATATATATATATATATATATATATATATATATATATATATATATAATGGCAATTTAAACTTTTTAATTGTTTGAAAAGGACATCTGGATCACGAAGTAAAAGAAGTCACTGTTATTATCCTCATCCTTACTTTCATCTTCTTACCAATCAACCCTTTTTGTT
This sequence comes from Antrozous pallidus, assembly GCA_027563665.1. Classification (NCBI taxonomy): domain Eukaryota; kingdom Metazoa; phylum Chordata; class Mammalia; order Chiroptera; family Vespertilionidae; genus Antrozous; species Antrozous pallidus. The sequence continues at coordinate 96,166,515 of CM050516.1, read as the reverse complement.
TTATAGCATTCCAATGAATTACGAGTATGTGGTGAATGCACTGAACTGTATTATACGCAGAGGTGTATACCGAAGTGGATATCTGAGGTGACATTAGCATCTGATTAGAAACCCTTCATTCTGGGTTTGGCCTGCCCTGAGAGGAATGTTGTAATCCGTGCACTTTGCAATCAACCAAGAGTCAGAATGCTTCCTGACAACTTGCTGAACACTAATTTCCAGACTCACTGGGGAGCTTGAAGCTTTGGGGCTAATCTTGTCACCCCTGAGTGCTCTGTGGTAGTCCAGCCAGCAGAGGGCGCTCTAACCCTCCCCACGGCTCAGAAGAGGCTCGGGCCCAGGAAATCCCTGACTCGGCTCAGAACGGGAGAGGAGGGCTCCTCTCGCCTCTGGGTCTGCATTTTGCAGTCCCCCTCAGAGATGGTGGGGATTCTTCCACTCTTCTGAATCTCCAATAAGGAGAATTTCACTAACTCCATTAGCGGGATCAGAGAGGCAAGCCTGCCACCACTGCGCCCTAAACAATGGCTGGAATTAAGATGGCGCATTTTCAGTATAATTACACATCCCTCTGGCCCAGCCCCTGAACCGTGCCCCGGGCTCAGTGTGAGGACGTATTAAGGTGACCACCACAAAAGCAGAGGTCACCTTGGGGCCCTGGGTAACATCGGTTGCTCTAGATCAGTGGTTTACACCTGGGCCTCCCAGAACTCGACACAATCCATGGAGATGCGTGGGCAAAGTTTGGGATCACCCACAAAAATATGGATTAAACAAAGAATTATGCTGCTTGGGAAGCAAAGATGCAAGGCTGGGACTACTGCTCTGGAGGTCTCTGAGCTCTGCTGTGAGCCTCTTAATCCCCCCCTTACTGCCCTCCCTCCCCCAGGCTGGTGGAGTGAAGCAGTAGGGAGCTCTCATAAATATTCACACTGAGATGCAAGGGGTCAGCCACAGCTCCCGCCTCCCTTGACAAGGCCCCTCACATTTTGACGCCAGAAATTTAGCTTCCTCTTGGATTTCTTGGCAAACTGGCAAAAGAAGTATTGGGAGAGAAAGGGGTACTGCCACGGGGAGCAGAGGGGAGCAGGCATTACTTCTACAAATACCTGTGGCATCTGCTGTGTGCCTGGCACTGTGCCAGGGGCTGGTGCTAACCAGAGAGATTGCTCTGGCCCTTGAGGGGTTCTTTGCCCAGTGGGAGAGAGCTGGGTGCTCATACACACAGGTGGGAGGACATGACATTAAGTCAGCAAGTTGTGTTAGCCACAGGGCCTGAGGCTGCTGCTGGAATCCAGTGCTGGCCCCAGCTTCCAGGGCTGTCTGCTCCCAAGTCAGACTAGAATCTTAAAAAGAGGGTGGGCCTTCGGACTGAAGGGTCCCAGGCTCGATTCCAGTCAAGGGCATGTAACTTGGTTGCAGGCACATCCCCAATAGGGGGTGTGCAGAAGGCAGCTGATCAATGTTTCTCTCTCATCGATGTTTCTAACTCTCTATCCCTCTCCCTTCCTCTCTATAAAAAATCAATAAAATATATATTTTTAAAAATCCCTTCCTCTTGGTATCAGTTTTCTTAGATGTTGTTTAAGATAGATATGTGCGTGTGTGTGCGCGCGTGTGTGAAAGCTGGGGGGAAAATCCAGATAAACAGTGGCATTCATACCTAAGAAATATTATGCAGTTACCCTCAAAAACATAGATGAGTCTCAAAACATAATGTTGAGAGAAAAGAGTGGAACACAAAAGTCACATTCTGTAGGCATTCATTTACTAGTAGTATACACAGTTCAGAGCCAGGCAAAGCCAATATTCGGGGTTGGAAGTCAGGGGTAATCCTATGAGGAGGCAGGGGCATTGCTGTGGGGCTAGGTGGTGGTCTTGCTCCTGAGTTTTTGTTTGTTAAAATATATTTTTATTGATTTCAGAGAGTAAGGGGGAGACAGAGAGAGAGAGAAAAACATCAATGATGAGAGAAAATCATTAATTGGCTGCCTCTTGCACACTCTACACTGGGGATTGAGCCCACAACCCAGGCATGTGCCCTTGACCAGAATCAAACCTGTGACCCTTCAGTCTGCAGGCCGACACTCTACCCACTGAACCAGACCAGCTAGGGCTGCTCCTGAGTTTTGATCGTGGATTCATAGTGCATCTATTCAGGATTTGTTTGCCTTTTCTGTGCGTGGCTGATATTTTATTTAGAATTTTACTTAAAAAAGAAATGAAGAAACAACTGTGTTCTCCCTTCTGGTGTTAATCATGTCAAAGAGCTTGGATGGCACCTAATGTGGACCATCCCCTAGGGAGCGGGAGCCTCCTCACCAGTCTACCTTCCCAAAGCAGGGCCGTGGGCTTCAAACCATGTTTCAGGCCAGAGGCTGGGGTGGGAGGAGGTGGGAGGGAAGGGTTTTATGCAGCCCCAGGCCTTTACAGTATGTATACACATGGGGAGCCACCTCCAGGACAAGCTGGGAGCCTTGCCAGCACCCCCAAAGGCTCCCTTACCCAGCCAGCTAAGCCCCAGGGTAACCATTATTTAGGGAAGTTGTGTTTTCTTTGTTTTGCTTAACAGACATTCAGGTAAGACTTCATCTGAACCAAGTTTTCTGAGGAAAACAGTTTTTAAAAACCGAAGGCTACATTTACATGGCGCCCCTGCCTCCTAGGAACAACAACTTTCTGTAGAAATTGAAAAATCCCCTGCTATTTTAACAGAGTTCCCTCTTCCCTGGCACCCAAGTGGGAGAATGGCCTGTGCACAGTGGATAGAGCAGGCAGGAATGAGGGAGAAGGCACCCAGAAATGCTGGTCCTCACATTCAGCTGCAGGCCATCCTCTCTAGGGAGTGGTTTCTGAGGTTACGGGTAGAGCTGGTGCTCCCTCTTCATCCCCCCCAGCACCAGGTGCATCCTGCAGGGGCTGTGCTGCCATGTTACATGTGTGCCTGTGAGGGAAGAAGCATCTTACTCACTCTCCACCCCAGCACCAGGAATGAGGGCTTGCTTATGGCGGATGAGCGGCAGGTAGAATGATGGCTGACAAGAGAGGCCCAACATGGCCTGTGTGTTCAGTGGTTGACCATCAACCTATAAACCTGGAGATCACAGTTCAATTCTCAGTCAGGGCACATGCCCAGGTTGAGAGCTTGATCCCCAATGGGGGGCATGCAGGAAGCACCCAGTCAATGATTCTCTCTCATCATTGGTGCTTCTATCTCTTTCTACCTCTCCCTTTCTCTCTGAAAGAGAGAAATACATTTTAAAAAGTGTTACTTTTTTTTTTTTTTTTAAAGAGAGGCCCTACTCTAATCCCAAGAACTTGTGAATGTTTATCCCACATGGCAAAAGGCACTTGGCAGATGTGATTAAGGTAAAAAACCCTCAAATGGAGAGATTATCCTGGATTTTCTGGGTGGGTCCAACCTGATTGAATGAATCATTGAAAGAGAACTATCCAGCTGAAGTGACTATCATGACAAAACATGACAACAGGAGGGTCAGAGAGATTCTACATTGTTGGCTTGGACGATGGGGGAAAGGGCCACAGGCCAAGGATCATGGGAGGCCCCTAGAAGCCAGAAGGGTAAGAAGATACATCCGCTCCCATCCTCACCCCTGATCCTCCAGCCTCTGGAAGGAACACAGGCCTGCCAATTCCTTGATTTTAGGCAGGAGGCTCTTTGTTTTTTAACTTTTAACCTATAAAACTATCCTATCTAATAAAAGAGTAATATGCAAATTGACCAAACCTTCGCTACACCCACCGGCCACGCCCACCGGCCACGCCCACCAGCCAAGATCACCAGCCGATCAGGAGCAAATAAACCCCAAACAAGATGGCAGGCTGGCAACCTCTGCCCAAAGTGCGGCCATGGTGGCGCTTAAGGCAGCCGGGATCCAGATCGCAGCCCCAGCCCCAGCCCCAGCAGGAGAGGCCAGACCCGGACAGCTTGGGTTGCTGAGGGGTGTGGGTTGGGGCAGTAGAGACACAATCCACAAGAAACCTTTGGAAAGGTCGATAAACTATCATAACTTTATCCCCCTTTCCACAAGATGAGAAAACTGTCCCTGGATTACTTAGTGCTGTGGCCAACACCTTTCTACAAACACAGGGCAATGTTATGATCATTCCCAGGAATGTTTGGTCAGAATACCATCTCCAGAGAATAAGCTACTGTGGCAAATCATCTAAGAGAGGAAACAAGCTTTTGTTGGGTTTATTCTGAAGTCAAAGAACATGCCACCCCAACATATGCTGTGTTTTTATATTGATGATCTGGAGCTGCAGATGCTTGAAAAATAGCAAATTCATGCAGAGGATTTCACTCAAGTCTCCTGATCTCCCTAAAATCAGAGCCCCCTAAAAAAGCTTAAATGTCATAGGTCCCCTTGATGGAAGAAGTGCCATCAGGCAGAAAAGACTGACTCCTGTCACAGAACAGGAGAGTAGGAGTTGATATCACACCCAAACTTTGTTACGAATATTTCCCCCACCCCATTCAACTTTCCTAAATATCATTTACTCTCCTCTAAGAGGCCTATATCTCCCATCCCCTTTCCCTAGAAAGAAGGTATTTAAATCTGCGTTCTAAGCCACTTTGGGGAGTTACTCATTTTTCCTTGGGATCTCCCACATCTACACAAGGTACACATGTTAATGAACTTTTGTTTTTCTCTTGGTGATCTGTCTTTCATTACAGGGCCTCCACTAAAAACTGAGAAAGGTAGAGGAAAGCTATTTTTCCTCCTCCATAATTCTATCTTGAGAAATCAAGTCCCCAGCTGAACAATGAGGTTGGCTCAAGTACCAAGCAGTCCCAGATGAAGGGAGGGAAGCTTCTAGGGAGAAATCAGTGATATTGGCTTCAAAGTGGGATGGAGGAAGTTTAAAGTGGTTCAACATTTTTGGATGATGATTCGGCAAATTTAATAGAAATGTTCAAGGTACATCCAAGAGTCTTCTTCTAGGAATCACATCTGCTGAGATAAAGCACAAGCATGTAAGCCTTGCTCAGAACCCAGGATGCTACTGCGGGCTCCCCTTACACGATAGGAAAACCTGGGAACAACCTGCATTTTTAGGACAAGGTGGCATCTATACTAGTAAAAGGGTAATATGCTAATTAGACTGAACATCTTCTGGACAACCTTCCAGATGTCCTTCCGGACATCCTTCTAGACAAAGCCATGTTGGCAGGGCCAAGACAGAGAAAGTTAGAGGCAATCGGGCAGGCAGGGGAGAGCAGTTAGGGGACCAGGCCAGCAGGGGAGAGCAGTTAGGGCAAATAGGCTGTCAGGGGAGAGCAGTTAGGGGGATCAGGCTGGCAGGCAGGTGAGTGGTTAGGAGCCAGAGGTCCCAGAATGGAGAGAGTGTAGGCCAAGCTGAGGCAACCCCCTTCTCATGCACAAATTTTGTGCACCAGGCCTCTAGTTCTATATAGTAAAAAACTAATATACAAATCTACCAAACAGTAGAACAACTAGTCACTATGACACGCACTGACCACCACGGAGCAGATGTTCAATGCAGGAGCTTGAGCGGGCCTAAGCTGGCAGGAAGACATCCCCCGAGGGGTCCTGGACTGTGAGAAGACACAGCCCGGGCTGAGGGTCCCCTGCCCCCACCCTCATCAAATGCATGAATGTTGTGCACCAGGCTTCTAGTACATTAATAAATACATATTGTTTTAAGCCACTAAATTGTCTATACTAAATAAAAGGGTAATATGCTAATTAGACTGAACATCTCCTGGATAACCTTCCAGATGTCCTTCCAAATAAAACCATGTTGGCAGGGTCAAGGCAGAGGAGGTTAGAGGCAATCAGGCAGGCAGGGGAGAGCAGTTAGGGGGACCAGGCCAGCAGGGGAGAGCAGGTAGAGCAAATAGGCTGTCAGGGGAGAGCAGTTAAGGGGATCAGGCTGGCAGGCAGGTGAGTGGTTAGGAGCCAGAGGACTCAGATTGGAGAGAGTGTAGGCCAAGTTGAGGCGACCCCGTTCCCATGCACTGGGCCTCTAGTATCAATATAAAACCAATACAGGTACAAAAATTGGTAGAAAGTTGAATGATGGGTAAGAGGAAGAGAATTAGGAAAGGTTTTCCACTCATTTTTCCACCAGGAGGAGCTCTGAGCACACTATTCAAACCTCACTCCTCCCCTTTGAAGCACCCAGCTTTCCAATTTTCAGGGAGTTTTCTCTAGGCATAGAAAATCATCACTCTATGAACAGGCCGAGGGAGAACTGTGAATTCAGTGGTTGTCTTGTTCAGAATGCACAGAGGCCAGTACCACTAAGTCTACCTCCAGGACTAGGCTCTGCTCACTGCAGTTTCTTCCCTGGCCTGGAGATCCCAAGCAAGCACCCCACTGTCGAGCTGCCAGCCAGCTTCCTGCCAAATATAACCTACCTGGCCCTTTTGCTGAAACACAGCTGGTGATCCAATAAGCTGATTTATGCCACCTGTTCATTGCCTCTGTTTCCCCTCTGTCTGCCCCATCCTTCTCCTTCCCTGCTTCCTAAAACCCTTGAAGAATAATTTAAATGTGTTAGTTCATCCATTCATTCATATATTTTAATGATCATTATTATCATTTAAGCTTCGTGATGTATCAGTAACTGTACTAAAAAAACAAAGTTAGATAAAACCAGGCTCCTACGTGTCCAGCGACTCAATGTTAAAGGGGATCGGGGGGTGGGATTCTGTTAGCAGAGGAGTAACTGCTGTGGGCACAGAAGACACTTAGGTTCAACCATCCGGAGGGAGGAGTTGGGGCAGGGAGACTTGCCAGAGGAGGTGATGTTGGAGTTGGACCTTGAGGATGACTAAGAGTGTGCTTCTCCTGAAGGGGAGGTGAGCAGCAGAGATGGGCCCAGCTGTTCAGGAGCAGCAGATCCTCCTGTGCCCTGGAGAGCTGGGTGAATGGTGGGTGTGGCTAAGGTCACCTGGCAAAGGACAGCAGGGTACCTTTGTAAAAAGGCTTAAAGGCCAGGCCAAGCCAAGGTGCAGGAAACCAGTCATTACCTCACCAATAGAGATGTAAATAGAACAAACAAGAAACCTGGTCAAACCTTAATGGATCTGTTTACTCACCGCTTAGGTGAGACATTGATAGCTAAAGCAGACGCCATCTTTAGTCTTATATTAAGTATGAACTATTTACTCACAGCTTAGGTGAGACATTAGCTGCCCCTCTTTAGTCGTATGTTAAGTATGAACTATTCACATATTGTTTAGATGACACATTGGTAATTGAAGAAGCTTCCACACTTTTAGTCTTATGTTAATTCTTGCTGGTAGATTTCACTGTTGGAATTTCCTGACCTAAAGGACATGGATGTATCACTTAACCCTAATAAAAAGGGATAGAAAAGCCATAGCTGGTGGTGTCCTCCCCCTAGAGGTGGACTCACACCTGGCCCCGATTCCCAAAATTGATGCTTTTCCAGTCTCTCTTCATTTGTGTGCAGCCTTCTCTAGATGCTGAACCCTGACATGGGAACCCTGGATACTCAGGATGTGAAAAGGATTCTCATACCAACGAGTTCTGACATTAACTTAGAGTCAGTCAGGATTACTTAAGGATTCATGTCCTGACATGGCCATTTTTGTACTCTTAAAAGATCTCTCTTACAGCCACATGGAGGTTCCTTCGAAGTGGGGAGCTGCTATGAGCAGGAACATGAGTTAGGAGTCTCTTCAGTACAAGCGAGAAAAACTTCTCACAGGGCTTGTCTTTGACTGGGAGAATCCAAGTAGGGAATTATCCTTGCAAAACTACCCAGCCGGCTTTCTAACCTTGGGGTGGGGAATGAGAATATTCGGTGATGTTCTTTGGGCATCTCTTGAATTGGCTGTTGCAAAGGTTGAATAGAACACATATCGAGCTGCCAGCCAGCTTCCTGCCAAATATAACCTATCTGGCCCTTTTGCTGAAATACAGCTGGTGATACAATAAGCTGATCTGAGGAAACAGTGCCTACCCTATGTGAGAGGCACTGCCTACCCCATGTGAGAGGCACTGCCTACTTTTAGGTTTAATCAAGCAATTTAATTGATACCCCCTCTGGGGAACTGGATTTTCAGGTCATTTCACTGTGGACATTCCCTTTGACCACAATTCACTTGCGATGACCATATTCCATTCTCTCTCCTCTGGGTATGCATAAAGATGTCTCTGCCCAGGAAAAAGCCCACCAAAAGTCCTTTAAAAGTCGCTGACTCCCATCACTGGGTGCTGGAGCCATCCAGGCTCAGCCACCTGGTGTGCAGGTGATCAAATAAATTCGTAATCCCTCACCATTCTGGCCTCTTGCATTCCTACTTCATCGACCTAACACCTACCCAACCTGAGAAGTGAGAAGTATTGCCTGGAGAGAGAGGCTAGTGAAAAGTGCAGATATGAGAAATATTAGAAGCATTGAACCCCATTCTTAGTTCTGTGGAGAGTAAGGTATTAGGGAACCCTCATTGTGGGGAGCCCTTGCTGATCAACTCAGGGAAAAGCAGAAGAGGTTCATTTGAAAGAGACACTAAAGGTGAGGATCAAGAGGTGATTGTGAGAAACTGCAATGCTGCCCACCCACACTCCAGCCTCCATAGAGGGGGCTGCTTTTTAACTGGTATCCTCAGAATTTCAGGAATCCAATTCTGCTTAGTTGCAGTAGAAGAACTTCTACTAAGTTTCATTTCACAACAAGTATCGGAGGGAGATTCCAGGGCAAGGGCTTAAAATGGTTAATCATACAATTATGTATGCCAAGCACTGTGTTAAGCACAGCATGGAATCTGTATATATAAAAGGTTAATATGCTAAGCGTCCAACCATCCGACCAGTCGCTATGTCGTGCATTGACCAGGGCGCAGACGCTCAACACAGGAGCTGCTGTGACTCACAATGGTTATTTACAAAGAAATGACACCGTAAACCTGGCACCGACAAACCAACACCCAGCTTCCCCCAAGTGGGACACAGGCCCTGCCACCACCCTGGAGAGACACCCTATCAAATCGCAGCTGACGCTGCTGAGACTTTATGGCACAAAATGCAGCCCACAGCCCATCCCAGCTGGGAAATGGTAGATGTGGGTGCTGGGTAATGATGTTACATACCAGTGCCTGGCTTCCTCTCCCTAGCAATCGGCCTCCTTGGAGTTTCTTCAGCCCAGGAACACAACCTGCTTTATAGCTAGGTGCAAACATTTTATACTTTAATCAAATGTCTGTGAAGCATTTTCCAGTGCCTCATCTCATTTGATCCTCACAGAAGTCCTGGAGACTCAGTGGAACCCTTTTTTTTTTCTTTTTCCTTAGCCAGAAAATGGAGATTTAGAAAGCTTAGAAACTTGACCTAACTGAAAAGAAGTAAAAAAAATTGTGGAACTTGAAAATGACTTCAGGTTTTCTCACTGTGCAGAATATAGCCAAACACTACTGCAGTTAAATATTTTACCCTTTGTTCTCCCTGTATGATCTACAGTAATAATCTGCTTTGTGTTGATATTTATTGCTGTGTTGCTGACAATTACCTGAAAGGGAAGAAGGGCTTCACTGGGCTGGAAAAAGCTTAGCTAACTAAGAAAGCGTGTTTAATTAAACAGGTTTATTTTCTCTATATAAAAGGCTAAGTTGACTTGCGCATGTACAGTAAATATAAAGCTCCCGCTGGTGCCAATTGCATGATCTGTCATTGTTGATCATGAATTTGGTTGACACTGCTATTATAGAGAAAGGGAAAATTGGATATTAAAATATTTCTTTTAATTAATTTTATTTCAATGTGCATAAATCATGCACCAGGTCTCTAGTGTAGAGATAAAAAGGGTGTGAATCTTGTCACCCAAGAGCTCTCAGCTGGTTAGAGAACAAGAACTATTCATCATAACCTGGCAGTTAAGACCAAGAGCCGGGCCCAGCCAGCATGCTGTGGAAGTATGAGAGAGAGACAGAGTTCAAGTAGGGAGATCTGCTAAGGATTAGTAGAGAAAATAAAATCTAAGCAGGATTCTCAAAACCCCTGTTTTGCCGAATTCAGTGTAGGGATTACAGTAAGATTAGTGACACACTTGGCTGGGTGCAAAGTATAAAGGAGAGTTAAAATGCTCATTTATCAAGATTAATAGAATTTTAATTAAACATAAAAAAAATGCAAAAAGCTTATAATGAACAAAACATTAAAATTTCCATAAAGACAAGATGTTTGATTCATGAGCCTGCATTCTTAGATAATGGGAACAGTTGTTTTCAATCAACTCTTGGTCCCCTAAGTGGAGATTTTAAGGGGATTGACAGTGACCCAGGAACAGATTGGGCAACACATGGCTTTATAGAGTCATGTGTTTTGATTGCAGAACTTTTATTAACTTTTGCATCTGATTCCACAAAGGAGGACATAGCTGACAACTGTGCAGAGGTGCATGTAGTTTTTATTTTGCCTCAACTTTAATATGGCTTGACTCAGCATGGCAGGTTGGTAAAGAGGAAGGGACGTGGGATAGGAAGCATTAGAGTATTTCATAACCACAGGGGTTATGAATAACATATATGAGAGGTTATAATAAGTGAGAAGGCTGGAAAGTTTAGAGTAGAAAAAAAAACATGGAGGGCTTTCTATGCTATTCTGAAGACATTTGGAATTAAAATGCTGTAGACATTTAAGAGACCACTTAATGTTTCTGAACAGTGTGAGCACAGTCACTCAGGGCCAACTGTTGCAGAAGTAAGAGGGAGCAGCACTCAGGATGAGGCAGGAAACAAAATCACCAGAGAGCAGTCACCACAAGAGCCAGGAGAAGGGAAGGCCATGCCAGAACAGATGAGGTCCTCAATAGACTGAGTGTTCCATAATATGCCTCTGAGGGTAACACCTGCCATGCTAACATTCCTGTGAGAACAGGCAATGCATGCCATCCTGTTCCCAATGACAACACAGCAGCCCCACTGAATTGCTGTGACCTCTGGGTCACCTGGTCTCTTTATGTTTCTAAGTGGAGGTGCGGTGACTTCCCTGAAGTCAGCCCCTTGCCTCCTGCTCTTCTCAGAACTGTCCCAGGGCACATTTCAGCGAAAGTCAGAACCCACCTCAGATGTGGGAAATCAACTCTTATCAACTTTTCTTTTCTTTTTTTCTTTCCCACATAGTGGGAACACTAAGAAAAAAAAATAAATAAAGCTTTTGCAACATGTGGACGGATTAGGGAAAAGAGCTCACTTTGTAAAATGCACATATTGTTAAATTGCACCAATTCTGATCAGTTACCTGGGAAAGCACTAGGGTCCCAGGGACAGGAAGGGCTGCCTTTACCTCTGTGATTAATCCTCTTGCTGTGAAGGGATCATGTAGACAAGATGGCAGGTTGGAGGTTCAAACTACATCAGGAGGATGAAAAGAATTTTTTTTAAGTTTTGTCAAAAGTAGGGAATACCCATTGATATCCAGTTACTAAGGAAATCAACAAATAATTTCTATTTGTACATTAAAGTCTCAAAAGAAGTTCTCTTGAATAATATTTTTAGGAAGCATTATCCTAGTTAGAATATGATCTTAAAGATGTAAAATTGAACCTCTTGAATTATTTCCAAAAACCATAGTTCCCTTAATGTAGACAGCTCTTTCTTCAATTGGCCTGAAATGATAAGTTGGACTCAAATGAGACCAACTCACATTCTCAATATCAAGTGCTGTGGGGGTGCCATGGTGCTTAAGAACCTCCTCCCCAGAAGAGCAAGCTAGCCTATTGGGAAGGTCAGGGCACCTGTCTTCATGATCTCATCTAATTCCAATCATTTCCCCAAGGCCTCATCTCCAAACACCATCACAATACCAGTTAAGGCTTCAACATATGAGGTTTGAGGGATGCAAACATTCAGACTATAGCATGATTGAAGACCACAGCTGTGGGAGATTGACTGATTGATGAAAGTAAAACATACCAAAAAAAACCCAAAAAACAATTCTGAAACACAGGATGGAGAGATCACTTTGGATGAAGGAAGGTGCGTTGGAAGCCATAAACTTTGAGCTGCACTCTCAAGAAGGAGCTGACTTTTGGTTGGACAAAGAAGCTCAGAAACATAACTTAGGCAAGCCAGAAATAGACACCTTGAGCAAAGCCTAAATGACAGTGGGCTGGAGGGAGGCAGAGGACAGGAAAGAAGTTTCATGTTAAGCAGAAATGGGAGCTAAAGAATGAGGGGTGTGTTGAGTCGGGAGTGTGAGGAACTGCAAAGGCCAGGTGTGTGTGCGTGTTGGGGGGGAGCTGGCTTCACCTCACTAGTGGCAAGGAGAGAGCCCAGAAAAAGTAATGGTCCAGGAAGATGGTTTTGGCAGGGCTCTTCAGGGTAGATGGAGGAGACAGGTGAACTGGTGAAGAGGCTGCAAGAATGCTCATGCTGTAGCTGGCAATTCCTGGCTGCGTTTTCTCTCTCAAAATCGAGGAGGTTGCACAACCTAGTAGAGTGTGCAAAAGTCCATGGGGCTCTTTCAAAATCTTTGTCTTATTCAGGCTAAGGAAATGTGAGAACAACAGGAGGAGAGCCAAGAGGAAGCACCCAGCCCACAGAGAACATGAGCAAATGCCTCAAGATGTTGGAGACCGACAACCCTGATGAGATATATTATTAGAGAGATTACTCGGGGGCTTACGCACTCACTGATAAAACTTTATTTCAGCCCTGGCTGGGTAGCTCAGTTGGTTAGAACATTGTCCCAGTATGCTTAGGTTGTGGGTTCGATCCCCAGTCAGGGCACATACAAGAAATAACCAATGTATGCATGAATAAGTGGAACATCAAATTGATATTTCTCTCTCCCCTCTTCGTCATTTCTCCCTCCTTCCATCTCTCTCTCTCTCTCTCTCCCTCTCTCCCCGCCCCCAAGTCAACAATAAAAATAAAAAAGAAAATATATTTTATCCTGCCTATTAGGAAGCATTAAGACACTCCCGATACATCCACACTTCTCCCCTATCCACAAGGGAAGTAAACTAGAAAAAACACAGAATTAGCCTGATTTTGTAAGATTCACTTTTCCACTAAAAAAAAATTGCTTTCTATCCAAACAGGATATCACTGGATGGTTCTCTGAAAATCATTTCACAATTCACATCGCTGAGTCAAATGCTCCTGAAATATATGACCATTCCCCCCCGAGAGCCCTGATAACAGAATTTCATTATATTTGGCAAGGAAAGCTAGAGGCACATCCTTTTAGGTGAAAGAGGACCTGATTAAACCGAATCAGCCAAACTCTCCACAGTTCTGTAAGCCCAAGTCAAGATACATCAGCAAGCGGTATCGGCCTCGATTTCCCCCACAAGTTTGTTACTTCAATGCCTAGATATGGTGGAGATGTGGCCATTTCTGACACCAAAGCCAACAGTTCCTGGAGTGTTCAGCCTTGGTTTGAAGACCCTCAAGATAAGAAATTGTCTGCCAAGTCGCCTGGCTGGAAACTGTGTCTGTTGAAGTAATAACATTATAATATCATGTCCTAGCATGTGCCGAGTTATGTTCAGACCAAGACAGAAGATTCTATTTCTGACAATCTCTGCTGAAGGGTCTTGAGCCACGCAATCACCTATATCCTCCTTGATCAAAGACAAATTTTGAAACCACAGAGAAGGACCCAGCCAATGTGGCATAATGGTTGAGCATTGACCCATGAACCAAGAGGGCATTGGTTCGATTTCCTGCCAGGGCACATGTCCCAGGTCCAGGGGCATGCAGGAGGCAGCTAATTGATGTTGATGGGATTTTTCTCTCATGGGTATTTCTCTCTCTCTCTCTTCTCCCTTTCTCTCTCTCTAAAAGTCAATTAAAAATATTTTTAAAGAAAAAGAGAGAGAAGAGAGAACCAAGATGGCGGCATAGGTAAAAGACCTATCTTGCCGTCATGCTCAGCAATTTTAATACTACAACTTAACGAAAGAACAAACACCTTCCAGAATCACCAGAAAGCTGGCCGAGTGAAAATTCCACAAATAAAAGTGAAAATAAGACACTGTGACTCGGAGGAGCAGCTGAGGACAGCGTTGAAAGATTCGCGCAGAGAGAGGTAGGGGGCACGCGCCAGCGGAGAGGGCGGCCGGCTGAAAACCGGCCAGTTTTCTCAAACGGGGAGACAACGATGTCCCACTGGACTGATTCTCCAGCTCTGGGCAAAGTCCAGGGAAACAACCCGCTATCATACAGGGTGAAAACTGGACAGTGGGAGGGCATGCCGAAGCTCGGGTGCTGCCGAGTCTGCCGGCTTGTGGAGAAGGCAGCTTGCTTGACCAGCTCAGCTGCGTGACCACGCAGAGAGCACTCTGCGACTTGCCCTCTCATTCAGGAAACCAACAGTCTGCTTTGTTTTACGACTCTGGGTGAGACGTTGGGTGTGCAGACTCATTTGGGGAGAGTCTGAATTCCCCGGCAGCCAGTGGAGCTCGGCAGCGGCTCTCTCTCAGAGGTGCTGGCGGCCATTGCCCCCGGCACAGAGTCCCTGGGGCTTCACAGGGCAGAGCTAACACTGTCTGCTTGGCCCGGAGACTCCGCCCATCCAACCTGAGCACAGCTGAACTTCACAGACAATTGGCCTGGAGGTCAACCCCTCCAAGTGCTAACAACGATTAACCTGAGCTTAACTTCAGCAAGACTGTGCAACCCATATCCACCTCAGGTAACTGGGGAGGCTGAGCCACTGTCCCTAGTAGGAAGTCAACCACACAAAGCTAATTGACCAACTCAGGGAAGCAGCCACCATGCAGAGACATGGAAAGAAATCAGATGTGAAAGAAATGGAGGAAAAAAAACGACTGGACATGGAATTCAAAATCACGGTTATAGGGCTTTTCAAGAGGCTCCAACAAAAGGTCGAGGCCTATAAGGAAATAAGCAAGACTGCAAAGGAAATGAATGAGTCCTACAAGGAAATGAACAAGACCCTCAAGGATATGAATGAAACCTGCAAGGAAATGATCAAGACCAACGTGGAAATGAATGAGTCCTACAAGGAAATGAAGGAGACCCTCAAAGATATAAAGGAGACTCTCAAGGATATGAAAAAGGACAAACCAGAAATTAAGCATACACTGACTGAAACAAAAAATATTATACAAAGACCTAAAAGTTCTCTGGAGCACCCCAAGAACCAAGTTAAAGATTTGAAATACAAAGAAGTAAAATCTACTCAGCTGAAAAAGCAAGAAACCAAAAGAATCCAAAAAATTGAAGATAGTGTAAGGAGCCTCTGGGGCAACCTCAAGCATACCAACATCCGAATTATAGGGGTGCCAGAAAAAGAGAGAGAGCAAGACAATGAAAACCTATTTGAAGAAATAGTGACAGAAAACTTCCCACACCTGGTGAAAGAAATTGACTTAGGAGTCCAAGAAGCACACCGAACCCCAATATATAGGAACCCTAAGAGGACCACACCAAGACATATCATAATTAAAATGCCAAGAGCAAAAGACAAAGAGAGAATATTAAAAGCAGCAAGAGATAAACAGTTGGTTACCTATAAGGAAGCACCCATACGATTGTCAGCGGATTTCTCAACAGAAACGATGCAGGCCAGATGGGAGTGGCAAGAAATATTCAAAGTGATGAATAGCAAGAGTCTACAACCAAGATTACTCTATCCAGCAAAGCTATCATGCAGAATTGAGGGTCAGATAAAGTGCTTTGCAGATAAGAAAAAGCTAAAGGAGTTCATCACCACCAAACCAATATTATATGAAATGCTGAAAGATATTCTTTAAGAAGAGGAAGAAGAAAAAGATAAAAGTGTAAATTAGGAACAACAAATACACATCTATCAACAAATGAATCTAAAAATCAAGTGAATTAATAAGCTGATGAACAGGATAAACTGGTGAATGTAACAGAATCACGGACATAGAGAAGGAATGGACTGACAACTCTTGGGGAGAAAGAGGGTGTGGGAAGTGCAGCAAGAGACTGGACAAAAATCATGCAACTATGGGAGAGGACAGTGGAGGAGGGTGAGGGCAGAGGGTGGGATGGGTACCAGGTGGAGGGGAACTATAGGGTAGAAAAAAAGGGAACAATGTAATTAATAAACTGAACAATAAAGATAAAAAATAAATAAAATAAAAGAAAAGAAAATAAAGAAAAACAGAGAGAAGGTTAACCACTATGCTGAAGCTACTTTAAAATAACATAAACTGTAATGAGAGAGAGAGAGAGAGAGAGAGAGAGAGAGAGAGAGAGAGAGAGAGAGAGAGAGAGACTGCTCTAGTCTTCAGAGAAATGGAAATTTAGTATATGATGTGCAGGTTAAATAGAATTTATTTTCACTTATAATAAACTAGAGGCCCAGTGCATGAATGTGCATCAGTGGAGTCCCTTCACCTGGCCTGCCAGGATTGGGCCAAAACTGGCTCTCCGCCATCCCTCAAGAGGTTCCAGATTGTGAGAGGGTGGTTATCAGGTGATGCACCCCAGAATCAGCCTCTTTGATTCCAGGTGCATCACCCAAGACCCACAGCTGCCAAGTGACCACAGCTCAAAAGCTCCTGCATTGAGCTTCTGCCCCCTGGTGGTCAGCGCAGGTCATAGCTATCAGTCAGACAGTCACTTAGGCTTTTATATACACCGAGTGCTCAGATTATTATGACCACCCCATCAATACTTCGATGGGAAATTCTTCTTGGCATCGACTCCATGAGATGTTGAAAGATGATGTGAGGAATGCCTGATGAATAGCACTGTCCAGTTCTGTGAGATTTGATGGTTGTGGAACCAGCTGCCTGTGGCTCTTTTAACTTCATCCCACAAATGCTCAATTGGATTGAGATCTGGTTATTGTGGGGACTACCTAAGCAAGGTAAAGTCTCCCTCACATTCTTAAAACCACTCCTGCACAACACAAGCATCATGGCATGGCGCATTGTCTTATTGGAAGATGAATACATGATAAGATGAACTTGATCAGCAATGATACTTAGGTATGTTGTGCTATTCAGATGTTGTTCCACACGAATTAAAGGGCCCAAATCATGCCAGAAAAACATGCTCCAAACCATAACACTGCCCGTACCAGCTTAAGGGTTGTACTCATATATGTGGGGTGCATGCTTTCATGCTGTTTCCACCAGATTCTCACTCTGCCATCTGCATGATGTAACTGGAAATGCGATTCGTTGGACCACATGACTTTTTTCCAATGTTTGACTGTCCAATCCTTGTGTTCCTTTGTGAATTGGAGAAGTTTTATCTTGGTAACTGCAGACAGCGAAGGTATTCGAACAGGCCTTCGGCCTGCATATCCCAAATGATACAGTGTACAACTAATTTGCCTATACATGTCAGGCGGTCATAATAATCTGGCCATTCAGTGTACATATAAATGAAAATTATGATAATAATGGTAAATAGTGATAATAATGTCATTTTAGGAAGGAACCAAGATGGCGGCATAGGTAAACACCTATCCTGCTGCCCCACACAACAATTTCAAAACTACAACTAAACAACAGAACAGACATCATCCAGAATCACCAGAAATCTGGGTGAGTGGAAATTCTACAAATAAAAGTAAAGATAGGACACTGTGACTCAGAGGAACTGCAGAGGGCAGAGTTGTGGATACACGCGGAGACAGAAGTGCGGAGCCGTGCATGCAAGCAGATAGGGCGGGCAGCTGCAAACTCAGCTGTTTTTCTCGAACGGGGAGGGAGACAAAGGTGTCCCACTGCACTGATTCCCCATTTCCAGGCGAGGTCTGGGGAACCCACACTCATATGGCATGAAACTGGACAGTAAGGAGGAAGCATGCTGAAAAGGGCACTGCAGAGGTCCGCCAGCTTGTGGAGAGGGCGCATAAACTTGGGAACTGCAGAAGTGCATGAGCGCATAGAGAGGACTCATGACTTGCTCTCTCATTCAGGAGGGAAAAAGAGAAAGAAAGAAAGAAAGAAAGAAAGAGAGAGAGAGAGAGAGAGAGAGAGAGAGAGAGAGAGAGAAAGAAAGAAAGAAAGAAAGAAAGAAAGAAAGAAAGAAAGAAAGAAAGAAAGAAGGGAAACCACTGGACTGCATTGTTTTACAACCCTGGGTGAGACTTTGGGTGTGCAGACTCATTTGGGGAGAGGCTAAACTGTCTGGCAGTGGGTAGAGCTCGGCAGCAGCTTTCTCTCAGAGGTGCATGCAGACATTACTGCCAGGCACAGAGACCCAGGTGCTGCATAGGGTGGAGCTGACGGGAAATCAAGGCTGCCTGCTCAGCCCAGAGATTTCGTCCATCCAACCTGAGCACAATGGCTCTCACAGCAGAAACACAGCTGATCCTCACAGCCAATTGGCCTGGAGGTCAAACCCTTCTACTGCTACCAACAATAATCCAGGCTTAACTACAAGACTGTGCAATTCATAAAGGGCTGCACCAAGAGTATCCATCTCAGGTAACTGGGGAGGCTAAGCCACTGTCCACAAAAAGAGGACATCTACCACACAAAGCTAATCGACCAACTCAGGGAAGCAGCCAAAAATGCAGAGACATGGAGAGAAATCACATTTGAAAGAAATGAAGGGAAAAAAAAACAACACGATTGGACATAGGAGTTCAAAACCACGGTTATAAGGTTTTTCAAGAGGCTCCTAGAAAAGGCCAATGAACTTAATGAGACCTTCAAGGATATGAACGAGACCCTTGAGGATATGAAAAAGGACCAACTAGAAATTAAGCATACACTGACTGAAATAAAAAAATATTATACAAAGACCTATGAGCAGTCTAGAGGACCGCAAGAATCAAGTCAAAGATTTGAAATACAAAGAAGCAAAATCCACTCACCTGAAAAAGCAAGAAGCAAAAAGAATCCAAAAAATTGAAGATAGTGTAAGGAGCCTCTGGGACAACCTCAAGCATACCAACATCCAAATTATAGGGGTGCCAGAAAAAGAGAGAGAGCAAGATAATGAAAACCTATTTGAAGAAAACTTCCCTCACCTGGTGAAAGAAATTGACTTAAAAGTCCAGGCAGTGCACAGAACCCCAAACTATAGAAATCCAAAGAGGACCACACCAAGACACATCATAATTAAAATGCCAAGAGCAAAAGACAAAGAGAGAATATTAAAAGCAACAAGAGAAAAACAGTTATTTACCTACAAGGGAGCACTCATATGATTGTCAACTGATTTCTCAACAGAAATTATGCAGGCCAGACGGGAGTGGCAAGAAATATTCAAAGTGATGAATAGTAAGAATTTACAACCAAGATTACGCTACCTAGCAGCAAAGCTATCATTCAGAATTGAAGTCAGATAAAGTGCTTCCCAGATAAGAAAAAGCTAAAGGAGTTCATCACTGCCAAACCAGTATTGTATGGTATTCTTTAAGAAGAGGAAGAAGAAAAATATAAAAATAAAAATTATGAAAAACAAATACACATCTATCAACAAATGAATCTAAAAATCAAGTGAATTAAAAATTTGATCAACAGAATAAACTGGTGAATATAACAGAATCATGGGCATAGAGAGGGAATGGACTGACAATTCTTGGGGAGAAAAGGGGTGTGGGAAGTGCAGCAAGAGACTGGACAAAAATCATACACCTATGGAAGAGGACAGTGTGGGGGGACGTAAGGGCAGAGGGTGGGATGGGTACCGGGTGGAGGGGAACTACAGGGGGAAGAAAGGAGGAAAAAATGTAATTAATAAAATGAACAATAAAGATTAAATTAAAAAATAATGTCATCTTAGAGTTATATGGCACCTTACAGCATCTAGAAATCCCCTCATTTGGTCCAATAGGAACAGACAGGAAATATTTGCTCCCCATTGTAGATAGGGACACAGACATTCCATGAGGTCATGCTCAGTGCAGTCAGTGGATGGCAGTCAGAATGCTGTCCACAGTACCTTTGGAACACTGAAAAGGAGGCTCTGTAACACAAACCTCTTCCTTTTCTGAGTAAATGATCTGTAAAAATGAGGGTTACAACTATTTATAATGATGATTGTCAATTATATTCCTTGATAATCATCATTTACTATTAGAATAAAAACACCTGATTTTCTGGTCCTTCTAATGCAGGCAGGATAAGAAGGAAAGAGCTCTTTCATTCCTTATTGTTCTACTTTCTATCAAGTTATCCTCTGACTTTCACCTCTTTACCCCAAACATTCAAAACCTACCTGGAGTGGGTTGAGGTCTGAGGAGCAACAGGGCAGGAGAGAAGCCATTATGGGAGCTGAAGCTGCCCATTAATCTTAATCAAGATGACAACCTCCCCAACGGACCAGACTTGAGATTTTGTGGCAGAACCCATGGGGGAAAGCCAGTGGAGCCTGGCCAGGATGGTGACATCCTGGGCAGAAGCTGGAGGAAAGGGACTTTGACAAGGCCTGTGTGGTCCTTAAAGATGAAGACTTCTTCCGGGAATGGCTAAAGGGTACTTGTGGTGCCAATGCCAAGCAGTCCCGGGACTGCTCGGTACCTTCAAGTGTTGTGATGCCCTTTTGCATTGTTCTCTGGAGACCCCAATTCCTAGCCCCAACTTTGAGGTTTCAGAGTTTGCAGTGAGCGGGGGTTCCTCCCTTGTCTGCTACAAAGAAAAAGATTCCTGTCTACTTACCTCTGACATTCACCAGGGTCTTTGGGGGAGTTCTCTCCCCTCACCATTTCAACTTTTTGGAATTCTTGCTCTAGCATGCATCTCCCTTCTCCTTCCCCTTCCAGTTTCAGGTCAGTAACTACCAGATTTTCTGAGTGGATTCTTGCCCCCTTTTCTTACCCCCATCCTCACTTCTAGTCTGTTTTATGCATTTTGGCTTCTCTTTTGTAAGAACAGTCACAGTCCTTGTAAAGTTTTTAAATCAATAAAGTCAGCAGCCTTCTCTCTCTCTCTCTCTCTCTCTCTCTCTCTCTCTCTCTCTCTCTCTCACACACACACACACGCACACACACACACACACACACACACACACACACACACACACACAAGAAGGGGCTGGCAGGCAGAATGTGTCACCAAGTACATGATTTAAGTTCAGGTTGTACATTTTGTTTTTAGAGCATATAACAATATTTGTATAATTCATAGGAGTCAACGAAATAACTCACTCAGAGTGTTTGCACATATTAATTGCAAAATACATGCTAGTTGTTGTTCTTCATTCATATTGTTAAATTACTTCAAGGAAAATAGTTATATTCTTATATTCCCCATACTATGCATCCACTCATCTTTATCCAGTGACTACTGTCGTATGCATTAGGCTAAGTGTTGTGTCAGAGCCCACTTAGGCAAGGGAGAGGCATAACATTTTCAGGGATGTGGTTCCTTAGAAGGAAGTGCTGTTCATTTTTCTCAAACCCAGAATTGAATTGAATTATGACCTTTCTATAATCAACCCAGAATTATGTTGGCCTAATTCTGAGTGTTTAAATTCTAAATAAGCTTTTATTTTAGAAGAAAGTTTTGCAGCAAGAATTTCTCAAAGCATTTTCTGGGTAAAAGGACTGAGGTTTTTCTATGTGTTTGTTTTCATTAACATAGCTAAGTACTAAGTATGCACACCACTAAGTAACCATCCCTTTGCCAGGAAGGGGCATGAGAGCCAGACCAGGGCCCTCCAGGCTTCATCGGCTCCATCTGCTTTTGCAGAGATTCTGGGAGGGAAGATGCCAACTAGAACTACATTAAGGCATGGTCAGAGCCTCCTGTGCCCACACTGCCCTCTGAAGTTGTTTCCTGACTATATCTGTTTGCCCTTCAATCCTGCTTGCAAAGGGATTCTCAATCTTGGCACTGTTGAGATTGTGTTTCACATAGTTCTTTCTGTGGGGCTGTCCTATGCATTGTAGGTGGTTAGCAGTAACCATAGTTAATACTCACTAAATGTCAATAGCACTTTCTCCTCTACTAAGACAAAAAAAAAAAAGTCTCCAAACGTGTCAAATGACCTCTGGGGACAAAATCACCCCTAGTTGAGAACCACTGATAGCTGATAGCCCTTAGGAATCTTCTAGAAGCAAGTCTTTCACCTGCTTGCTGAAGGGGGCGCTCTTTGACCCATACTCAAGACACTTCCTCTACCTCCCTGTCTATCTACTCTCCCTTTCACTCCAAAAAACACATTTGACCAGGAGTCCTAGAGACCTCCTCAGTCTTACCACTCTCCTCACATGTCCATTTCTCTCCTCTCTAAACACCCAAGGAAATTTTGGATAAGTATAAAGATATAATCTAGTTTGGGATAGAAAAAACTCATATTGTAAAGAGATAAGGTCTCCTTAAAATAATTTATAATTAATATGATCCAAGTAAAAATACCAAGGGAATAGTTTTAGTTCCTAGACTAGGTTCCTCTAAATTGTAATATAGAAAATAAACAAGTGAGAATAACTATAAAAATGTCAAAGAGAATTAAGGTACAAATCCTAACAGTTACAATATAAAATTATAACAATTTAAATAATTATGGTGTGATATATAATTGCAGACGATTAAATAAAATAAAATAGATAAACAGAAATGTGGCCAAATGCATGTGCGAATGTAACATATGATAAAGAAAGCATTTCAAATCATTGGAGAATGATGGATTATTCAATAAATGGTGTGGAAACAACATGTTAGCCATCTGGAAAAATAAATCCCTACCTTACTTTTAACATTAAATCAGGTAGTTCATAAATGTAAACATAAAAAATAAAACCACAGACAGCTAAGAAAAAAATAAAAATCATTTTGTTAG
The DNA here is from genome assembly GCA_027563665.1 of Antrozous pallidus. Classification (NCBI taxonomy): domain Eukaryota; kingdom Metazoa; phylum Chordata; class Mammalia; order Chiroptera; family Vespertilionidae; genus Antrozous; species Antrozous pallidus. Next base: position 96,143,807 of record CM050516.1, on the reverse strand, counting down.
GGATGATTCCTAGGAGCAATGGCAGCAAAATATTGATAATTTTATTTATTTAATAAAAGTCTGTGCTTCACAAAAAAAACCAATAACAAATTACAAGGGAAAAAAAGCTAGCAATGATATTGGTAAGACATGTGGTTCAACAATGGGCTAATTCTTTAAAATATAAAGAGTTCATGGTTAAATAAGAATCAAGTCAAATTAAAAATTGACCAATAAGCATGGACAAGAACTACAGAAACAAGGAAGTAAAAATCTCAGAGTTGTCTCAAAAGCAGCCTCATTATAAAAAAACAAATGAAAACAATGAGACTCCATTTTTATCAAAATGTCAAAGAACAAAAAGGCTGCTAATAAACAGAATGTTTATGAGATTAAGAAAATACTACCCACCTACAACTTAAAAGAATAATTTGGCAATGTTTTTCAAAACTACATGCATACCAGTCATTTCATTTATAGGAATTTATCCTACAAATAACCCATCTGATACCTGCAAAGACATATGTGCAAGGATATTCATCTAAGGACTGTTTAGTGATTAGTTAACAGCAAAAAAATGAAAGGCTTCCAAATGTTCATCAATACAAAGAAGGATAAAGTTAATGATGCTGTAACTGTATGGAACACTACAGATGTGAAATACCATGTGGTTGATTTTTGTGCACT